>CM076573.1:969492731-969902155 GCA_034641835.2 Pinus albicaulis
GAATCTCTGAGAAGAGATGTGGCAGCTACAAACCTCTGAATTGTGTTACAATGGGGCTCAGGGGCCTATTTATTATGGAGAAACAATGGAGAACTCCAAACGTCCAAAAAACTAACCCTAGGAGAT
The DNA here is from genome assembly GCA_034641835.2 of Pinus albicaulis. Classification (NCBI taxonomy): domain Eukaryota; kingdom Viridiplantae; phylum Streptophyta; class Pinopsida; order Pinales; family Pinaceae; genus Pinus; species Pinus albicaulis. Next base: position 969,492,858 of record CM076573.1, read on the forward strand.
GAAGCGCCAAACTATGGGCCCCATTTGGGTAAATTGGTGTTTTAACTTCCCGGGGACGTAACTTTGGCATACGATCTTCATTTGATGTGTATGATACATCATTAGAAATATCTATCCGAGGAATAAAACTGTTGTCACAAATATCAATTCCAAAACATAATGATTTTTTTTAGAAAAACGATGCCCAAAAAACATCGTTTAGGGCCTCAAAAGGGCTCTGGAAGTTTAGGGCCCGAAAAAATGCTAAAAATAGTAAGTTGTGCTACAAATTAAGAACTGAAAGAACTAATGGTGGGGGTTCAATTGGAATAGGTGGGTGGCCACCAATGTGCACCTGGATCATAAAGGCCCCAAAACAGCTCTGGGAGTGAAGGACCCGAAAACCTGCTAAAAATAGTAAGTTGTGCTTAAAGTGAAAAGCTGCAATAATTGATGGTGCAGGTCCAAATAGAATAGGTGGGTGGCCACCAATATCCACCTGGATCATTCCTCCCTCCTTAATAAGAAATGGTCCCCATTGCATTGAGATCCTCTATGAGATGAGGCATGTTCTGTTGTCGAAGGTGTCATGCAACTGCAGGCAGACATGCTCGATGCAATTAGTAAATTTGGTTTCTTTATTAGCCTCAAACAGTACATGTGTGGATTCTATATGTGTATTCGGGGGTTAGATCAATGGAGTGCTTGTCCTAATAGTGTACAAGAACCTTTGTGTCTGAGGAGAAAATTTCCTCGTATTCCTCCATGAATTTTTCCATCTGCTACAGCAATGCAAGGGAGCCCTATTTCGAGGTTGTGGCCACAATATTCTTCTTTTCCCGTGAGCGAGTTGTAAGGAAAATAAATTTCCTAGTTTGGGAAACAATCTTACTACATTGTTTTGTAGTAGTCAAATACATGACAAGAGGTGGTACTACCTCCGATATCCTATACAATTTATTTCCCAAAGTAATAACAACTGCACAAGACTTAGAATCATACATAGCATGTTGCCTCCACAAGTATTGTTGGCCCAATAATACATCAGCTACATCAAGAGGAGCAACATCACACAATACCTCATCCATGAATGGCTTGATACTGTATGGAAGGCGGCACTGCTGGAGGATGCAGAGATCTCTCCCTGGGTGGAGCCACCCAATCGTATATGGCTGTGGGTGTGCTATGATCGCTACCTTGAGCCACTTCACGAACTCTACTGAAATGAGGCTCTTTTGGCTTCCACTATCGACAAGAAATTGCAGCGGAGAACCCTTCACCCACATCTGTGAATGGAAGAGGTGCTCCCCCTCCTATGGATCCTCTGGATCCTCCCTCTAGATCTTGGTGGTGGCAACAATGGCACTGGGATCCACATCAATAATATGCTTCCCTTTGTCATTTCCTTTGTTTGGTTCTGAATCAGGATCATAAAATGCATCTAATTCGGGTGCCTTTAGTTCGACCACCAATGACTGTTTGGCCCGACACTAGTTTGTGCTGTGAGTGGGGTTGCTATGAAATTAACACCACTTCCTTGTGTCCTTATTTGGATTTGTGGTGTTGTTTTGAGTTGCACTTCTTTGGCCTTGCCCCTTTTTCCTCTGTTCGAGGGCACCTTTTAGATTCACAGATCCAAAGTCTTGTGTCTTCTACTTAAATTTCTTCTCGATCTTGGCGGCATAGCAATATGTCGTTCCAAGTGATGTAATGTCGAGGAAATCCATTTAATCCTAAATGTGTTTGTGCAGACAGTTGCGGTACTTGAGCACCAAACGTCTCTCTGAATCTTTAGTACAACAATTTTTTGCGTCGGGTATGGAACATATTTTTCAGTTCATGCACATCTTGATCCCTTTGTTGCCACAACGTGATCCATTGGATGTATTTGTCCTCATAGCTCCCCACGGGGTAATATTTTTCCTTTATGCCATCTCGGAATGAATTCCAAGTCGGTGTGGCTGAGAATAGAGAGGGTTCCACTTTGTCCTCTTGCTCACAGTAGGTTTCCCACCAGTGTTTGACATTGGGGGCGGCTTTGAGGAGTGCAAAAATAATCTTTTCTCGGTCAGAGAAATCATGGACCAAGAAATACCGTTCCTACAAATTCAACCGTCTATCTACAACGTCTACATCTATTTGGCCTTCAAATACAGGAATGTTAAAGTTTACCTATACCTTGAAGGGAGTGGCATCTCCAGAGTGGTTGTTGGATGCATATGTGCCATAGGTGGGTAGTCGTTGAAGGATCTGAGAAATGTTATCCATCATCACATTCCTTTATTTCTCGAGGGCCTCCTCAAGAAATATTTTGACAGGATCTCCTACTCCCTCGTCTTTATTTTCTTCCGCCATGGGAGGTTGTCAGGGTTTGCAAGGCTGGTCTTGTAATGGTTCAACCAAATCAAGTCCTAACTCCCTATACCCTGACCACGTTGGGGAAATTCAAAGAAAAAAAAAGAAAGAGAAGACCACTCTGATACCATTGATCAAGATTTATGCAGGAGTGAAACAAAATACAAAAATAACCATAAACATTGAGATGCAGTGGAAATAAGTCTTCATTTCATTAATATCAAATAACAGAAATATGCTTACAAACATAATGGAAATAAAATAGCTAGGCTGCTGGTAGCGAATCTCTGAGAAGAGATGTGGTGGCTGCAGACCTTTGAACTATGTTACAATGAGGCTCGAGGGCCTATTTATTATGGAGAAACAATGGAGAACTCTAAACGTCCAAAAAACTAACCCTAGGAGATGAAGCGCCAAACTATGGGCCCTGTTTGGGTAAATTGGTGTTTCAACTTCCCGGGGACGTAACTGCGTCATATGATCTCCATTTGATGTATATGGTACATTGTTAGAAATATCTTCCTGAGGACTACAACTATTATTGCAAATATCTCCAAAAAAAAATTATATTTGTCAGACAAACGATGCCCAAAAAACTTTGTTTAGGGCCCCAAAATGGCTCTAGAAGTTTAGGACCCAAAAAACTGCTAAAAATAGTAAGTTGTGCTGCAACTTAAAAACTGAAAGAACTAATGGTGGGGGTTCAATTGGAATAGGTGGGTGGCCGCCAATGTCCACCAAGATCATTAAGGCCCCAAAATGGCTTCAGGAGTGCAGGACCCGAGAACCTTCTAAACATAGTAAGTTGTGCCTAAAGTGAAAAGCTACAAGAATTGATGGTGTTGGTCCAAATGGAATAGGTGGGTGGCCACTGATATCCACCTAGATCATTCCTCCCTCCTTAAGAGGAAATGGTCCCCATTGCGTTGAGATACTCCATGAGATGAGGCATGTTCTATTGTCAAAGATGTCATGGACTTGCGGGTGGACATGCTGGATGCAATTAGTAAATTTGGTTTCTTTATCAACATCAAATAGTACATGTGTGGATTCTATTTGTGTAGTCACATGAAGTATGGAAACATTATGCAGCATTGCGTCAGGGGTTAGATCAATGGAGTGCTTATCCTAACAGTGTAGAGGAACCTCTGTGAGTGAGGAGAAAATTTCCTTGTATTCCTCCACGACTTTGTCCATCTGCTGTAGCCGTGTAGGGGAGCCCTATTTCGAGGTTGCGGCCACAATATTCTTCTTTTCCTGTGAGCGAGTTGTAAGGAAAATAAATTTCCTGGTTTGGGAAATAATCTTACTACGTTGTTTCTTAGTAGTCAAAGAGATGACATGAGGTGGTACTATATTCGGTATCCTATACAAGTTATTTCCCAAAGTAATAACAAAATCATGATGCCTAGACTCATACACAAGATGTCGCCTGCACAAGTATGGTTGGCCCAATAATACATCAGCTACATCAAGAGGAGAAACATCACACAATACCTCATTCGTGAATGGCTTGATACTGTACATAAGACGACACTGCCGGAACAAGTAGAGATATCTCCCTCGGTGGACCCACCAAATGGTATACCACTGTGGGTGTTCTGTGGTTGGTAGGCAGAGCCGCTTCATGACTTCTGATGAAAGAAGGTTCCTTTGGCTTCTTCTATCGACAAGAAATTGCAGCGAAGAACCCTTCACCCACATCTGCGAATGGAAGAGGAGCTCCCCCTCCTCTGGATCCTCTAGATCCTCCCTCTAGATCTTGGTGGTGGAAACAATGGCACTGGGATCCGCATCAATGATCTGCTTCCCTTTGTCATTTCCTTTTTCTAGTTCTGAATTAGGATCAGAAAATGCATCTGATTCGAATGCCTTAAGTTCAACCACCAATGGCTGTTTGGCCCAACACTCGTTTGTGATGTGAGCAGGGTTGTTATAAAATTCACGCCACCTACCTGTGTCCTTCTTTAGATTTGTGGTGTTGTTCTGAGTCACACTTCTTTTGCCTTTCCCCTTTTTCTTTAGTTCAGGGGCAGCTTTCGGATTCCCAGTTCTAAAATCTCACTTCTGCTGCTTAAATTAATGCTTGATCTTGGTGGCATAGTGATATGTCATGTTAAGCGATGTAATGTCGAGGAACTCCATTTCCTCCTAAATGTGTTTGTGCAGATAGTCGCGGTACTTGAGCACCAAATGTCTCTCTGAATCTTTAATACCCAACTTTGTGCACTGGTTATGGAACAGATTCATCAGTTCATGCACATATTGATCCCTTTGCTGCCGCAGTGTGGTCCATTGGATGTATTCGTCCTCATAGCTCCCCACGGGGTAATATTGTTCCTTGATGCCATCTTGGAATGAATTTTAAGTGGGTGTGGCCAAGAATGGAGAGGGTTCCCCTTCGTCCTCTAGCTCATAGTAGGTTTCTCACAAGTATTTGACATTAGTGGCGGTTTTGAGGAGTGCAAAAATAGTATTTTCTTGATCAGAGAAATCATGGACCGAGAAATACCCTTCCAGAAAATTCAACCATCTATCTATGGCAATTGCATCTATTTAGCCTTCAAATATAGGAATTTCAAATTTTACTTGTACCTTAAAGGGAGTGGCACCTCGAGACTGGCTGTTGGATGTAGATGCGCCATAGGTGGGCAGTCATTGAAGGATCTGAGAAAATTTATCCATCGTTGCGTTCCTTTGTTTCTCCAGGGCCTCCTCGAGCAATATTTTTATAGGGTCTCCTCCTCCCTTGTCTTTATGTTCTTCCACCATGGGAGGTCATCGGGGTTTATGAGGCTGATCTTGCAAGGGTTCAACTAGATCGATCCCTAACTCCTTATACCCTAACCGCATTGGGGACATGCAAAGAAAAACAAAGAAAGAGCAAACCGCTCTGATACCACTGATCTAGATTTATGCAAGAATGCAAAATAATATAGAAATAACCATAAACGAAGAGATTTAGTGGAAATAAGGCGTCATTTCATTAATATCAAATAATATAAATATTCTTACAAACATAATGGAAATAAAATAGCTAGGGTGCTAGTAGCAAATCTCTAAGAGGAGATGTGGCGGCTACGGACCTCTGAACTGTGTTACAATGAGGATCAAGGGCCTATTTACTATGGAGAAATAATGGAGAAATATAAACGTCCAAAAATGTAACCATAGGAGATGAAGCGCCAAACTATGGGCCTCGTTTGGGCAAATTGGTGTTTCAACTTCCCATGGATGTAACTTCGGCATAGGATCTTCGTTTGATGAATATGATACATCGTTAGAAATATCTATCCAAGGACTACAATTATTTTCACAAATATCAATTCCAGAAAGGAATCATATTCATCAGACAAATGATACCGAAGAAACTTTGTTGAGGGCCTCAAAATGACTAAGGAAGTTCAGGACCTGAAAAACTGCTAAAAATAGTAAATTGTGTTGCAACTTAAAAACTGAAAGAACTAATGGTGGGGGTTAAATTGGAATAGGTGGGTGGCCACCAATGTCCACCTAGATCATTAAGGCCCCAAAATGGCTTCGGGAGTGCAGGACCCAAAAACCTGCTAAAAATAGGAAGTTGTGCTAAAAGTGAAATGCTGCAAGAATTGATGGTGCAGGTCCAAATGGAATAGGTGGGTGGGCACCGATATCCACCTAGATCATCAATATCCCCACCAGTCATTGAACCCGAATGTGGTAATCTATGGAAAATGTGTTTCAATCATTTGTAGAAAAATAAGGAAGTTAATTTTGATCCATATTATCATAAACTCATTTTTGGTTCTGATGTTTTTTGGGACCGGATGGTAGGATTACAACAACAATATTTGATGGGTAAGTGGTTTTATCTAGAAATGGATGGATCTCATATGGTGTCCTAGGTTAAATAACATTGGTACCATATTCTTCAGTACTTTCCTCTTTTGAACATTTTATACAATCAATGGTTCTACTTCCCCATTATTAATGATGATGATGCTACAAATATTTTGGGATCGTATTGGGTTCATGATCGTGGTTTCCTAATTTTACATCATTGGCATGTGGGATTTGGTCCATAACTGGAATTTCCATGAAATAAATTTTTTTTGAGCTAAAATCCCTTGTTTACACCTCATATTATGCCCACGTGAATCACTAATGATGATCGACAATTCCATTGGTAAATTTTATTTCCTAGAGGAAGCAAGCCTCTAGAGACCTTTCTCCTGCTAATTCAGTGGGGACTGATATCAAGTTTCTATGCCTACACCCTGATATCCATCTAGATACCCTTCTCATTCATCCATCCTCCTCTCCTAACATCTCTATCAATACCGATTATTGTCATAACGTTACCATTAGGAAGAAATGATATTCAAAATCTTTGAACCATTCCAATGGCGTTGATACTGATCTTCAAAATATTTCTGCAACATTGGACGCCTATCCATCCTCTTTTGGTACATCAACTTATGTTTCTACATTTTCTCCTATTAGGTCCCTAAGAGATTATTTTACCAATTATGAGGGCTTACTATGATAATCATGTCCTTAAACATCTGGGGATTGGGGAGTGCCCAAAAAATCCTCATATTTTGGCATTTGATCGGGGTTAGTCACCCGTCTATTATCCTTTTACAATAGACAATGGTGAGTGGAGAAAAAATTTGGCCCATTCTCCTCGTTATCTATCCTGAGTGGTGGGTATGTGTTGTGGATTATTTGTGTTTATCTAGTGGTATTAAGGGTTTTTTCAGATCCTAATATTGTGAATTTCCTTGTGTATAAATCATTTGCAGGTATCCTTCTACATCATCTCATTAGGCGCTCGAAGGAAATATTTAATATTCTTAATACATATGTGCTACATTCTTCTCGAAGATACTTCCATGATAAATTGGAACTATCTTGTCTGTTAAAGGTGGGGTCCCTTCTTTTTGCAAGGGATATGGACCTCACCATTGATGGTAATGACGGTTGGGGGCATCATTGCACAGTGTAACCATTGGCGGTGTAATTTTATGATATTTTTGGCAGGAACCAGTTGGTGGATATTTTGTTGGATCCCTTTATTCCAACATGGAGAAATGGTTGGGTTGTGTCTATAGGCATCACTAAGATAAATTATTGTTTCATGCTTCATGAAAATTTGGTGGAGTGCTTAGGGTGTGTGAAATATTGGGTTATTCCATCGCAAATTTAGGCCCATTACCCTACCATACTCCAGTGGTAGGAAAATGGGGATTGTGGTGGTCTCTCCTCCAAATTTAATCATCATTGCTTAAAATTTTGTGAATTTGATTCCTTAGTGTGTAAATTTTAGGCACTAGGATCGTGCCCCTTTATCACATATTCTTTGGAAATTACTAGGATAAAGTTGAGGGCTCTTAACAATTATTTCAGTAACTATATTCAGAGGAATAATATTGATGAAATTTTGTTTATTGATAAAATAACTTGGTATATCAGCTGATCCTTCACATGCATATTATTTCTTGGTGGTGCATCAATTAGTAGATGTGGATTTATAAAAGAGGAAGAATGATATTTTTAAATTACATGAGGAGGAATGGATACTGAAAATTCATGATGTTTGAGTTTCGGGAGTAGATATGAATACAAAATTATTTCATAATTATACAACGAAGCACCATAGGGAGAACTCCATCTGGAAAATTTTGGATATTAATTGTAATTTATTATCTACTTTCTTGACATCTAGGTCGATCCATTGAGATATTTTTGCAATCAATATAGGGCTAGAGTAGAGATGTATATTATGAAACAGATGGGGGTCCTTGATTCATATTCAACTATGTTCTTTGCTGACACAAATAATCTGTTATTTCAACCCATTACAATGGAAGAATTATAGGCTACAATGACATCCTTTTCTTGTTATAAAATCCTCTGGCTTAATGGAAGACCCATTGAATTATTTTTACATTTCCAAGATATTATGGGCACTAATATATTGGTGGTTGCAAAAGAATCTCGAAAATGGTTATACCCCTGGCGATATTAATTCCACTTTCATTACATCCATTCCTAAGGTTTCACATGTATCAACTTTTTTTTATTATAGGCCTATCTCTCTTTGTAACACATTATACAAAATTATTTCCAAAATCATTTCCAATAGACTAAAACCTACATCGCTGGATGGTATCGCCCAGGAAAAATTTGGGTTTCTTCGTCATAGAAAAATTCAAGATGCGGTTGCTATGGTACATGAGACTGTACATACTATCAAATATACGAAGCTAGAGGAGATTATTATGAGGTTGGACATACAAAAATATTTTTATTGTATAGATTGGATCTTTCTTCGGCTATTCCTACACAAAATTGGCATTTCATTTCAAGTTTCAAAATGTATCGTGGCCTTTGCATCTACTAAATTTTTTTTCGTCTTGGTTAATGGAATTCCTACAAATTTCTTCTATGTGTCTCAGGGTCTTCAACAAGGATGCACCTCATCACCACTTATTTTCATTATTTTTATTGAGGGGCTTATAGGATTACTCTTATAGGAACATATGGATGGGTCACTGAGACGTATCTTTATTACTAGACAAGTCAAGGTTACTCATCTTCTTTTTGTCGATGACTTATTACTATTTGGTATATTATATGTTTTGGAATTGATACACATTTATGGTATTATTTACCTCTTTGGATCAGCCTCTCAACTCCTTATGAATAATACTAAATCTCATGTGATTTCTTCTTACCCAGATGATGCACTGGTACTAGAGATTTCTCAGATTTTTGGTGTTATTTGCATTGCATTCGATCCAAGTTTTAAATACCTTGGATTTATGCTCAAGCCTAATTTTTATGGAATTAAGGATTGGAGTTATCGTATAGATAAATCCCACCATAAACTTTTATCATGGGCACACAAGTGGATCTCCATGGGAGGTAGGTTTACTATAGTTCGAGCAGTCCTTCCGAGAATCTCTGTATATTGGCTTCATCTCTTTTCTCTACCTAAGAATATCATTAAAATTATCTACTCCATCATATCCAAATTTATTTTGGATTGCAACTCTAACAAGCCAAAATATATTTTGGCCAACATGGAGATTCTGACTCAGAGGAAAGAGGAAGGATGATGGGTAATCCTTGACCTTGAGCGTATGAGTTGGCCATTACTTATGAAAATATTTTGGCACGATCTAAATGGATATGGTCTCTGAAATAACATCATAAAATATAAATACCTCCAAAATAAATTGATAATATTATGGATAAAGGTTGGCACACACATCCCAGATGACATATGCTATATTTGGAGGACCTTTATGAAGGTTTTCCCATGGCTTATGCACAAAATTCAATGGAAAATTGGAAAATTCATAAACATCGAAATTGGCTTAGATCCAATTTGTGGATTTACAGGTGATCACACCTTTCTATCATACCTTCTACGGAAAATCCACAATTTGGGAATACACTATGTTAGTAAAATATTTATACATGAAGTATTTTCCAATCCCTATTGGATGATGGCCTCTGAAATTGGATTATATGGGGAACTTGAAGGTATATGGAATATCTACGTTTGATAGCTTGCAAATGAAAGAATATTTACTCTTGAAAATGAGGATAAATATGCATGGAATGAAAATTTGGTGATGGGTCAAATAAATGTATGAGACACAAACTTGTACATTTTTCCCCTTATTCCTTTTTCCTCCAAAAAATGGTTTAATGAAAATATGGAGGTGGAATATTCCAACAAACCTACTTGTCTTTTCTTGTCCCATTTGGAAAAATTAGAATCTTGACATCGGACAATATGTGTCGTAAAGGACATAGTGGGTCTGGTTGTTGTTTACTCTGTATGTAGGTGATGAAAGACCCAACTCATCTATTTCTTCAATGCCCCTTTGCAAAATCAATTTGGAATGGTTTATTTAAGATGTTACATTCACAAGCAAATTGGAACTGCTCCTCTGTGACTAATTTTATTGGAGACTACATTATTTAATATAAAAAATTAGAACCAATTCCTATATACATTATCTAGGGAATATGGAAAAGCCAAAATTCACTCATATTTGAGAACAATTTTCGTAATATTCGACAGAGGTGTGTTTACATCGTGGCATATTACAAGGAAGTAGATTTTGGTGGGGTACACCTACTGTGAGACTGATTTCTCCTCCACTAACCATAACCCCCTTTCCACGGGGTTTCTTCGATGGTGCAACTAAGGATGGGATTTGTGGTTGAGGCACCTACATCATCATTCGGTCGAGCACTATGTACCATATATGTTCAAATGCAGATAATGGGTTAAATACATGAGCTGAAGTTCTGACACTTTAAGGACTTCGTTTTTGAGCATTTGCATGTTTGGGTTGGTACAAATCGAGGCCTTTGAAGATTCACAAGCAATTATCGAGTGAGTTTCTAATATATCTACTTTCTTCCTACCACTTCTTTTCAACTGGTTGGGTAAATTCATAAAAATATGGAACACTTCACTAATATAGCTATTACACATACACACTTCATTGATCTTCCTTTTGTTATGTTACAGTAAACATTTTGTGCAAATTTCGTCAGTTAGCACAGTGGAAAATTTTCCATTCACTGAGCATTCGCTCATGTTTCTACAACTCATGGATTGTCAAATTATGATATATTTTTTTACAAGAGGAATATGTGGAACACTGATGATAACTACCTTTTTTTATTTTTGGATTATTTTTGGTTAAGATATAATTATTGGGATACTTTTTAAAACTCGCTAGGTATTTTGATGTAATTTGTTTTTTTAAATTGAACATTCCAACTCAACATGGATGGACATGTGGAATATGATATATGTAAACAGTTCTTTAAATATACTATAATATTTTTGTTTTTTTATCGTGGAAAAAAATGTAAAATATTTATTTTAAGTCAAATTTGTTAAAGATAATTTCATCTTTAATTATTACAACGCGGATACAAGGCGCTTGTAAAAAAATGGTAAAGGGTTTATTTCAAGATATTTTTTTTAAATAAAAAATTATTTATTCATAAATTATTAATGATAAACATAAAAAGTGTTTCGATAAAATTCTCTACAGAAGGTGTTCCTCTATCAAAATCTCTATAGAATATATTCCTTTGTTAGGCCAAAATGGAGGGCTCTCATAAGAGAAAATGAAGGAGAAGTGGGATGAAAGCCACTACCAAAGAATTTTTGTAGATAAATAGCCCAATAATGATAGGAATGGGTTTGAGGCACTACTAAAGATGATCCATATTTATGCAAGAACGCAACAGAATAAACATATAAACATAAATACAAAGATGTAACGGAATGGGTTTAGGGCCTCAAAATAGCTCCAAAAGCTCAGGAACTGAAAAACTGCTAAAAATAGTAAGTTGTGCCAAAACTGAAAAATTGAAAGAGACAATGGTGGGGCCCCAAGTGGAATAGGTGGGTGATCACCAATATCCACTTGGATCATTCCTCCCCCATTAGGAAGCAATGGTCCCCATTGCATTAAATTCCTCCATGAGATGAGGAAATTTTTGCTGAACTTGGTCCCTGGTGAACCACTTTCCTTGGTGCAGGAGTTGGCCAGCTTTGACAACCCGATACAGTTGGATCTTCTATTGGTGAGTGTTCTTGATTTTCATGGCCATGATACAATATATGGTGGCATGTTCCATGCAGTCTGGATTTAACTCTATTGGTGTGAGTTGTTCTGCAATGTCAGAGGTGTCCAGTAGAGGTGGGAAGTAAGGATGAAGGTGATCCACATTGAATACTGGGTGCAGACCAATGAATGGTGGAATACTGAGCTAGAAGGCATTGTTCCCTATAGCCTTCATGATGGTGTACAGCCCGTATCAGAGCGGGCAAAGCTTGTGGTGGGGTCCAGTGAGGCGCTCCTTCTGCAGATGTAGTCATACTTTGTTTCCCATCTGGAAGTTGTGTGGCACCGGGTGTTGATCATGGCATTGCTTGTACTTAGCATTAGCTCTGTCCAATATGTCATGAACCTATTGGCAGATGTGTTGAATGTGCTCGATGAAGCTATTTGCTTTGTCAAATTCAGACTAGACATGAGCCAAATTGGCCTGAGTAGGCACAAAGGGCATGGCTACGTTAATGGGATATAGTGGCTGGAATCCCAAGCCCACCTGAAAGGGGCTATGGTAAATTTAACTATGGAGAGCTCGGTTATAACTATGTTGTACATAGGGGAGGCTCTCGTCCCATGTGTGTGGATGCTTTGAATTGTGCATGTGTAGAATGTGTACAATCATTCTGTTGACGACCTCTGTCTGGCCATCTGTTTGGGGATGGAAAGCTGTGGACTTGGTGAGATTGGTGTCCAAAATTGACTAGAGTCTGGACCAAAATGTGCTTTGGAACTTGCTATCTCGATCTGATATGATAGACTGTGGGATCCCAAAGTGCACCCACACTCATTCAAGGAAGATTTTAACAGTGGCTTTTGTTGTGATATTCTTCTTGCAGGCCACCATAATGGCCATCTTCGAGAATCTGTCGATGACCATGAAAAAATAGTCATTTCCATGCTTGGTAGAAGGTAGGCCTGATATGTAATCCATGGAGATGGATTCCCAAGGTCTACTAGGGGTAGGTAGCGAAGTATATAGGCCTTGCTTCTTGATGGTTGGTTTGGCAATGGCAGAAGCAGTGCAGGATATGATGTGCTTCCCGACATCCTTTCGAAGGTTCAGCCAATAGAAATACTTGTGCAATATTGCTACTATTTTCTCGACCCCGAAATTCCCAGCAACTCGATTGTAGTGTGCTTCCCATATCATCTTGGCACGCTCACTTGAAGGAATACAAAGGTGTCCCAGGTGACATAAAAGTGCATCTTGAAGGTGAAAATTTGGAGGTTGTGTACCCCCCAAGAGTGCCTTGTAAGTGTGGCTGAATTCTGTGTCACTCAGGTAGAGAGGCATCCAATCAGAAGTCTCGTGCCCACAAGAGTTGAGAATGGTGGTGAGCGCCACGATCGATGGTCGGCTGAGGCAGTCTGCAACATTATGTGTGCTACCCTTCTTGTAATTGATGTTCAAATGAAACTATTGCAGATATGTGGACCACTTCTGATGACGGTCATTCTGCAACTTCCCCTATGTCTGTATGAATTGTAGGGGTCGATGGTCTGTGTGGATGATTGTTTCCTTCCCCAAAATTTAATGCTTCCATTGTCGACAAGCTTGCACAATGGAATACATTTCTTTGTCATAAGTGGGATACTTGCAAAATGTGTCAGAAAATGTCTCACTGTGATATGCCACTGGCTGTCCCTGTTGAGTAAGAACTACCCCAATAGCATAGTCAGAGGCATATGTCTCAATCTCAAATGGTTGTTGCAAGTCTGGTAATGTGAGCACTGGGGTAGAATAGAGGCGATTTTTCAATTTTGTGAACGCCTTCTGTTGAGGTTCCGACCAAAATAATTTTGCTCTCGCTCCTCCCTTGGTGACTTGACTCAAGGGCCAAGTGATATGAGAGAATCCCAGCATGAACCTACAGTAGAAATTAACAAGACTCAGAAAGTTGTGAAGCTATGTTATAGTGGTTAGGGCTGGCCAATCCTGAATTACTTGGATCTTGGTTGGATCCACATGCACCCCTCTTTCATCAATAATATATCCCAGATATTGAACCTAGGTCATGCCAAAAGTGCACTTCTCCAAATTGGCACACAAATTTTGTTTCCGTAGTGTTTGGAGGACTTTTCGAAAGTGGTGAAGGTGCTCTTTTGAAGTCTAGCTGAAGATTAGAATATCATCCAAGTACACCACTACAAATGAGTTGGTGAATGGCCGCAAGATGTCATCCATCATCCTCATGAAGGTTATGGGAGCATTCGTCAACCCGAAAGGCATGACTAGCCATTCGAAAAGGCCTTCCTTGGCTTTGAAGGCAGTCTTCCACACATCGGAGGGTTCAATTGGTACCTAGTGATACCTAGACTTCAAGTCGATCTTGCTGAAATATTTTGTACCTTTGAGTTGGTCAAGAAGGTCATGAATCCGTGGGATCGGGTACCTATTTTGGATAGTGATCTTGTTCAGCACCCAATATTCAATACAGAGTCTGCACGTCCCATCCTTCTTCTGTACCAACATGATCGGGCTACCACAGGGCGATGAACTTGGTCGGATGTGACTTTTCTACAGTAGCTCCAAAATCTGCCTCTTGATTTCATCATTCTCTAGAACAGAGTGCCAATAGATTGGTCCATTGGGTAGCAACACACCCGGGGTCAGATCAATAGAGTGCTTGACTTGAAAATGCAGAGGAACCCTTGTGGGTGAGGTGAAGATATCCCCGTACTCCTCCACAACCTTATCAATTGTTGTTGTCGTGCAAAGGAGCCCTGTTTGGAGGTCATGGCCATAGTCTTCTTCTTTCCCTAGGGGTGGATCATCAGGAAAATGAATTTCCTTGTTTGGGAAATTAGCTTACTACATTTTTTTGCAGTAACCAAAGATATAGCAGCAGGATTTTGTACCTCCGGTATCTTGTACAACTTATTTCCCAAAGTAACAATAACAACGCGAGGCCGAGACTCATACATAGCATTATGCTTCCACAAGTATGGTTGTCCTAATAATCCATCAGAAACATCAATAGGAGCAACATCACATAATACCTCATCCGTGAAGGGCTTGATGCTATAGGGAAGATAGCACTGTTGGTTGACGCGGAGATCTCGTCCTTGGTGAAGCCACCTGTTGGTGTATGGATGTGGGTGAGCTGTGGTTGGCAAGCCCAAAAGATTCACTGTGTCTACCGAAATGGGGTTCTTTTGGCTCCCATTGTCGACAATGAACTATACCGGGGAGCCCTTTACGCACATCTGGGAGTGGAAGAGACGTTCCTCCTCCTATGGATCTTCCGGTTCCTCCTTTTGGATCTTCATAGTGGAAACAGTGGTGTTGGGCTCCGCATCAATAATCTGTCTCCCTTTTTCATTCCCCTTGTCAGGTTCTGATTCAGATTCAGAGCATCCATCTGACTTAGAAGCCCTCATCTTGGCCACCAGCGACTGCTTGGCCCGACACTCACTTGTGTTGTGAGTGGAGCTCTTATGGAACTCACGCCACTTTCTTGTGTCCTTCTTTGGCTTTACGGTGTTGTTCTTTGCTTATGGCTTTGACAGGTTGTCTTGAGATGCCCTGCCTTGGATTTGTCCTTTTTTCTGTGGTTTGGGAGCACCTTTCCCTTGATTTTGATTCATGGATCCAAAGTCTTGCTTCTTCTGTTTGAATTTCTGCTCAATCTTGGCAGCATACCGGTATGTCGTACCAAGTGAAGAGATGTCGAGGAACTCCATTTCCTCCTGAATGTATCTGTGCAGACAACTGTGATACTTTAGCACCAGATTTTTCTCTGAATCTTTGATACCCAACTTGGTGCATAGGCTATGGAATAGATTCGTCAGCTCATGCACATCTTGATCCCCTTGTTGTCACAACGTAGTCCATTGTATGTACTTGTCCTCATAGCTCCCCACAGGATAGTATTGTTCCTTTATGGTGTCTCAGAAATAATTCCAAGTGGGTACAGACAAGAATAGAGAGTGTTCTATCTCGTCCTTTTTCTCACAGTGGTTTGCCCACCAGTCCTTGACATAGGGGGCAGCTTTGAGGAGTTAAAAAACAATCTTCTCCCTGTCGGAATAGTCATGAACCAAGAAATATACTTCTAATAGATTCAACCATCTATCTATGGCATATACATCTATTTGACCCTCAAATATGGGAATGTAAAAATTTTCTTGTACCTTAAAAGGAGTCACACCTCGAGAGTGGCTGCTAGATGCAGATGCACCGTCGGTGGGCAGCTGTTGAAGGGTCTGGGAAAGGTTATCCATCATCGCATTTCTTTGTTTTTCGAGGGTGTCCTTGAGCAATATTTTGATAGGATATCCTGCTCCCTTATCTTTCTTTTCATCCCCCATGGCCATCTATCAAGGTTTGCGAGGCTAATCTTGCAAAGGTTCCACTAGATCGAGCCCTAACTTCTTATACCCCGACCTCGTTGGGGACATGAAAAGAAGGATTGAGAAAAAGCAGACCGCTCTGATTCCATTGATCCAGATTTATGCAAGAACGCAACAGAATAAACATATAACCATAAATATAGAGATGCAGTGGAAATAACACTTCATTTCATTAATATCAAAGAACTGAAATTTGCTTACAGACAAAATGGAAATAAAACTAGCTAGGGCACTGGTATCTATCTCTGAGAAGAGATGCGATGGCTACAGACCTCTAAAATGAGTTACAATGAGGCTCAAGGGCCTATTTATTATTTAGAAACAATGGGAAATCCTAAATAGCCAAAACCCTAACCCTAGGAGATGAAGCGCCAAAACTATGGGCCCCGTTTGGGTCAATTGGTGTTTCAACTTCTCGGGGACATAAATTTGGCATACGATCTCCATTTGACACATATCATACCTTGTTAGAAATATCTATTCGAGGAATACAAACTGATGTTGCTCCTCGTTTTCCCAAAAAACGTCGTTTAGAGCCTCAAAATGGCTTTGGAAGTTCAGGACCCAAAAAACTGCTAAAAATAGTAAGTTGTGCCGAAACTGAAAAATTGAAAGAGACAATGGTGGGGCCTCAAGTGGAATGTGAAGGTGACCACCAATATCCACTTGGATATTGGTGATAAACTTAAAAAAAAATTCGATAAACTTCTCTACAGAAGGTGTTTCTCTATCAAACTCTCTATAGAATATATTCCTTTGCTAGGCCAAAATGGAGGGCTCTCATAAGAGAAAATGAAGGAGAAGTGGGGTGAAAGCCACTACCAAATAATTTTTGTAGATAAATAGCCCAATAATGATAGGAATGGGTTTGAGCCACTACCAAATATTTTTCACAAAGGGAGGGTGCAAGGAAGAAGGAGATGGAGAAGGTGGGAAACAGTGCTTCAGTGAATGTGAAATGGGGAGAACTAGAGGAGGAGGAAAATGAGGATATGGAATTCCTAATATTGCATCCAAAGGTGATTGGACTTGATGAGAATAGTGTGAAGAATATAGTTGAGTACAGTTTCAAGAATCAGGACCAAAATTTTTACTAAGATATATAATCCTAACATTAGCGAATGAGAGGGTACCTTAATACCTCATCGCATAGGGGTTAGTGGGTCTAGAGGGAAGGCAATGAGAGAAATTGATAAGGGAACCCCCAATATTTTTGATAAGGTGGTTATAGGCCTCATTATCACAACCCACAATCCATTAACCCATAATCACTAAATTCCATATCCCCTTAACCCCAAATCTATAATCCATTAACCCATACAGTCATAACTCACAACACATTAACCCATTGATCCATTAAACCCTAAGCCACTAACCCCTTAACCTCTAACCATTAATATAGAATCCTTGAAGCCCCTAAGACCTAACCCGTTAACCTCTTAAACCTCACCCTTAACCCTTTAGCCCTAACCCCTAAGCCCACTAACCCCTAACCTGCTAACTTGTTGAAACATGCATACCATAACCATTAAGCACTTAACCCCGTAAATCCTTTGTGCTTAACCCTTCACCAATGAATCTCATAACCACTAAGTCATTAACCTCTCACCCAATCACCCCCTATAACTTAACCCCTTAACTGTAAACTTCATATGCCCTAACCCTTTACCCTTTACCATTACCCATAACACGTAAGCCCATAAAACCATTAACTCCCAAAACCCCTAATCCTTTCTTCCAAAGAATAGGTGTTCAAACAATAATATTCTTAGTAATATTAGGCTTGTGTCCACTAAACCCTCAAATCCAACCACGAATCGCTACTATAGTCCAAGGAAAAGAGTCGTAAGGCCCCCAAATTTTATCTACATTTTATGAACACTCATATTACCCCCAAATATCCTCCACAAATTTTCTTTCAAAGGGAAACAATATTTTCTTCTAATTTCCACAAATGCATCTAAGTTCATAGGAATAAGGTAAGTTTCATCTCCATGCAAGACCCAATGTAATTCATGTCCCCTCAAAAGAAAAAAGAGGATATAATTATCTCTCTTTTGCTATCATTATCGTTTAACATTGGTCCATTATCTTACAAAATCTATGGGTAACAATCACATAGAAGTCTACAAAATTTCTCAAAGGTTCAATCCAAAACATGCTCAAAAAAACATTCATATTCCATTAGCTTTCTCAAATTGTATTTAAAACTGACATAAGTAGTCCTCAATTACATGAATGGCGCAATCTCCAAGCTATCCATATCTAGTTTCATCCCCTTCTGACTCCCTATTTTCTTCCTTCAATAAAAATTTGACCACAGTCATCTTACAATTGGATATCCCTTTTTCATATGGCGAGAATTATACCTCATTATTTAGGAATGGCTTTATTCTAAAAGAAATTACACTCATACTCTCAACATATGTTGGGCCAGAAGATATGTTAAGAGGAGAAAACATATGTCAAAATAAATCTTATTTTCAAACACAAGTTAAATATATATATAAAAAAAATAGTGTAGTGTAATTCTTACATTCTTGGATGGTTTTTGTTCACTCCACTATAATATTTCCCCATCTCCATTGTAGCTTTTGATTCCATTAATTCTTCAAAAACTACTTTCAATTTTCCAAGTTTCTTATCTTTTTCTTTCAATTTATCTTATGTATCATGCACTTGAAGTTGATTGGGGAAGCCCCAATAGTTGTGATCATGGGATTAGGGTCTCCCTTATCACAATCCATAAGCCTTAATTCATTTAATCTCTTAGCCAATGATGACCAAGGGTGTTGTTTTAAGGGCATTGGAATGAAATCGTGGGATTCATAAAATTAGGAGAAGTTGAAGGGTGTCACCAAAACGGTGTTAGGGGTCTCTTGTTACGTATGGAATAGGGAAAAGGGGGATCCAAGAATGGTTTAGCAAGATATATAATCCTATCATAAGTGAGTGATAAGGTGACTTAGAACCTAATGTCATATGGGCTAAGGTTCCTAGAGGTAAGGTAACAAGAGAAATTGACAGAGGAACCCTTGATAGAGGTGATAAGAGGATTAAGGGCCTCATTATCACAACCCATAATTCCTTAACCCATAACCAGTAAACTCCCAATCCCCTTAACTCAAAGTTATAATCCCTTAACCCGTACACTCATAAATGATATATTATCATGTCTAAAATAGCTACTTATATTTTACTATGTCCATGTGGAGACATTAAATATCACCTTTAAGATTTTAGACGAAGTTGTACATGGAAAGTTTTTTCTCAAGCCTAATGTTTCATAAAGTGTTAGGCTAGTGAATGCATGGCATGATTTAGTTTAGAGGTTTTACTCACCAAGTGCTTACCAACAATGTTTCCCAACGTGTTTTAATGTCTAATAGGGGACCTTCAATGAAAAGAAATAATTTACATAAAAAAAATTGATATACCAGTATTACAAACTCTGGGAAAATAAACATAGTAAAAGAGACACGAAATTCAACTTTTCGGCGATGATATTGTGGCTAGTAGACACATAACCATAGAATGTCATCACAAATACAAAATGGCTAATTATTAACTAAAAAATTGACTGAAATTTGCATATAACCAACCATTTTTTAGTCGGTGACTAGCAGTAGCTAATTTAGAATACCTTATAACACGACCAACCTTTAGTCTTTTTTAGCTTAGTAATTAATGGTTGTCTCAGTTTTATCATCTAGTATTATATTTAATCACAAATTTGGTCAGTGATTTAGTCATTGATATAGCCATTAATTGCCACAATTAATGACCAAATATACAACAAAATATATTACTATATGATCACCCAAAAACGCCAATTAATAACCAACGAAATATGACCAAAGTTTTGATTGCCTTGTAGGATGTTTTTAGTTAGCTATTAATAGTCATACATATGAAAAATTCAGTCATTGTTTGAAACAAATGTGACTAAATTTTGGTTGTGTTATAAGATATTGTAAATTAGCTACTAATAATCGCATATAAGAAAAAATTAGTCATAAATTGTAATCACAAATTTATCATTAGTAGTAGTCATGTATCATTTTTTGTGGTTTCATATTCATTATATAAACGAATAATTTAGTATTTTATATGAATTTCATTTACTTTCATTAACAATCATTATAAACAACTTATTTAGTCATATACTCATTTTATTGATGTTCATCATTAATCAATATAAACTACTACTTTAGTAGTTTTGGATTGATTTTAAATGTTCATTATTAATCATCAAACAATTGTTTTTATGTTTTTGTATTTAAATTTAAAAAATGGCATACAATGTGGATGTTCATATAATATCGCAATGAAAAGTTTCATATCTTAATTATAATAATAAACAATATCAAGTGCAACTATAAATAATTTCAACCATATAAATTATATTATATGAAATGTTAAAGTATTATAATATGAGTTTCCAAATTAATATTTTTTGGACTACAATTTACATATGAAACGATGTCTTAGCACTTCAAAACATTATAATTGTGTTTCCAAGGCATTGCAAGTGAATTCGCCAACTCTGAATACTTGACTGTGAGTCTCTATGTTTGTTTCTTATGTGGGATATTGACTCTAAGGGTATCATTAGACTGTTTCTCTTTTCTCTCTCCATTTCTACATTTTTCATTCTAGTGTTATCTCTCTCCTCTTTCTTCAATTCCTACTTGTTTCCATCAATATTGATTTCCTATTCTGAAAAAAAGAAAGTAAAATACAATGTAGAATGTAATAAATGAAAGAAAATGAACACTATAATATAAAGTAAATTAGTCTATAAGGAATTTATATGACATATACCTAACCATCAACAATGTAAAATCTAGTTTCCCCCATCCAAGCAAGAAACTCAAACAAGTTTTATTCAATTAACAGATATTGGCCACTATGTGGCAAGGTGACTTGTATAAACAAAGTAAATAAAATGTAATATTAGAAAATAAAACCTTAGTAATTTAGTATTCAACCTTTAAGGAATTTTTAAGCACAATCATGTAAACTTATAAGCTACATGCTAAAAATCTCAAGTTGTAGATAAATTATGAAAAAAAATAATTTGAACTGTGTTGTTTAATCCTTGTCGTCTTATTCGGAAACAACATTTCATTTTCTAAAGAATGAACTTGCTCAAGTATATAAACAGCATGTACTCAAATAACAACATGAAATTAAAATTTTCTGATGATCATAAAAATATTTTAACACAAAATGGTTATAAGGATTCCCATAAATATCGTGTAATACCAATTTCATCTTCAAGATTTGGTTGTTGTTTCAATGGACATGATACCAACTATTTTCAATCTGATAGTTAAAAGAAAAATAAAAGTAAAAATAAAAATTCAAAATATAATCGAACAATAGAGAGAGGATATCATGGAATGAACATTGCAATTATAGAAATTATCTTTACCTATCCATTGATCTCTTGTCTGGCATTCATAAAACATTTTTCTTGCCCAAAATAACAATGATGTGAAATAATCACAACAATAAAAAGCATAGGAACCCCTACTAGAAACATTTCCAAGGTTGATGGCTCACAGGCCTAAAGGATCTCTAAAAACAAACTAATCGTATCTAAGACATGCTTCGCATTGTCACCCCATCCTTTTTCCAATCATATTTCTTGTAACCTGCCCATAGTAGAGTCAAAGAAAAAACCAAACGAAGACATTTACATTTGTTTTAATCTTTTATATTTATAAATCTAGAATCTCATTTGTTTCAGGAACAAATTTATTCATATTTAAATTCTTATTGACATATGAGAAGGTATGAGGGAAGTTGTAAATGTGAAACAAATTATTTTGACCTTTGTATACTTCTTAAAAATTATGTGAATGATTCCATTTTTGTCTTTGGTAAATCTCATAATAAGAAATGGCCACATTTGATGCAGAGATTAAATATAAAAACTTGTGGACATGGCATGTGTTTTAATAAATTACATTGTGATGACTACCATGGGCCTGCATGGGTTACATTTCCTTAGTATTTTAGTCTTGATGATGAAAGAGAGATGGCAATGATAAGTATGGGTGGTCCTAGTTTTTATGTTGGATAGCATCAAATCAAGGTTGTCATCTTAAGGAACCTAGGTTCTGACATGGTAAAACTAGATGTGGTCTTCACCTAGTTTCATTGCATCATACTTTGTGAATAATCAAGAGGAAATCATTGTCTTTCAACTTATAATATGGTTTCTTGTGATCTTATAGATAAATATTATGCAAATAAAATGGATTTCTAGCTCCAAGAGATATGGATAATTTAAATGATAACAATCATATGCTTTTTTCCCAAGATTCAAATGTAGGGACACATTCTGTGGATTTTACTAATAGATATAATGAGATAAATAATCAATGAGGAACATCTAATGGTCATTTTTATTAAGGACATACTCAAATATAATAAGGCTATTTAGGTTAAAATCCAATATGGTGTTGATTCTTATAGCTCCTCAGTTTTTGGTAGTTTGAATTAAACAATGAGAAATAACGTTGTTGGTGTTTACACATAGGATCTTGCACTTCTAGAGGATTGGGTTCTAGCACAGGGGCATCAATAAATTAACCTATGACATATCACCTGTGTTTTTTGCGTACCAAACAATACCCTTAAATTGACTACATATTGAAAAATACCTCTAAAAATCACTTTATTTAACCCCCTACAAATACTAACCCATTGGATTTTCCAAATTTAAAAACCTCTACTTTCAATAGATATTGTAAGTATCCATTTTTTCATTAACATTTTTTACACCCCTTTATATTTATATCTTTAACATAATGACATGACGCCTCTCTTATGACCCCACATGCATTCTAAAATTCACCTTTATTCTTGTGATATACATAGGATATGCATATTAGTATTCCCACGATGTGATTACTCAATCCACACTCAAGCACATCTCACTATCATTTGTGGAATTTAATTATATAAGGCATACAAAGATCAACCATGTTTTAGGAAGATTGATTATGTGCAAGTCCATAAAATGACATATAATTTGATCTATATGATGATGAAAAATCAATTGATCAATATTTATGAATATGCTTACACGAAATAAGGTGTTCAATCACAAGTCTAGACCCTCTTCCCTTTGAAATATTCTTGTTCAAAAATCCAACTACAACCTCCTATACTCAAAATAGTGTATTATTAAGGTGGAACAACAAAATTTACAGTTTCAGAGAGTTATATAGACAAGAAAAGGCAAGGTGGGGATGAGAGTTATGACACCCTCCCTTTGCTTTAATGAAAAAAAACATTGTTCTTTGTTGTTTTTAATTTAAGTGTTTTAATGAAGAGACCCATGGTATATTTTATTAAGAAATCATTTGGAAACGACCCATGTGGATGGCATTAATGGTTTTCTAAGCTTGGTGATTTGATTTAAAGAGCTCTTACTGCTATATTTCTTGTTTTCTGAATTATCAAAAAAAAATTGTAGTAAGCATTATAGACAATTTCCACCAAGTTCAAATGGACGGTATTATGTGGCTATGTTTTATGAACCTTCCCAACATCAACATGCTAGGTAGGTATACCCCCATGTTTTTTAGTAACCATATTTAAAAGATGGGATTTCACATTTGGATGGATCTGTGGGGTCACAACACTATCTTGGTTGGATTGGAGAAGATTTAATAAACCCAATATTCACTAGCTGAAGTCAAGAATGTGTTTTCAAAATGATACCAGAAATTTCAAGGCCCATTTGGAAGGATTGGAGATGTAGTCATAATTATTGTAACAAATATACTCAAAAACCACAAGATGAATCTTCAGTCATAATTATTGTTATTATACTCAACAACCTAAAGATGAATCTTAGATAGTGTTCACAAAAGGGGATCATTGTCACCATGTCACATAGAATATTGCTGCTATACAGATGTCAAGGTTATTGTGACAAAAGCAAGATCTTTCATGTTGTCATTAAACATTAGTATACAAATGTGAAATAAGGTCACTCAATGATACACAGGTCAAAATTTATAGATTACTTCCCTTGAGAGTATTGTTATTATCTATCAACAAGATTACTATAAACGTCATTTTCAAATCAAGGTTCTCTTATGTCACCAAAGGTGTCAAGACATTGTGATGATATTAAATAATCAATCACCATGCTCAACCATTCTACCTCAAGAATCAAATCTTGTAGCAACCAACAGAAACTAAATTTGTTAATAAGATTCAGAACATGCTATTAATTATACAAAGATAGACTCAAGACTTATTTGCATCTAGCTGAACAACTCAATACATCAAAATCCTAGAAAATTGTATACTTTAAGGCTTGGTCATTAGCACACAAGAACATATACTTCGAGTAGTTCTTTTCACTTCCACAAAACCCCTTGATTTAGAAACTCAATATGCAATCTGTTCCATGATGACAAGACTGTGATGGAGACGCAAAAGTCTGTTTTTTCTACTACACAGTGATTAATCACTTGAAGAGGAAACCTCTACTGCATCTACAAATGACAAACATAAATAGAAATCAGACAGTAAATGAGGTGAAATTGAAAGAAAAAAATGGGCTTTAACTGTGAATTAATTCAAGCTAAAAGCAGGAAGAGAGGACTTTAAAATCATCACATGCATCATTTTTTACCTCTCTTAGCTACTTAATACATATATTTGGACTTTAAATCATCACAGGATGTAGCTTTTTCCTCTCATACTTACCTAATGAAATTCGTTGCAACACATGCATGCATCACCTCCACTACCAAACCCAAGCACCTGATGATGCATTTTATGTTGTCTAAGCTAAAATTGACGAAAATGACGTAAATATCTTCCCATAGCTGTGTCCACAATAAAATATAAATCACACACAATAAAACTAACAATGACCAACCATAAATTGCTAATTGGAATACAATTACAAATGAAGGCGATACTAAAAATACAGATAACTCCTTGAAGTTTTTATACTACCATAATCCCTCCATTTTCCTCTCTAGTTTCTAACAATTTTCTTAAATAGAATTTTTATTTCTCCATTATCCTTGGAATGAAAATTATTGTAGAGATTGCTACACCTAGAAATCCATTATGTAGAATAATTCCCATTTGGTGAATACCAAGTTAACCACCTACACAAAATGTAGATAATAGTAAATGTTTCAAATTTTACTAAAGCTTATTGATTTTGATATAATGGAAAACCATCAACACAAAGTAATAGAAATAGTGAATATTTGGAATTTTACTAAAACCTATTTATTTTAGTATTGGCTTAGATCTGTACCTCTAAAAATATATCACGTAAACTGATTTCCGCTCTAAAAATATCAAACTAACCACCTATCTAAAACAATAATAAAAATTTACTAAAAATCTCCCTTTCCCAAATAAATATCACCTTTCATCATAATGGTAGTCAAATTTTTCAAAGACACCACCTTTCATCCACTACATTTTGTCCATGAGATTGAATCTAATGATACACCCATTTTTTAAATTGGGTATGGAATTATGAGCAAAGTTTTGATGCAAATTCTTCGACATGCAATGAGATTGCAACAAAGAAGAATGTATACAACAACGTTTACTATACCTTGCCGCACATGCATGCATCACCTTCACTACCAATAAACTATATTCAATTTGCAGCAATTTTTCATTAAACAGAATATCTACTCCTGTATGTGTGTTTTGCACAATGATTAATGCATTTATTATTGGCATCAGAAGTTCAATCCCTATTGACTCTTCCTATTCACATTTACCACAGGTTCCACCAATATTTAGGCATAGGATAATCAAAATCACACAAGAAAACGCCATAAGGAAACTTAAAACCACATTAGAAATATATCTCATTAAATACCATTTTTTTTAGGGTTTACATATGAGGGCCCTGCCTTCAAGTACCATTTCATTGGTGACCATATCCCTTTGAACAACAGCTGTCAGAACAACACCACAACTTCCTCGACATGTGGTGTAAACTCCTCGAGGTGTGACATTGATCATGTGTTTCAATAACTAACTCTTTGCAACTAGAGGATCTCCCATTAAACATGCATGAAAATCACCTCTTATTTACAAGTAAAACATAAATGTGAGAAATAAATATAAATTTTCCTTTGTATACACACTCCAGAGACCAGATAAGGGAGAATAATAAGACATTTTTCCTAGACGGACACCAATGGGATAATCAAGTTTCTTTGTAACAACTCTTTAGTAAAAGAATTATACTTTCATTCCATCCTTGCATTTTCTACTTGGGGCACCAAAAAGAAGAAGAAGCAGGGATTTTTTGGTATCCTCATGTCCAATTTTTTCTAGAGCTAAAGAACACACCAGTTTGTTATATATGTACCCATCCTTGGAAAGAAGTTCTATTTGTTCTTATTCATCACCTTGTAAAATGTACCTATAGTTGTTTGAAATTAATGAATAAAATAAGAAATATAGAGAAAACATGGATCAAATAAAATTTTCACTAAATGGCACATTTTAAAAAACTACATATGCGAGACATGTGCAACCAAAGAAAAATTTCTAATCTACCTGCACTAGATGTAGAAATTTACATATCTATATAACACATACCCAATGGTATATTAACTTTGAAGACTGGATTTTGGTGTAAGGGTTCATCATATTGGTGAACCCACTTATTAAATAAATACATGCATGACGTGGCCTGAATCTACTGATGACTAATGTCTTGTTGCACCAGAGCTGATATCGATGTATTGTTACCACCATCATCAAAGTAATTCCTGTTAACTATTAAGAAGTGAAGTAGCAGCTTGACCCACAATAAGTGACAAAATGCAGAATATTACAAGTGCCCAATGGGTCTTTCTTTTTCCTACAAATATATTTCTATTGGCACTACAAGGAAAATACCCTCTAGTAGAGGTTATAAAGGAGGTTTTAAGTGTTATAAAATTTTCCAAAATTGTCAAAAAAAAATTGTTACAACATCCGTTTATGGCTATTGAGGTTTTGGCAGAGCTTTTAATGGAAATTCCACACAACTAAAAAACTGGGTGGCCGGAGGTTATTACGAATTTTTTTTTCATCTGTGCGCTACTAAGTTTTGAACACACCGGTGCGTGTTATCTATAAGGTGGCTCAGGGTAGTCGAAGGTGCATGCATTGGGTCATCAAGGTATAAAACGACACCGGGCACAGTGTTGGTGATACAATGCATGAGGGCGTTATAATTGGCCTTAGGATTTGTGTGGTGCCCATAGGTCATCTCAACGCACTGATACAAAGACTTATAGAAATGCACCGATGCGTCCTATCATACAAATGTATCGCGATTTACAATTGGTATTGATATTTCTGCGGTAACCATAGGTCATAAAAATGAACCAGTGCGTAGTCTCACATAAATGCACTGGTGCGCAGTATTGCACAAACACACCGATATTTTTAATTACTTTTGGTATTTTTGCAGTGCCCATAGATCATAGAAACACATCGGTGTGCTGTAGCATACAAACACACTGGTGTACAGTAACTGATACACACTAGTGTTCATTTTTTATTTTTTAGAAACATCGTCCTTTGACAGTGAAATTATTGTGATTTTTTAAAATTCATTATTCATCAAAAGTCTATACATCTTATAACAATATTCACATTAATTAAATTTTTATTAATGCATTTGAATTTGATGTTTGGATTAATTTTTTATATCACATCACACTTATTGTGATTTTTTAAAAATCATTATTCATCAAAAGTTGACACATATATATCTTATAACAGTATTCATATGAATTAAATTTTTACTATGCATTTGAATGTGATGTTTAGATTAATTTGTTATATCATATCATCGAATTTCACATCTCTTCGTTATAATATTTAATCATCCATAAAGTTAATCAGTGGTGTTACATTTCACAGCGAAAATGGAGAATGCAATAGAATAAATTAAAACATATTTTATTATATATACATATATATAAGAAATTATTTCTCATACAAAATGGAACAATTATTTGTATCCCTTTGTCTTTCAATTGGGATGCTATGTCCATTACATTAAACAAAATGTCTGATTTCACAAACAAATATTTCAAAAAATACAATGCCTTGCTTTGATATCCAAACATAGTGATCATAATTCTTCTCTTGAACCATTGTCACTGTTAGAGCTACTTCCATGAATTGGGTTAGTTTCAGGAATGTTTTGTTCACAATGTTGATTTTTTTCTTCTTCTTCACCTTCCATATACAAACATAAAAATAAATTGTAATGAGTGTATATACATTGGTGAGAAAAATTAAAATTGCAATATTAAATAATATACATCAATGTAAATCGAAAAGAAATAATGTACCATAGCAACAATTGACTCATAAACTATACACATTATTTCAAAACCATGTACCATGCCATCTTTCAAGATTTCATTTGTTGACACAGTTCCATACTTTGTTTCCTGCGACTTTTATACCCCATAACAAATCATATATTTAATATAAAATATTTTTATGTTCTATTAATTATAGACGGAGCTAAGTAAAACAAGATTGATAGATGCATACAAATTCCATAATTAATTTATGATATGCCAACATATACTCAAAAACCATATTTAACCCAATTTCAATCAATTCCTTTGATGGCTTTTCTTTTTATGTTAGCACGTTTTTGAAGACATTCAATGATGATTTTTGTAAAACAACTTAAAAAATACAAAAATAAAATATAGTTAAGTTGTTATAAGGAATTAACAATTACTCACAAACTTGGATATCAACCCTTTTCTTCCTTTTCGTCCTGTTTTATGTATTGAATGATTCCATTTTGTTTTCTTTTCTTTTTTGCAAGAAAATACTTGAAAATTAATATCTAATGCTAAATTGTTTATTTATTGTACCTAATGATCGAAAAATTAAATGATTACTTATTAAATTTGAAGCACGTTGTCGTTGAGATGGCTCCTCCTATGATGCAATTTTGGGCATTTCTTTGACCATCTCCTTGTACACATTTTTGGACATTACTACTGGTATATTTCTAGTATCATCTCGTTCATCTTTTGAGATTTTCATAATCTTCGTAGAAATGTAACATGACAATAAAATATTTAATTTTTATATTGATATATGAAAGTAAATATAACAAAAGCAATATTTATAAATAATTCTAGACAAAAATTTAAATGAATATTACTTTTTCCTTTCTTATTTTTTTTTTTTTTACGTTTTTGCTATTAAAAGTCTGACATGTCTCATTGACCAATTCTCTAGAAGCTCTTCCTGTAGTTTAGAAAAAAATTTCTTCTTGGAATCATTGGATTGATTTTTTTATTGTAAGTGGAAAGAACGTCTATACATTCGTTCCACTAGATCCCTCAAACTTTTGTAAAATTTTTCCCTCTTTCATTAACCTCTAGCACCACTCTAGATTAGCTAAGGAGCTATTCATTTTCATTTGCATGTTCTATTTTTTTTTCTTTTCTTAGAACAACATTCATTTTCTAAGTTGTTGGTCCCTGTAGAACATTAAACCGATGTGAATTAATAGATTGTTTGACACATGTTATCTAATAATTTTAAGTATATTATTAATGAAAATTAAAAAAGGAACTCATATTGCATCGATAGTATTTTTCCATTCACCTCATTCATCATTTTTCAATTTTTCCATCAAGCTTTTATGCTCTTCTAGTCCTAGATCAGAAATAATCTTATCGAGCTTCATCATTCTATGGCACTGAATGATACATAGTAAACAATACATATGAGTTAAACTTACATATAGTTTAAAAATAATATATTTTGTAAAAAATTTACAAAGAACTTGCCTTTTTTTCTTTTCTTGATGTGTTATCAGTATTTTTTTTACTTGATCTCTTGTCAGTCATTTATTTATCAATCTGAAACCTGTACCATATCATTCATTAATATATTTATAAATAAATTGACATATTTTCAGGTAAAAATAAATTCTCAAGAAACATGTGCGCCATTCATGGTGTACGCACTCACGTCGGTGCATGGGGGTCTTGTAAATGCACCACATAAACTATATAATAGACCGTATGTTGCTCTATGTCAACAAGGAGCACCGCTGCATTACATGTTAACCACTGCACCGATTAACACAAAAAATAATAAAAAATGTCCAGTGTTAGTTTTTGTAGCATAAACACCCCGTGCAAACAAGGGACCACCATATTGTGCAATATTTCAGCTAGGAGACCTAGTTGAGTGCGTTATATGTTACATGGTGCACCAATTAACACAATAAGACATTTTGTTACAAAACAACACGTTCACGGTGCACCATAATGAAATAGCGCACCGGTGCCCTATTTTACATAAGGCACATTGATTAAAAAAAATAATTTTTAAATTTTTTATTACACAGTACTTTCGTGGTGTGCTAGAATAATACAT
This sequence comes from Pinus albicaulis, assembly GCA_034641835.2. Classification (NCBI taxonomy): domain Eukaryota; kingdom Viridiplantae; phylum Streptophyta; class Pinopsida; order Pinales; family Pinaceae; genus Pinus; species Pinus albicaulis. The sequence goes on from CM076573.1 coordinate 969,523,628, forward strand.
CACATTACTGCACTAGGTTACATAGGGCGCACCGATAAATTTAAAAAAAAAAAAAAAACATTTTTTTCAAAAATTCACGCAAGGGCTGAGATGGATTGGGATCCGACTATGCAATTTCTCCAGTGGTTTGGATGACATAAGCCTATATATAGCAATACAAAGCCTATAAATATAAAATGAAAATCCCTAATTTTGAAATCACAGAAACATTGAGAAGAAATGGCAGAAACAAAAATAATGAAGGGTTTAAGGTAAAAATGGATTATTTATTTATTTATTTTCTGAAAATGAAAAGCAAATTGGAATTTTTTACTTAATTCGTAAAAGAAAACTGCAAAAAAGGCAAAAAAAATAATCAAATTTAATCATGAGATCGTTTAAAATTCTATGCTACAGGGTTTGAATTACCAGAGGTTTGGAATTATGATTTTCTGAATACTATTGTCCGAACGTATTTCGTTGCTCCAGAGTGCTCTCGTGCTCTCTTGCTCCAGGTATGTCTCCTGCAAATCTCTGGATGAAAATTTTTGCAAAAAAAGTGAAATAACTAAAATTTTTTAGCATTTAAAGAATTTTTTTATGAAATTAGATTTTTGAAAATATTTTTCCGCCCATTTTTCAACTTACCACTTTTTTTTCACTTAAAGAAAATAGACTTGCACTTTTTTTATTTTCAGTTATTCGTCACCAGTGCGTCACTTAATAGCACCACACCGGTGCATCCATTGGTAACACGACACCAGTGTGTGGTAACTAAAATGCACCGGTGCGGTTATATGTACATTAGCATCGATTACAAGAAGTCCATTTTTAAGGCACCGGAATTACTTTTAGGTGTGTACACCAAAAATTTAGTGAACTCCAACCATAGAAATTGAGAATTAGAATTTTGTTTATTCTTGAGGGAAATATGCAATTAGAATTAGAATTTTGTTTATTCTTGAGAATTAGAATTAGAATTAGAATTGAGAATTAGAATTGGATAAATTCTTTATGGATATAACTATTCTTCCAATGCATTTTGTTTATTGCGGGAGGTCCCCACTAATTATGTAGAGAGAATGCAATGTGCGGCATTTGAAGATGCGATACTATAGGGCTCAAGTGGGAAATTGTGGCATGTAAACCTGTGTTATGCTAATACATGGGTAGTTTTCACAAATGGTTGGGAAAGTTTTGTTTCTGATCAATTTATTGAAGTTGGAGATATTTTAGTTTTTAGATATGTTGGAAATGTACATTTTGCTGTGAAAATTGTTGGGCCATTTCTTTTCAAAATTACACCTCTTCTTCTTTCAGAAAAAAAAAAACTTGAACCTTTCCACAACCTGCAAGAAGAAATGGTTCAAATAGGAGCCTCTGACACACATATCTATTTCTAACATGGATATCTATTTCTTCTGTTCAGGTCTCGAAGGAATTTATTATGTCTAGTCTACTTCCCTGAGGAATCTGCCTGAATTTTCTTTGGTTATACCGAAGGGTGCAGTTACTAATAGATAGAGGATTTTAAGCTCCCTCCAACTCTCATTAAATTGTAGAATATGGATAAAACTCGATAGAAATGCCTATCATTTGCATAAAATGCCTCGAAACACAGAATGGAGTGTTTTCTTTTTTGAAATTTATGTGTTATTATGGTGAAAGAAATTATTCCTTCTATTTTCTGTTGATATGGTGAATAAATGGAATAGTGTTTAACTATATGACAACAATATTTAAATCATTCTCTCGAAATATATAGGTGCTTTGTTAAATGCATAGCTACAAGATTCGGTCATATTGCTACTAGGAACAATTCAAATGAAATACCAATACGACAGGGTCGGTACTATCTAATGTCCCATGAACCCATAAACCCCACAAAAATCTCAAAAACCTTTTAATAAAATGAAAAATAGTCCAAAAATATTTTTTTGTCTATTGCATTATTGAGACTCAAATTTTTCTAAAATTTGTTCATGGAATTAGCATCCATAAGAGGCAATGCAATGGTAATATACTCAAATTACTCTAAAATATGTTCAATGGAATTAGTACATGTGAAATGGTACATGTGTTATTTCATCAATATTTATACTTTTTAAGATTGGTTTTTATAAATAAGAGGACTTAATTAGTTTGTTGCGTATAAGGCTCTTTTTTTCGAAACATTATAATATGTATTTTGAATTAACGTGAAAATCAATATTTCACTTGATAATTTGCAATTTTGTTGAATTTTTTTTTGTAGGTAAGATCATAATAAAATAATGATAATTCTAATTTACATGAATTTATTTGCATTATTTTCTAAACTTTATTATGTTACAAAAATTCATATTATTCTAGATTTATTATTTTACAATTATTTACAATTTTACAAATTTTAAATTTTTAATAAAATCATTTCACATTAACACAATTACAATTTTAGAAATATTTTACATACAATTAAAATTAGAATTACAATTACTATTACAATTTTACAATTTCACATACAATTAGAATTAGAATTAAAATTACAATTTTAGAATTTTACATACAAAAGACTATTACCGATGAAATAGGTGACCACATTGTTACCCACTTTTTTTGGTAGTATGAATATTTGTTTTAAAATGTTAGTGATTTTCATGCTAATTTTGAAATGTATTGATGCAGCATCAACTTCTTTTTTAGAGCAGTGATTCTCATGCTAATTTTGAAACGTATCGATGCAGCCTCAGCCTTTTTTTTTAGAGTGGTGATTTTCATGTTGGTAATAAAACAAAAAAACTTAGATAAAAATATATATATAAAAACAATAAAAATGTAAAAAAAAAAAAATTAAGTCATAAAAATAAAAAATTTAAACAAAAATAAATAAATAAAACCAGAAAAAAACAAAAATATTCAAAAATTATATCAAAAGAAATGATAAAATTTGAAAAAAAAACACATAATTTAAAGAAAAAAACAAAAATTAACCAAAAAAATTAAAAAAAAAACATCAAAAACATTTTTTTCTAAGTTATTAAAAAAAACCATATAATTAAAAAAAAAAATTAAATAGAAAATTTAAAAATAATTTAAATTAAAAAATTAAAATTTAGATAAAAAAAATAAAATACAAAAAAGAAAAAATTAAATTTAAAAATTTAAATTAAAAATATAATAATAATAAGAAAACAAAAATACAAATTTTAAAATTAACAAAGAAAAACAAATTAAAGAAAAAAAAACAAATTTAAAATTGAAAAAGAAAATTAAAAAAAAAAAAAAAAAAACTATCATTAAAAAACAAAAAAAATGAAAAAAACCACGTGCAAATAATTAAAAAACAAATATCCATAAATTTACTGTTTTTTTTTAAATAAAACAATTTATAAATTTTAAAAATGAAAAACTAAATAAACTAAAATATTAAAAAAAAACTAAATTAAATTAAAATTTAATAAATTTAATAAATAAATTTTAAATTTAAAAAAAAATAATCTAAAATATTAAATTTAAAAAAAGCAAAAAAGTAAAATAAAATTAAAACAAATTAAATTTAAAATAAAAAATTTGAATTAAAAAAATAATAACATTATGTTTTTTGAATTAAAAAAAAAAAAATTAATAAATTTTGATCGTGGTGGCACCGCCAATCGGCCTCCCGCCCAAGTGGCAATCACCCTCTCGCCGCGAGAGGCCGTTTCTGGGAATCGCCCTGCCGCAACGGGAGTCTGATTCCGGGAATCGCCCTAAGGCCGATTCCGAGAATTGCCCTCTCTCTGCGGGAGGCCGATTCTGGGAATCACCCTCCCACGGTGGGAGGCCAATTCCGGGAATCGCCCTGAGGCCGATTCCGGGAATCGCCGCGGGAGGTCGATTCCAAGAATCACCCTCCCGCGATGGAAGGCCGATTCTGGGAATCGCCCCCCCGCTGCAGGAGGCCAATTCCGAGAAACGCCCTCCTGCCGCGGGAGGCCGATTCCGGGAATCGCCCTGAGGCCGATTCTCGGAATTGCCCTCCTTCCGCGGGAGGCCGATTCCGAGAATCGCCCTCCTGTGACGGGAGGCCAATTCCGAGAATCACCCTCCCGCTGTGGGAGGTCAATTCCGAGAATCGCCCTACCATGGTGGCAGGTCGATTCCGTGAATCGCCCTACCGCATCGCGGGAGGGCGATTCCTGGAATCGGCCTCTCACCGTGAGAGGGCGATTCCCAGAATCGGCCTCCCACGACGGGAGGCTGATTCTTAGAATTGGCCTCCCACCCAGAGGTCGTCCTTCACCGCCACCTGCGCAGGAGGCCAATTGGCAGCGCCACCACGATCAAAAAATTATTTTTATTTTTTTAAATTTTTTAATTTTTAATGTTTTTTTTAATTTGATATTTTTTTAATTTTATTTTTAATTAAAAAAATTTAAAATTATTATTTTTAATTTAATTTCTATATTTGAAATTTAATTTGTTTTAATTTTTTCCCTTTTATTAAATTTTTTTTCTTAATTTTTTTTTTCTAAATTTTGTTAATAATTTTTATTAAATTTTGTATTTTTTTTTTAAATTTAATTGTTTTTTTTTAACCTTTTTCATATTTTTTATATTATTAAATTTCATGTTTAGTTTTTTCATTTAATTTTTTAAAATTTAGTAAATTTTGAATTTTTTTTTTTAAATTTATTTGAATTTAATATATATATTTTTTAATTTTTATTTTTTTATTATTCTTTTTTTAATTACATAAAATTTTATATGTTTTTATTTCAATTAAAATTGTGTATTTAAATTACATATATATATATATATATATATATATATATATATATATATATATATATATATATATATATATTTTTAATTAAACTTAGTATTTTCAAATTAATTTGTTTTTTATTTTATTTTTTATTTAATATATTTTTTTAATTTATTTTTTTCAATTTTTCAATTTTAATTGATTTTTAAAGTTTTTTAACTTTTTATTTTAACAAGGTTTTTTTCTTTCTTTATATTTAATTTTTTTTTTTTTTCAAAAATTATTTGTTTATTCATTTATTTATTAAAATTTAATATATATATATATTTTAATTGAATTTGTTATTTTAATATTAACCCTTCTTTTTTAAATTTAATAAAGTCTAATATAGATATTTTTAATTTAAGTTCGTGTATATATATATAATTTGAATTTAATTTATTTTTTAAAATCTGTTTGTCTTTTTAATATATATATTTTTTATTATATATTATACATTAATGAAAAATTAATTTTATTTTTCATTTTTTATTTTTAATTAATTTTTCATTTTTCTATTTTTAATTTCAATAATTTTTTTTTTTTTAAGTTTTAAATTGATTAAAATTTAATATATTTCTTTAAATTTAATTTTTTTTTTTTTTTTGAATTTAATTTCTATATTTAATTTTTTATAATTTCTTTTTTTTTTTAAAACTTGTTTTTCTTTTTAATTTAATATTTTTATTTTTATTTTTTTATTTCTATATATTTTGAAATTTTAATCTTTAATTTTATTTATTTTTTTTCTTGAATTTTAGGTTTTTTTTTAATGTTTGAATTAAAAATTTTATTTAGTTTTTATTTTTATTTTTTTTATTCGTATATATTTTTAAATTTTAAGCTTTAAAATGATTTTATATTTTAAATTTTTTTTTTTCTTAAATTTTAGGTTTTTTTAATGTTTGAATTTTAAAAATTAAAAAATGTTATTTCTATTTTTAAAAATGTTAAAAATATTCCAGTATCAACTGGTTTTGTTTTGAGGGTGTTTTTTGAATCATTTTTTCAAGAAATTTTTTTGTTTTTAGCATAATTTTATAAAATGTTGAAATTTGAGCTTCAAAAAAAACCAAGTGCGTTCTGGAATACACTTTTTTTGTTTTTGGGGTGTTTTTTCATGTTTTTTGAGTCTTTTTGGGCTGGAGTTCTCGTTTTGAGGTCAGGTTACCTATTTCATCGGTAACAGTGTTACAATTACTAATAAAATTAAAATTTTACATTACAATCATTTCACAGTAATACAATTAAAATTTTACAAATATTTTACATACAATCAGAATTAGAATTACAGCTGAAATTACAATTTTACAATTTCACGTACAATTACAATTACAATTTTAGAATTTTACATACAATTACAATTACAATCATTTTACAATAAATTAAATATTAAAATTACAATTAAAATTTTACAAATATTTTACATACAGTTATAATTAAAATTACAATTGCAAATACAATTACAATTTTAGAATTTTACATACAATTAGAATTAGAATTAGAATTTTACAATTTTTCATATATACAATTACAATTACAAACATTTCACAGTAAATTAAATATTACAATTACAATTAAAATTTTACAAATATTTTACATACAATTACAGTTAAAGTTACAATTACAAATATAAGAACAATTTTACAACTTTACATACAATCAAAATTAAAATTTTAATTACAATCATGACATAATATTTAATAAATATCTTGCGTCATTTACTATTAAATTAATTAATAAACATCGCGATCATGATAACCATCGTACAGACATCATATTCGATTAAAAAACACATTCAAATTTGCTAGCATCATTGTGATCATGATAATGTAACAAAACACAATTAGCATTGTATAACATCGTTACAACAAAAACATCAAATATACATGTCATGTCAAATAAATTCTATCACATACACATGTATCTTCAAGCTGCACATTAAATAAACATATCTAACATGACCTAATACTATATACATCATGATGATCACCAACATGTAAATTAAGTACAACTGCAACATGAACATAAAATACATGGACCACATATATATCTATAACTGAATAATTTCAAAAATATACAATTGTAATATAAATGTCATATATCAACTCGTGGTACATCATCAATAGTAGTACTAGTTGAGGCCTGCTCAGTCAATGGTGCAACCTAGACAAGCTTAGATACATGTTGATCTGGTATTGGTGCCTCAGGTTGATCAGGATCAACTATCAGCTGCTCATTGTGATGACTTGACATGGTTGATGGTCTAGCCTGCTCATGATCATGAGTACTACAAGATGATGTAGGCCGCTAACTCGACGTGGATGATGGTCCAGCCTGCTCTCCATGATGACTATTGCTCTATGCTAGTGGAGGATACTCATCTGGCGTGGCGCGAGGTGAGCAATGATCACTCCCCTAATCATGATCATCATATTATGCGTTGGCGTTGCTCATGGACTGTCGATCACATGTTGCATCTCGACCACACCTATAACGTGAAAGGGTCCTCCTCAGCCGCGTAACTAAGGTCGTATCAGCTACGACATGCTGCATCAGCCTATACTTGTCACGTGGCATGCCTCTCCATATATATACCAGCCTACCATCGGCCTGTATGTCTCTCATACTAGCGGACCTTACTCCCACCTCAACAATCAATGCACAGAGTTGGTCACCCAGCTCCATCCTCAATCTGCTATCAAGCCGACCGTGCCTAGAAAAAGTAAGTATCTATGCACCAGCATGAGTAGGTCTCTGTGCACTGGCCTCCTGATTATCCTCTTCCTCTGGCATATCCTGATCATCATCAGGATCCACACCTGGATCATGTGGTGGTGCTAGAATGTACATGCCATCAAAAAACCCATTGTCTGCAAAATATATATAAGTACACAACAATAATTACACAATTTCATTACACAATATAATAAAAACAGGTTAAAGAACATGTTAGAATAAATTTAAATAAAATAGTAATATTACCTCTATCATCTAGCAACTCATCATCTGTGAAGAGGATGTTGGCACACCCCTGCCAATCCAAATCAACATAAGGACGGGGGACCATAACGAAGGGATTCTTGTCAACACTGGCTAGCAACTCTAGTGCATCATGCGATATCCTCATGGAAAACTCAGTCTCGTCCCTCTTGGGCATCATCTATCCCCATATGTGCATCTGTGCCTCCAACATCAGCCTACGAAGCTATCGAACAAAAGTAAGCCTCATCTCTAGAAACCTCTCAAAAAATAAACAAAAAAGATCTGAAGCAAAACAAGTTTAGCCTCCCTTGTGCATGAGCATGACATCTATATAAGGATGTACAGAACTTCCACAAAAAAATGGTAGACCACTTGACAGGTCGTGGCTCCTATACTAAAGAATCAACATAATATATAAGTGTGAAAATAATGCATTTTCTGTCGCTGGTGTTGTGTGACATGGTCGAAATCAGAAGTGAGAGGCACCTCACCTCCGCACTACCAAATGCAGCAATATGTAACTGACCTCCAGAGACATGAAAATCTGAAAGAGACAATATATCTGTGCTGATGTATGTCTGGGAGTACACCAACTGACTCCCTGCTACATAGCCAAATGGAACCTGTGGGAATGAGGTAAAATCCACCCCTATCCTCGATAGTGCTATAATGAAATATATGTCCTCCTCGGTGTGCACGTAGCACTGGTTGAGACCAACCCAGAAATCCTGTAGCTAGGAATTCCACCTTTAGATGAGATGTCTTAAAAAGAAACCATGGGCCTTTAGGGAAGTAGCCTCCTTACAGAACTTGACAAGGCCCACCTACATTAGGAGCACTTGGGTAGCTGCTATAATAGGGTGAGGGTACGCATCTCTCTCCCTCTCTCACACCTCCCATAGGTGAACCATGTTATGTTGGGCCACCTGTTGTTTCTATTGTTCCCTCTCTTCTCTCCTTTCCCATCTCTGAATGATTGACATATTAAATAATTTTTTTTATTAAATTAGAAATGTATTTAGGAATATACATATATAACATTTTTTGCCAAAAAAGAAATTGGTGGACCACAAAAAGGGGGCATGCACTGGTACCGATGGGTCTTTTTTTTCGCACATTAGTGGCGGTGCAACATAGAATCTTCAGCGCACCAGTGACAGAGCACCTGAAAATTTTCAGCACACCGCCCTCCTGGAATTATTCTTAAGTCAATAGTGCGGTGGTAGAATAGACCACACCATTGACTATGGACCAGATTAGGAGGTTGGTGTGTTGACCAAAGTATAAGCCCTGGTGCATATATTTCGGTCAACGCACCGAACTCCTGACAACATTACATAGTCAATGGTGCGGTCTTTTACCAGGCTACACCATTGACCTTGTCAAAATATTGGAACGCAGTGCACTAACAAAATACCCACCTCGGGGAGGCTATTTAGGTCAACACATTACATTTCCACTATTCCACATGGTCAACGGTGCGGCCGGGTAACCGACCGCACCACACTTTTTTAAAATTTTAAAATAACACGGTGCACCTTTCGATACCACCCTAGAGCCGGTGGGGATACTGTCAGCACTAGTTGCAGTGCGACCTATAAATTTACAGGCAACACCGCTAACTGGTGCGAGTTGAACGGCTCGAGCCCATCGCAAGAGAATTTTTTTTAAATGGTTAATTTTAATCTCGTTTGAAATTCTAATCCGCTAAAAGGATTAATTATGGAAAAACAAGAAAAATACCTGTACATTTCGCTGTCGAGGAGGCACACTGGCTGTAGAATTTGAAAAAGTAAATTTTCCCACCATTTTACAAAATTCAAGCTGGATATTGGTGGGAAATGAACAATATTAGTGAATGTAATGGGTGCACTGGGAGCACTGATGTCAGGGCGACTCAAACAAGGATAAATTTCCCCGGTGCTTGAGAGCTCTGGAGCACTAAGAAAAGTGAAAAATGTGGTTTTTTTGCTGTAATGCTTTTCATTTAACCCTGTTCCGGAATGCGAGGTTTTATAGGCACACTATTGCGGTTTCTTAAGATCGCACCAAGCAGTTTCTGTTTTGGCGTGGGGTTTTAAGATGCACGATGCTGAATATTTGTAAAGCACTGGTGCGGTACAGTAATAATACACACCAGGTGGGTTTGTATGGAGCGCATGGTGTCCATTGTTCCAATTTTTTGTGCACACCAGTGTTTTCTCTTGTTGAACGCATTGATGCAGTTTAGTTTGATAAGAGCACCGGAAGAAAAACATCAGCAACAACCTCTGCCCGCGAACCTCCTCTAGTAACCTCCACTAGGAACGAACACCTAGGGTATTTTTATAAGGGGTTCCTCAAAAACATCTGCTACAGGGTCTTTTTCTTGTAGTGTGGGGCCTCTTCCTGGATCTCCATCCCTGATCAAACCAAGGCCTGAAGTTCCAATCTCTCGAGGTCAGTCAAATTTTATTACAACAACTTGCAGATAGAAAATTCAATCAAATATAAAATTAATCTGAAAGATTTAACATACATACCTTCTTGTATTACATACTTTATCAAGCTAGGGCCTAAAGTTCCAATATCTGTAAGTCAGTCAAATTATATTACAACAACTTTTCAGATATATAGTTAAGTCAAATATAAAATTACTGTGAAAATTTTAACAGACATACCTTCTTGTACTCTTTTGTCGCTTTTGGGAATACTACCCATTCGAATATCACCCATTAGAAATGATTACTAGTGTGCATCAAGAAAATTACTCAGCTTGTGGATGTATCACTAAGATAAAGCATACAACAACTCATGAGTTTTTATCTTTAAAGAAACACATAATGAAACATAAACACCTTGATGAGTCTCAAACTTAGAAGCAGGAAACTAGGAACCGGGGCTAAATGAATTGCAGTACTGATAATGGGTCAAGATAGGTAGACTTTGATATCTTTCAGGGCTTTTTCATTGCAGTGTAGGATGAGAAATGGAATTATAATGAGAATTTAGATAAGGAATTCATTTTATAAGAAGAAAGTAACACAACATAATTTTCCTTAAAAAATATCATAATTGATTTATGAATTCTATTGATAACCCTTTATATCAATCAATGAAATCATGAGATATGAAATGGAATTTAGAAGGCATTCGATGAAATGAAACATGAAGGAGATACAATGCTATAAAGCCATACCACATGAATCCTAAAATTATTACTGCAATTGCCTCTGTACTATCAAAAAACTATATCCAAGTACAATAGCTCTCCTATGATATATTCAATATCCAATCCCCCTCAATTACAAAAACATTTTTTTTTATAGGCCAAATTACAAGGGCCTATTTTTCCAAAACAATAAATGTCTTTTTGCAAAATTAAAAAAATAATAACAACAATAACACAAATCTATTTAACTGATAATAAAAAGAAAAAAAAAATCAATAATCATAACACCAAATAAGGCAACAATGTCAAAAAACCTCAAATATATGATTTTTTTGGTGTCAAATCTCCTTGAATATATGGATCTGTCTCCTTATGTTTATATTTATCCTGAAAATTTGAGATTTCCCTTAGCTGACTGATCATGCTCCTCGATATCTTATAGCTGCTGATTTTTCTCCATGAAATCTGGAACAAGATATCCTCCCCCATCTCATCTTTTGACCATCGATCTTGTGCCTAAGAATTTGGAACTGCCTCCAAAACAACTTCCACTGAAATCATTCTCCACTTTGTAAGACAAGACTCTATGCAGACCGCATGAAACCTATGATGACATGGAAAAATGCACAATTTATCCCCTTCTCTATTTTCCTCATAGCATACAAAACAGGTCTCCGAAGTGTATAAAAATGAAAATATGACATGATTTTGAGGGTGGATGAAACAAACATAGCTAATAAGAGCCAAGGGTAATAAGCTATAATCACTTTGAGAATATTCAGAATAACTTACAAGTATACCTCCTAGAAAGCTCTCTAAACTTTGAATGGCACAAGTATGGCACCAAATAGAATAGATTAATTCTCACTCTATTTCAAGGTGGGTCTTTATCCTGCACTACCTATATAAATTATCTGTATCAGGTGTAAAGGATCCTTGTGTTTTGAATTATCACTTATGGAATGTTACTAAAAAAGGAAACGATATCCTGCAGGAAAGTTCAGAGAGTCTGGGTGCATCATAGCCATGAACATTACCACTGGAAAAAATTCATCCCAGCCCTAGACATTGATCCATTTATGTGACCTAAAATAAAACACTAAGTTAAAAATAACAGGGACAGAGAAAAGGACACTTCATAATCATTTGAAATTGGACACAATTTTGTAATCAATAGAGGTTCCATGTCTGAAAGCAACAATCAGACCCTCTTCTCATCTTCAACATTCCGTACACTTGAGGTTTTGTCATGTTTGCGCATTTTAGGATGTAACAGAGAGAGCTACATATGCTCCCCCCCCCCCCCCCCCCCTTTTCTTTTCTTCACAGAGATCATGTAATATTTTCCTCATGCTTGGTCCCATGTCCTGAGTTGGGAAAATATCACAAGTGTATGACCATCTCATGCTAAATTTATTCCCAAAAATTACTCATGAGCATACCATATCGCAAATATACCAACTGTAGCCAAGCCAACATACAGACCAATAACTAAGTAGCGGAACAACGCCCAGGTATCAATCAGAGAAGCATTAATTTTTCGAGGGGGATTTTTCATGATATCTACATCAGGTGGATTGAAACCTAGATTTGTTGTAGGTGCCCCATCAAACACACATATATATATCAATATAGGAAAAAATAAGAAATAAAAGTGCCATTTCAAACTTCACCCTATCAAATTATTGTCAATCCAAAAGTTGCAAACAATCAGATACCATTCACCTTCAAATACTCCTTCGATCAAATGCACAAATTGCAAGGCCCATCGAAATCATATATATCAATATAGGAAAAAATAAGAAATCAAAGTGCCATCACCATTCCCATCTACCAAAAACACATATCTCAATAAAGTTACAAACAATTTGAAAACCAACTACCATCACCTATCCAAAAACCTTTACAGATAGTAATTAATGTTAATTTTGTTTAGTGAAAGGCAATGCCCAAAATATGATTAAGGGATAAATTGTCAATAATAACCAAGTGCAATATAACTATTGTAGACCTCATGCATATGGCGAAAATATAAATACTTTCAAAAAGACTTTGGTGGTACATTTGAGCTACAAACTCTGATTTATATATCCAATTTAAAAAATAGGAAATCCAACTACCACAAAAACATTCAAAATAAAATTCACTTCATGTGTTATCCATTTATTTGGTGTAAATTTGTTGACTTGAGTGAGTAGAAACCAACCTGATTGAACCTCGTGCCATTGGATCCTTGATATCCTTTCTAGAAAGTGAACCATTAATCTAAAAATTCAAGGAAAACATTAACATTAGTTAGAAGAACCACATACTTTTCTGCAAATTATATTCATAAAAATGAACCAACTCTTCTTGTTTTTCGTGATTAAATGGACCAATTTCAAAAGAACCATAATAGAAGGCATCCAACCTAAGGGGCACATATAGTTATATAGGTATGTAATTATATTTTTTTATTGAATAAATACCAAATTAACTTTTGAATGAAACACAACTACAAAAATATGAAAGGCTAGTGAAAGAAACTTACACCAAAAAGTAGGTAGCAAGAAAATGTTGAGTTATCTCAAACATTCACCATAAGAAGTATTCACTAGAACTAAATCCAAAAAGTAAAAAAGTAACATCATATTCATACAAACAAATCAACAAAAATACAACCAAAAACTATTTATAAATAATCCAACATATGGAAATACATAAGGAAAGTAAAATTAGAATGTTCTGAAAACTAACCTTGTTCAAATTTTTCACAAAATCTGAAAAAGCTTTGTAATCACTTTCTTCTAATTTGTATGTATCATTCTTAGTAGTGTATGATAAGTTTTTGATTGTTATAATAGATTCAGGTTGAAAAAAAGCATGATCAGTCAAATCATACTTATACATGTGTTGCCCCTTTATACTACTATACCAACATAATTGAAGCTCGGTTCCTTCTAATCTATCCAAAAGGTTGATGTCATTATGGTAATAAAACACCCTATTACCATCCTTCATCCTTATTCTTTGAACCCTTCTAATGTACCACATTCCACAAGAAATACCTTGTTTTGTGCTTCGAGGAACACCTTTTTTTGCAGTACGTTCAATGGGGGGAATTAAGTTGTTTGCAAACAACACCCCACAGTCTTATCCAATTCCAAAGCCAACTGAAACACCCTTTTATAGAGTCTTCCAATTTCACCTAAAGTAGACCCCAATTATCACTTTTTTCAACCTATCTTTGGATAATGTTGGATTTCCATTAAACTTACTAATCAAACATGCTATGAACATACCCCTACCATCAAGATTCACCACTAGTTTTATAGTTTTGCTTACATTTTCATTAGTCGAATCTAAAATTTCATGCAATTCATGTCTCCACTCACTTTCCATTATTTACAATTCACTTTCATTATGTACCAAAAAATATGAAGATTGAAATATAGATTTGGAACATCTTGTTGGAGAATCATCAACTACCTCATCCACAATTTGGAATGTTTGATAATATTTATCCTCTGTCCATGGTTTAAACCACCAGGAACATTGAATGCAATTTTCTGGTTTCATTCCGAGAGTTGATCAAATGTTTTCTGCATACTTGAGTCCAATGTTAAGGGCTTCTAAAATTTTAGCATTTGTGGATATTGAATCATATTGCGACAATATTTCAATGTTTTGTATTATTTCTTGGTGCAATTTATTCCAAATATTTTATTTCTTCTTATGGGATTTATTAAAATGAAGCCCTTGGGAATTTGATTCTTCTTCAACAACTCTATTAACGGTTCCAAAAGCATGAAGAAAGTCAATGAAATCATAGGCCCTCTCGACTCCAACCATCCCACCAACATTGCTAAAGAAGTTCCCACATAAATATGACTGAGTCAAGTAGAAAACACATGGAAAGTTAGAGTATTGATCTTGAAACAATCTCATCAAAAAAATTACAAAATGGAAATAAATTCTAAAATCTTGATATGCCTCTCTGTTGATGAAATTCATTTTTCCATTAGTATGAGATTTTTTGTGTACCCGACATAACCGTAATGCGAAGAAATGATGAAATTGTGAAGCATTTCGCACTGTTTCTTGGAGGCTGAAACTATGAGACATAAAGATGTCAATGTAGTCAACAACAATAATTAGGTAAGTCTCTGTAGCTAGTGTCCTCTCTAACTTTCCACCTGATGTACTTCTCAACTCTTTCAAACACCATTGAACATGACATGAAGCAATGCGTTGTGCAGAAACCCAATTTTTTTGATCCATCCTTTCTATATCTTCACACTTAAGCTTGTGATCATCCACTTTAAAAGTTTGATAAACCATTCTGACATGGCCAAAACTTATGTATTCATTTCCTAAAACCAATTCTCATCGACCGCAAAATAAATGATTCACTATCTTTTTATCGTTGTGGATGTAATCTTGGCCATGCAATCCTATTACATTGCAACCATTTTTCAACCCATTTAGCCTCCACCCTTCACCGGGAATTTGATATCAAAGACCTAATGTTGAAGAATAATCCTTCAACATAATTTTTCTTCTTCCGCTATCCACATTCGAGGAATGACGAACAATAGGTCCCAAATTGTTTTCTACGTGTTTCTTCTACATAAATTCTACATTTTCCTGTTGTTGATAAACAAATTTGCATTGAATTTATTGCATTTTGGATGAAAAACCACAACCAAACAAGGAATTTTTTCATGTAAAGGGTTTGAAATAATAACACATGAATAATTCCCAATAATATTTTTTTTAGAAGAATTTGTTATAACCTCATTTCCCGCATCTCCCTCGCAAAATTTCACCAATAAATGTGATTGCCATTGATTTTCTTCTTTCAAACGACAAAACCCCACCAGTGTATCACTTTTTGCTACCCACCTAACATATTTTTTCACAATTTTTTCACCTTTAACAAGAAATATAGAAATTGGTCCATATCTACAATGTTTGGCTTTATAAGAAGCATAAATTTTTCCTACTACCTCAAAAATATGCTCGTGCTCCCCTAGGATATATTTCAATGACTTTATAACTTGTGTTAAAGTTGTAGATATTGAAGGACCATCCAGATTCAAGCTAATAAAGTTATGTAATATAGGACCTCCCCATAACTTTATCATATCATAAATGGATTTTTTTGGATGTACTATACCTTCTCCCTGCTTTTTCATGAATCAAGTTATGAAATATATCCTTGAAAAATTCCCAAACTACATCTTTACCTTGTAATTTTCCTTGCTTATGTGCCTCACAAACATCCCTACAAAACCTAAAGACATCCTTCCTTTCTACCGATTCAAACAACGTTTCCTTTAGAGATCTCATTCTAGTTGAGAGTGTAGCAACCTTTGTCCTCTCCCACCAAAGATCTCGCATTGTTGATCTATGGTAGGCATTTGTAACCCTTGCAGAATTCTTCAATTCATTTTGAGTCAAATTGTTGAATCTTCTACCTTTTCCTATATCTCATTCACTTCTTTTATTGGTGCACCTTGATTCACGATATAATCACATCTTGAAGTCATTACATTTTGGAACCAACTTACAATATCTACATGTTAATGAATCAAAAGGTATCCCTATTTCAAAACCCCTCTGGCAATGAATATGCCTATATGTACCATCAATATGAAATTCAATACCCTCATAACATAGCATGATCTTGGTATGCTTATCTATGGCCCATAATTTTCCACCCCTTTGGTCATCCATTAGGACCTTTGTTTCCAATCTCTCCCCATTTTTATCAATATAAGGATACCAATACCCTTAACATTGTAGTAACAAGGGAGACAATTGAGCTATAATAAGATGAAAACACAATAAGAAAACAAATAAATTAGAAGTAAGATAAATAAAATAATATACAAATTCGTATTCAAGTTTAGTCTAAACTATTAATTACCCACTAATTAACACACCTAAAGTAGAAGGATTTGCACTTGTAGAACCCCTATGTAATACTAATGGTGATGATGGCATTAAGAACCTAGTAAAACTTTGTTTGTACTTATCATTGATAGGCTTCTTAGGTCTCCCAACTGTGCCACTCCTCAACCCAGTCTCCTGATGTGAAGCCTCATTTGTAGTAGTAGTAGTGCACTTCTTTTATTTCATGTGTTCATTTATAGGACTGACAATATTACCACTTGTTGGCACTAAACAAAACCATTTATTGCATTGTGTACATTCGACCCTCTCTTTTTTCATGTCCTTATAGTCTACAAGTGTTGCTTCCACCACCTTGAACAAATTACGATCTTGTGTCTTGTTGAAATCATATAGAAGTTTGATTTCTTGATCAATATGAAATCGATCTCCAACCACCATTGTTTGGTGTACTTTGTTACATGAAGGAATTTCACTACCACTTGGCATTGAAAGGCGTTGTTGATGGGATGTTGTTTTCATATGATGGTTTTTGAAGTTGTGGTTTTTTCACGCTACCAAAGATATAACATCACATGTTCCATAATCAATGCAAAAAATTTCACAATGGATCTTTATTTTACATTCTCCCTTTTTTGAATATAATTTGAGAGTAAGTTTCTAATTGACAAACTCTTCCATTTTAGTTTTCACTTTTTTTTTTCCCAAGATTCCAATACACAAGGAACAACAATTGTGGCTTCTTCCTCTAACAAAGGCATATTTTCCACTCTTGGTTGTTTATGCATAGTTTCCTCCACATTCTCTTCAATGTTTTCAAAGATTGGTATTGTTTCCATTGCATTTGAACCCTTTGTTTCCACATAAAATATGCCTAGTTTCCTCTTGATGCCTAAAAGTGTTCTATAAAATTTCCATTTCTTCTCTTGATTTTTATTTAAAGCTAATCCATCCTGGATAAAATAAAAAGGGCATTCAATTATTCCACCATCCACAATTTCATCACAAATTTCAACAGATGTACAACCTTCTCGACACCTCACAATGCCAATGACAGATTTACCTTCATCAGTAGAAATATTATAAGACAAGTCCATTTGTTTTTGCACAGAAATAAATGAAAAAGTAAGTAAAATTCCACAAACATATTGGTTTATTATGAAAAAAAGAGAAAGGAATCAAGGTATGCACTTTCAATTGAAATCTCCAAAAAACAAGAATAACTCTTACTATTGTGATGAAACACATTGATGCAAAATGTACTATCGATGGATTCCTCAAATGGAACTAAAACCATAGATAAAATAGAGTAGTAAGATATATTTGAGTGTTGATTTATTGATTCAAACATTGACAAACTTATAAGAAAGCTTAGGTCCTAAATCTGCCTCAATTTTGGCCATATTTACATCATTTTTTTGTGTCCTAAAGAGGTCAACACCAAACCATCGTAGCTTTTATTGTTCGCTCGTATGGAATGGATTTTATTCAATTTATTGTTCACTATTATCTAGGGCTTGTGAGAGATAAAGACATTTTTTTATGTTTTCCGAGCTACTAATGGGTAAGAACAGTGCTTGATCTCTATGTTTTTGGAGCTACCTTGTGGATCCACCATATTTCTAGTTTCAAAGAATGATGGAACATGGAGTATGTGTGTGGACCATATAAGCTTGAACATAATAATAAAAAAGAATTAATATCCATTATCACACATTCAAAACCTATTAACTCAACTTTAAGGAGACAAATATTTCAGTAAGATCAACCTCAAGTCTAGTTATCATCAAATCTGTATCAACACAAAGGTTATGTGGAAGACATCCTTCAAGATGTGATAGGGACTACTTGCATGGCCTTGAAACATTCATGGGATGATGAAAAAAGTGCTACAACCACATCTTAACTCAACTTTGTGCTACAACCAGAAAAAATAGTCTAGGTTAAAACCTCAATGAGTATAGATTCTCTGTAATCTAAAACCTGGGTTATGAATTCCCCTCTAGTCATCAACTATACATATTAACAATTATATCGGTATGGTGGTCCCTCTTATACATATTAATTGTAGAATTATCCTTCTTGACCTCATTATCCTTAGACTCTAACTACTCAATCTGTTGTGGGTGATGACTCTATTTTCTTGTGGAAATATGATTTTGGTATGCTCAATTCTGACAGTGGTGGAGTTCATTTAGTTGTAAAAAAATTGGTTTCTGGCATCAATATATTGGATATGACTAAAATATCAACCAAATCCCCTCATTGGAAGATAATATTCCATATACTTTACATCTAATACATTAATAATCTGACTTCCGATGAAAATCTTATACACCAGCAATGCAAGCATCCTTAACGAACTATATTTTCCATTCACAAGATCAAATTTCTTATGGAAATGTTAAACACGAACAATGGAAACATCATTAACCATCCATATTTCCCATTTAAAGGATCACATTTCTTATGAAATATATGCATAATTTCACATATAGATCATATTTCTTACGAACTATATACATAATGTCATTGCAACTAGATTTGAACTCGAGATATTTAACCTTGCAGATTTTATGGTTAGAGAATGATGTTCTCCAGTTGCTATAGAATGAGTTAAAATTATAGATAGGACAACTTGAAAGGAAACTAGAATTAAAGCAATTGCATGCCATGTGGTGAGTTAACATGCACAACACATCATTAATCACTATACATGGGAGCACGCCATCGAACATGAAACCTATATACTTTGTCAGCTGCCATATATTTAACATTTCTTCACTAGTGTGTATATATATATGTATAAAGATATATAAGAAGATTCAATAGTCATGAAAATGAGCTTAACAAGAATATGTCAAGAGAACTTAATGAAAATTCTAGGAACAGAGGTTAAACAGATACACCACTCTTTTTTTAACCAATTTTGGTACTCATAGAACCTTAATGCACATTAAAACACATATAATAGCTACTAAATGCATGGAGGCAAAACCAACGTAAGTAACATAACACATAGCAACATGGTATTCTAACAATGCATTATGGTGAGTAATGAATCAAAGGTTGCACATGTTACATCATACCCTATGTTGGAATGAATAATTACACATGACACCTTGCCCCAAGATGAATAATTAATGATAGCACATTTTCTAACAATATACTATTCTCAGTGTTACATCATTCCCTATGTTGGAATGGAGAATTAAAAATGACACCTTGCCCCAACATGAATAATTAAATATACCACATTTTGCAATAGTATACTAATATCAGTGTTACAATCACATATAACATCATGCATAACCAGTTAAAGAAATATCTCTTGTCAATGGTTGAGATAATCTATCACACTTGGTATCATGCCCCATCATGAACACATAATGACAACAGATTGAGTTTACATACCATTAGTTTGTATCAAAAATTCATGATGAAATAACACCTAGCAATTAACCAAAATATTATGGTGGGACAACACATATTTGAATGGAAATATGTTATGATAATGAAATTTGACGCTACACAAATTTCATATTCTTTAGTTTCTCTTGATTTCTATGTAATACATTCAAGTATAGCTACAAACATTAATTTAGTATGGTCTTCTCTATTATGTTGCATACATGTGCATATGAAAATTAACCACTGCAATGTCCTTAGAAGGGCACATGTAGATAGAAAAAAGTAATGAAGAAAACTATCAGTTGCACCGTCCTTAAAGAGGGAAAAACATAATTTCTGGGGACAATGATAGCATAATATCTAGGGACAACGATAGTAACACCAGAACTTATACAAGGAAACACTAGAAACATATTTATAATAATCCACAGTCATAATATGCTCAATGTTACGATCACTTATAACATCATGTGTAGCCAGTTAAAGAAATATGTCTTGTCAATGGTTGAGATAAACTATCACACTTGATATCATGCCCCATCATGAATACATAATGGCAACACATTGATTTTACATACCATTATTTTTTAGCAAAACTTCATGATGAAATAACACTTAGAAATTAACCAAAATATTATGGTGGTAAAACACATATTTGAATGGAAATATGTTATGATAATGAAATTTGAGGATACACAAGCTGCATAATATTTAGTTTCTCTTGATGCCTATGTAAGACAATTAATTATAGCTACGACCATTAATTTGGTATGGTATTCTCTATTATTTTTTATACATTTTCATGAGAAAACTAACCACAGTAGTGTCCTTAGAAAGGCATACATAGATAGAACAAAGTAACGGAGAAAACTATCAATTGCACCATTCTTAAAGAGGGCATAACATAATTTCTAGGGACAATGATAGCATAATATCTAGGGAAAATGGTAGTAATACCAGAACTTATATAGGGAAACACTAGAAACATATTTACAATAAGCCACAAACATACTATTCTCAGTGTTACAATCACATATAACATCATGCACAACCAGTTAAAAAAATATGTCTTGTTAATGGTTGAGATAAATTATCACACTTGATAGCATGCCCCATCATGAATACATAATGACCACAGATTGAGTTTACATACCATTAGTTTGTAGAAAAACTTCAAGATGAAATGACACGTAGAAATTAATCAAAATATTATGGGCAAACAACACATATGAATGGAAATATGTTACGACAATGCAATTTGAGGCTACACAAATTTCATAGTGTTTAGTTTCTCTTGATGTCTATGTAAGATAGTCAAGTATAGCTAAAAAAATTCATTTGGTATGGTCTTCTCTATTCTGTTGTATACATGTGCATGAAAAAACTAACGACTGCAATGTCCTTAGAAAGGCATACGTAGATAGAACAGAGTAACAAAGAAAACTATTAGTTGCACCGTCCTTAAAGAGGGCATAACATAATTTCTAGGGACAACGATAGCATAATATATAGGGAAAATGTTAGTAATACTAGAACTTATACAAGGAAACACTAGAAATATATTTATAATAAGCCATAGTCATATTATGCTCAGTGTTATAATCACATAAAACATCATGTGCAACTAGTTAAAGAAATATTTCTTGTCAATGGTTGAGATAAAATATCACACTTAATATCATGCCCCAACATGAATACCTAATGACAAAAATTTGAGTTTACATACTATTAGTTTGTAGAAAAAAATCATGATGAAATAACACATATCAATTAGCTAATAATTTTATGGTGGTACAACACATATTTGAATGGAAATATGTTATGACAATGCAATTTGAGGCTACACAATTTGCATAGTCTTTAGTTTCTCTTTACGTCTATGTAGGACAGTCAAGTATAGCTACAACCATTAATCTGGTATGGTATTCTCCATTATGATGTAGACATTTTCATGAGAAATCTAACCACTGCAACGTCCTTACAAAGGCATGCATAGATATAACAATGTAACGGAGCAAAATATCGGTTGCACCATCCTTAAAGAGGGCATATCATTATTTCTAGGGACAATGATAGCATAATATATAGGGACAATGGTAATCATACCAGAACTTATACAAGGAAATACTAGAAACATATTTATAATAAGCCATAGTCATACTATGCTCAGAGTTACAATCACATATAACATCATACGCAACTAGTTAAAGAAATCTGTGTTATCAATGGTTGAGATAAACTATCACACTTGATATAATGCCCCTTCATGAATACATAATGACAGCAGATTCAGTTTACATAACATTAGTTTGTTGCAAAAATTCATGATTAAATAAAACGTATAAATTAACCAATAATATTATGGTGGGACAACAAATATTTGAATGGCAATATGTTATGACAATGCAATTTGAGGCTACACAAATTGCATAGTCTTTAGTTTCTCTTGATGTCTATGTAAGACAGTCAAGTATAGCTACAACCATTAATTTGGTCTGGTCTTATCTATTCTGTTGTATACATGTGCATGAGAAAACTAACCACTGCAATTTCCTTAGAAAGGCATACGTAGATAAAACAAAGTAACAAAGAAAACTATTTGTTGGACCGTCCTCAAGAAGGGCATAGCATAATTTCTAAGGACAACGATAGCATAATATCTAGGGACAATGGTAGTAATACGAGAACTTGTATAAGGAAACACTAGATAAATACTTATAATAAGACAAGGTCATATTATGCTCAGTGTTACAATAAAATATAACATCATTCGCAACTAGTTAAAGAAATATGTCTTATCAATGGTTGAGATAAACTATCACACTTGATTTCAGGCCCCATCATGAATACATAATGACTGCAGATTGAGTTTACATACCATTTGTTTGTATAAAAACTTCATGATGAAATAACATGTAGTAATTAACCAATAATATTATGTTTGGACAACATATATCTGAATGGAAATATGTTATGACAATTCAATTTGAGTCTACACAAATTGCATCGTATTTAGTTTCTCTTGATGTCTATGTAAGACAGTCAGTATAGCTACAACCATTAATTTGGTATGGTCTTCTCTATTGTGCTATATACATGTGCATGAGAAAACTAACCACCAAAATTTCCTTAGAAAGGCATACATAGATAGAACAAAGTAACAAAGAAAACTACCAGTTGCACCGTCCATAATGAGGACATGGCATAATTTCTAGGGACATTAATAGCATAATATCTACGGACAATGGTAGTAATACCAGAACTTGTACAAGGAAACACTAGTTATCCATGTATCAATGTTACCAAACAACAGTCCCCAGTAAATCTTTGCACTTTGGCAAACATAGAAAAAACTCTAAGTAGAATAACAATGTTGGGACATAAGGTCAGTTCTAGGTAAAATGACAAGCATAAAAAAACCAGTTTCGACTAAGATGACAATTGTAACATAAATGTAGAGAGAAAGTAACATATCACAGACGAGAAGAATTAATGACCAAAACAGATTAAAGCCCCAAAGAATCCAAATTTAATCTCATATAGCCTAAATTAGAAAGTTGAAATGCTTTCACCCTTCAAAAGATTCCTTTGACTACGAATATGTTCAATTTTCACAAATAAACCAGTTTCAACTTTTAAAATTTAAATTCTTCCTTTTAGAGAAGAACATTGAAGTGATTTAAGAAGTTTCTTTGAGGTAGGCATGCCCTTCCCATCTATATATTGATCGACTCAAAAAAATGATTTATCTCTCCAAATGTAAAATATGATACCTCATATACCCCAAGGTTAAGAAGAGAACGAAGAATTAAGGTCCCCCAATTATACTCATTATGCCTAGGATTGAAGGGAACTAAGATTCATCAGCAATATAACAAATATTTGAAAAATCCATAAAAATGGATGGATGCCCCAAAGGATATACTACAACGTTCAAAGAATGAAGGCTTGCTACATGCACAATGTTTAATGAATAAACTTAGAGAGATTGCTATGAAAACACAATTGCATATATTTTCCTGTTTTGTTATAGCCATTGTAATTGAACTTTATACGACTTACAGGTAATCCATAAATGCTATAAGGATGTTATAGACGAAAATTCCAGCAATGTATAGAAAATTATTTACCTAGTGAGAAGCAATAACTCTACAAATATTTAATCATCATTCTCACAGGAGCTCTAAATATAATTGAAGGTGAAAGTTCTAATTAAATGTAAATTTTGAGATAGCACGAAAATGAAAAAAGGAGATAAACAGTACTCAAAAAAATGTTACATAGCCATTTCTCTGCAAAATCATTGTTGTAGTTATCCTTAAATAATACTCATATTTAAAAAAAAATATTGAGCGAGAACTTAAAAAAAAACCAAGAAGAATCATGCTCTTAGCAATAGTTACTACACCTTACAAGGTAACCTAGTTTCAAACAAAACATTGTTTGCTAAAATAAATCCTATCATCGAGGCACAAAAATAATAATAATCTATCAAATTATTCTCCTCAGGTTCACCGTGACTAACATCTAGTGTTATAGGTCCCCCTACTACCCTCGTGGTGCCAAATAAAAAAAAAACCTCAAATGAAAACACGAATGCTCTTTCCCTCTCTCACAATGTTTGTCGAATGCATGCTCTTTCTCAGTCAAATCCTCTTGCCCTCTTTTCTCGAATGCTCTGTTGAATGCTCAGATCCATCACAGGAAGGATTTGCTTAAGGCTAACATTAATAGGTTCAAGGTTACAGGTTCAAGGCTTCTATTTCTCCTCACCCCTTCCTCGCAAAATATTGTCTGTATTCTAGTAACTAATCCAGCTAACTAATTCTGTTGCATTTGTATCCCACCCAAGCAAAGCCAACCATGAAGAAATATCATTCACCGGCCCTCGGTCTACCAATGGAGGGGTTTGTCTCTCCTTTCTCTCAATGATCCCTCCTCTTGCATCTGGTGGGTCAGTACCAGGCAGGCTCACATGCTCAAATCCATGGGCAATAAATGTTTAGTTGGCCAAACCTCTTGCTGCAATGGTGCTGGCCACTCAGTACCAGGCAGGTTAACGTGCTCAGAGCCGTGCACAAGAAATGTTAAATCGGCCAAACCTCTTTCTCCAATGGGAAAACCTCTTTCTCCAATGGTGTTGGCCACTCAGTACTAGGCAGTTTCAAGTGCAGAAGAAATGTTTAGTCGGACAAACCTCTTGCTCTAATGGTGCTCGAATGGCAAAGATTCATCGCACTTTGTCGGTGCTCTTTTTTATTTTTTCCAAACCTAAAAAACAAGTCCATTTGGCCTAAAAAATAAATAAAAAATGCCTTAAAATATTTATATTCCATATGTAATTAAAAAAACCCCCTAACCCTTAGTTATATATCCAATATAATGTTTTGGGTTTTTCTAAAAAAAATTACCCCAACATGAATGCACATGATATAATATTTCTTTGTCAGTGACACCCTCGTGGCTTGATGTGGCTTTGAAGCTTGTAGATGACCACAATTTTCCCCGCTGTCACGTACAAAGAGAGATGATGGCGAAAACTCAACTGCAAGTTTGTTCAGTATCCTAGAACAAGTTCTGACATATGACTTAAACATCTTCTTGGATGTTGATGCCCATTGCCAACAAGTGATCCATCCAAGTTGAATATTTGTTCTTGTAGGAGGCTTGTTTCTGAAGCATCTGTGTGAATAATTGGTGTACTTACCACAATGTTTGCATGGCTGAAGATTGAAAAAATGATCTTTCATATGGCCAACTTGATCACAATGTTGGAATTTTACAATATGTTGTTGTTGTTGTAGAAGAGGAGAAAAATCTAGAACAAATGTAGGTGAGCTATCATGAAGAAATTAGACACTCTGAAATTTTATGGGCTTGGAGTAGTCTTGAATATTAAAGGACCACTTCTTGTCATATCCAAGACCATTTCTTTGCTTATTATGGACAAGATTTTCCCAAGGTCTGATGATGGGCTTGGGAGGTCAAGCGTCAGCTTCTACATCTACATAAAAATATGCTCTTGTACTAGGATCAGTGATCTGACCAATATCTTATTGTTGATTGAACTTTGTCTCAGCGTTATGAACAGAAATAGGTTCAAAATGATGTCTATTCTATTGTAGCTCCTCTTGCTGGAATTCATATTTAAGCTATAAGAAATCAATATTTTCATGTGCATTTTGTAGACAAGTTCAAATTTTAGAGATACAATCTTAGCTTATTTGGATTGTGTTTTAAGTAGTTGAGTGTACCATAGTATTCAAGAGTTATAATATTTAACCAATTCTTCCAATTTTTTTTTTTTTAACAACTCAAACTTACACTTCAAACACGGACCACAACTATAAACCAATGAGAAAGGAGAAATACCTACTCACAAAATAATGTCACTCTTGTTTCTTATTCTTTTAAATTAACCTAATTACACTCATTAACGCATATTATTCATCATATTTTAATGCACATATATGGCACATTCCAACACATTTAACACCCAAATTAGCTCCTAATGTATATCACACAAACTTTATGGAGAGCTAACAATGCATATGCCAGAATGTAATATATAAAGAATCAATGATACCTCCAGTATTTAATAAGAATTTCCAAAGAAAAAGTGACCCACTTGAAGGATCTGTTAGCCACCTATAATATTTGTTATAGCAAAAGGTGGCTAAGACTTTTTGAGCCTCCAAGGAACAAAGTTTATCACTAAAAATTGTTGGCTCTTGAAGGCTGCTTGAAGGCCTCATGCCTCTATCCAAAATCTTCATTATCATTTCCATTTTTTACTCAGAAAGTCCTACTGATTTCCAAGGCCAAATATTGCTACAAACACCATTTTTTCCTTCCCTTCTTCCCAAACTAACCTCATCTTTCTATCCCCCTATTTTCCACAAGAATCCCTCATTTTCACATTTCTGCCTTTTTTCCCCTTCATCAAAATCCCCTTTATAAGGTTTAAGACTCACTCTTAACCTTATCGGAACCCTCAAAACCTTTGAAAATCATGAAAAAACCATAAAAATCTCATTTTTTTATATATATTGGGCTTAAGCCCCCTTGGGCTAAGTCTCTAGCCTTTTCCGCCCATACACCCTGGCGCTGCAACCACGCGCTGAGCAGTCGGGTGCTTATCTGGTTTAAATAATATTTCTCCGCAAAGATTCAAAAAAACCTTTGTCATTTATTTAGATCATCATTTTATTATTTTATTAAATTTTTCTACCGATTTGAATTTCGAGTGATCTCCACCATCGATCTGATCTCTAGATCGGATGGTGCGGAGCGCGTCTCCCGGTGGACCCCCCAGCTGTGCACCGTTTTCCCAAAATCACATGGTTTTTATCGCACCACTCTTCGGCAAAGGGCAGTTTTTTCCCGATGGCCAGCGATTCCGTACATCGCGCGACATGTGTCCTGAACACTGTTCCGAAAAACCATTGTCCATCGTGCATTAACGTTCAGACTAGGACGCCCAGCGATATCGCTGTGGGCCATCCGATCTGGGCCCGCTAATAAAACGGTGATCGCTTGCCGAAGCTGCTCGATGGTTAACGAAGATGCGTGCAAAATAACCGGGCTATCATACATGCGGCGACGACATCTTTGCCATCGATCTGATCTGCAGATCGATGGTCCACAATTCATCGCCCAGTCAAACGTTCCCCATTGCTAAATTTCCATTTTCCCACTCCCGACCGTCCATCTCTGCACGATCGACTGTTCAGATTCATCCGCCTCCTTGTTCAATCTCGACCATCGATTTCTGCACGATCGACGGCTCGGATTTAATTTTTCTTTCACCCGTTCTACGATCGCTCCCGGTCAATCCTGACCATTGGATGATGCCATCCAACGGCTCCACTCTCTTCACATGCCTTCTGATGCATTCAACCTATAAAAGCAGGATTTTTTTAATAGTTTTCGTATTTGCATGGTTTTTTATCATTTTCTCGCAATTTTGAAAGAAGATTCAGAGGCGGAGGGTGACGACCCTCCCGTCTTCGATTCGTCAAAGTAAATCATCCACAGGGTGGAAATGCATGTTTCCTCAGTGTTTCCTCAGGCATGGATGCCTTATAAACCCTGCGCAGCCCTGTACACCAGCAAGAAAGCCATGAATTGGCATAGTCAAAGAGTATCAGTGCCGACCAAAATGAACCAGAGCAGAGGATTAATGGACTGTTTAAGGGGATTATGGATAAGGATGATCATTACAAACCTAATCCCTAGTTTAAAAGAGAGTTTAAAACAAATCTGAAGTGTTTCACGGACAGAAGGCCTCCACCGCCACAGTTTGAGGCAATTCAATCCTTTTGGCCATCACAACGCCACCTATGCCTCAAAGTATTCAATCAAAGGCCGAATTTATTGATTAAGACCAGTTTTTTGCCTCACAATACAACCAGAGAATGAATTCTGATAGAGAAGCCAATGAAAAAATATTTGCAGAGTAACTCCAGACATAACACAGAACCTCAAAGGTCAAAAAAAGCTCCCACCGAGCTTAATCTTCATGTAAAAAAATTTAATACAGAAAACACCTATGTAAGTTTCTCATTGATCCCCTCAAAGGCCCAGAAACCATTTAATTCTGTATTAATTGTAGTTGAGATATTTTATCAGATCTCACCTCCTCTTTTCTTCTATAAATAATTCTAAAGAACATGAGTAGTGGGTTGGTTGTTGTTTGATCACAAGCTGTAATATTGAAACTCTCTGAAATCAATACATAGTCCTTTGAAGTTGAAGAACAAATTGAAGTCTTGAAGGTCTTGATGATGTTGTTGCATGTTTGTTCCTGAGAAGGCTCTATCATTGGATTCATGAGCTTGGTTGTTGGTGAAGTATTCTGAATTGTTTCATGTTTTTCCCTGTTTTCATCATGTTCCATAATTTCTCACTACAGTAGGATAGAAAGTATTAGGCTAAGAAATGACTCCTGAAAGCACCTTAGACCTGTTCATCCTTCACTGTTTTATGTTTTCTTCTGCTGAAGTATTTTAGAGGCTTTAATATTTCTCTTTAGTCTTCATGCTTGTTTATTTCCTTAATAGTTTGAACAATTGGTTTCAGCATGATTTAGGGCTCTCCCTGCTTGTCTGTTTCCACTTAAAAACTGTTATTGAAGTCTCCCTTGGAATTTTTTTGCTTATAGTGAATCAGAGAGGTCTATTTTGATCTTTCCCTTTTTTCTCACTTAAAAAGTTGGCTTAAAGGTCGTTATAATTATGATCATAGATGTTTTTAGGTGTTCCCTGTTGTATGACTGTGATTATCAGTAAATCTTATATGTTTTCTAAAGTCCTTTAGAATAAAATATTTGAGGAAATAAGGTGTTCCCTGAATCTTATATTCTACTTTGAAAGTTGTTTGGAAATCATTTTTTGCTTAACGGTGTGATTTGTAGAATTTATGGTTAGCCCTATCTATCAAAGAACTCTTTATTGTTTCAAATTGTGCTTTCAAATTCCATTTGTTGAGAATTAAAACTCTCTTTCCAAATCATTAATGTTCATTCCATTCCAAAAAAAAAAGGATCCTATGGCCAAGTTAGATTTTCCCTTTGATATCCCATATCCTTTGATAAGTGTTTTATGACCTCTTTTTGACTCCATTACCCAATGAAACAGATATTTTATTGTCCTATATATCTTTCCTAGAAATTTTATGTTCTGCTATATCAATTCAATCCAACCAACCAAACAAACACCTGCACTTAATAACTAGTCTAAAACCAATACTCTAAGCACAGAAGATAAACCTTTGCAAACAAAATTTGAGAGATCCCTCTCTGAGAGCGGGAGGACTAGATCCTGTAACTCTAAATAT
This sequence comes from Pinus albicaulis, assembly GCA_034641835.2. NCBI lineage: Eukaryota > Viridiplantae > Streptophyta > Pinopsida > Pinales > Pinaceae > Pinus > Pinus albicaulis. The sequence goes on from CM076573.1 coordinate 969,553,651, forward strand.
TGGTTTTGATGTTGCCTTGTCTTTTTGTTTTCCAAACTATCAAAACATGGGACACCAACATAATGGCAATCACAGTGGGACCCTCTGAGTCAGTAAAAATCTAAGTACCCCTTAGGACTCCAGAAATCCCTTATAAGTAACCTTCTTCAAGCACTACCAAGTAATGGTAATCATGATAGGTCCTTTTGAATCAGTGAAAAACTAAGTAACCCTTAGGATTCTCATAAAGCCCTGTCAAACCTTGAAGATTTCAGTTACCAAGCCATAAGAGTAAACTCTATACATTTTGACACCCTAGCTAAGTGTTAGATCAAACTTACAACACTCTCTTAACCTATAAGACCAAAATAACTCAGAAAACCCAAAACATTTTAGTTTGGCTTCATAATAAACTGGTGGTGGACCATAAAACCTTTACCTCCAAAAAGCTAAAACTTTCACCTAACGACTCCACAATCCTAAGAACAGATCTTAAGACTCCACTGGAAAGACCCCAAGTCTTAATAAAATCATAAAAAGCTCAGCTAGAAGGCTTTAAGATTAAAATTTTCCTTCTTCTGAAAAGATCAGTTAGCCTCTTAAATATTGTCATATTTGGTTAAAACTTTTCTTTTTCAACTGGGTCTAAAAAACATAGCATAGTGGCTCCTAAAAAGGTTCACACTAGAGCCCATCCCAACTCAAACCCACTGGAAGAAGTTGAAAACCCCGAAATTATACTTAGGAAATCTTCCAAGATAAAATTTTCAACTGTTTTCAGATCAACCTTGAGATCTAATTCAGTCCCTGAAAATCTCACAGCCCTACACCAATCACAAGTCGACTTAAGAAATCCTTTTAGAACTAGGTCACTTGATGATATAATTCAGATAGATTCTGAGTCCTCACTTTCATCCCTAGAACAAAGTGAACAACCTGGTAGTAGAGAAACCACACCACCTGATTTACATTTCCTTCTCAATTTAGGTGTCTCTCATCCAAGGTTAGCTCAGCAATCTATCCCTGGTGCATCCACATCTGTCCACCCAACATCCACTGTCCAAACCACCTCACTTCAACCCAATTTCCCTTTTATAAATCCTCCCCCACCACCTATCATGGCAGCATGGTATGCTCCCCTAGTCCTTCCTGTACCATTAGTTAATCTTCCACAGGACTATCAGTCCAAAAATCCATTGTATGATGCCAACAATGCTACAACTGCATCACAACATGTAGATAAAATGAATGACTACTTTGACAGAAATTAAATCGATGATGATTCTGTCAAACTTAGGTTATTTGCTCAGAGTTTAGGGGGAGAAGTAAGAAAATGGTTCAAAGGTCTAGCCCCCCATAGTATTAATTATCTCCAAGGCTTCCATCAAACGTTCCTAAACAAATGGGAAGTAAAGAAAAACCCTATCCAGCTCCTTTCTGACTACAAAAACCTCCATAGAAACACTGGAGAAAGTGTTCAAGATTACTGCACTAGGTTCAATAGTGTGTATAATGCACTTTCCCCGGAACAAAAACCTCCACAAGGCTCATCTTTAAATAAATTTCCTGAAGGATTTGACTCTGACTCTGACATGACCTATCAGCTGAGAGAAAGAAAATTTGCAACTCTGGAAGATATGAAACAGGGTGCTCTTTCTGTGGAAGTCAAATTGATGGAGAAGAGAGCAAGAATGAAAACTAAGAAGAGAGTGTCTTTTAGAGAAGAGTCCACTCCTTCTACTTCAAGCTCAAAAATGGAGAGGATGTTGGAAGAAATGATGAAAGAGATGAGTATAATTAAGAAAGCACAAGCAAATCAAAACCAAGCTGCTCCTCAAAATAGAAATCAAAATTATAGAAGAGAAAACAATCAAGACAAACAGAACGAAAATGACCAACAGATTAGACCTCCCTTCCAACAAAACTATGTAGATCAATATGAGGAATATAGGGAGTTGGAAAGGTTGGAAGAATCCCATGTAAACTTGATTGGATTAGATAGTGGTGATGATGTTTTCCTCACTGAGGAAGAACAAGATTTTTTCTCTTCTGATCAAAATACAAATGCCTATGAAGATTCTGATGACTATAGATTAGGTTTTGAAAATGCAATCATGGAGATACACAAACAATATGATCTTAGGAGCAAGGGAAACATAGATAATTCAAAAGATAAGAACACTAGCACTGCTGTCAAGAAAAACACAGAAAAACAGCCCAAAAAGACAGCAGAGAAAACCAAAATTTCAACTAAAAAACTAGATTCAAACAAAGACAAAGGTGTCCAGCCAAATTTTGAACAGAGTACCCCTAGCACTTTAGCTAGTGGTCCTAATAAAAGTATCCCAATTACCATTCCAAACAAGGTTCAGCAAATCAAAGTTGTTGAAAATAATTCAATTGAAAAAACATATGTAAATACAAACAAGTCAATTATTCCTTTCAGCCTTGAGGGAGAGATTGCCAAGATAAAAATTACCATCCCCCTAGCTGAACTAGTAACCCAAGAGGTGTACAAAAACCAAGTTTTGAAACCTTTGAACTTAGGAAGTGATACAAACACTTTAAAATTGACAGATGATAAACCTGAGTTGTTGTTTGGTCCAGAAGTTGAAGGAAAATATCAAGAAGGGGTTGTCCCTCCCTTCTATGTTAGCTTGAACATACATGAGAAAATTTTACATAATGCCATGTTAGATTCGGGAGCTTCACACAATCTGATGCCCAAGGTGGTAATGGAGAGCTTAGGCTTAGAGATTACTAAACCATACAAAGATTTGTATTCTTTTGACTCGAGCCGAGTAAAATGTTTGGGTTTAATCAAGGATTTATGTGTTACCTTAGCTCAGATCCCTACTAAGAGTCTGGTTATGGATATAGTTGTAGCTAACATTCCCCCTAAGTATGGCATGCTCTTATCAAGATTGTGGGGAGCCAAACTTCAGGCAAGCCTTCAAATGGACATGTCTCATGCCACCATCCCTGTTTTCAACCAAAACAAAAGACTATATAGGGAATCTCACATGAAGTACATGGTGAGCAACATGGATATACCAAACAATTCTCCAATCTATTCTATTCAATAAATTTTAAATTCCTTTATCTTATTTAATGAAGATGACATTACCCAACAAGATAAAGAAAACATACACCCAATCAGTTCACCACAACAATCCAATCTTCCCTTTGATCAAATTCAAAACATTGACAATCAACAGCAACAAGAAAATGGAGATAAGGATGGCATACTTTGGAAAATAAGTTTTGATGGATCTTGTAATAAAAAAAGTGCGGGAGCAAGTGTGTGGATTCAAAATACAAAATAGAGCTTTTAATATAAATTGAATTTCCCATGCACTAACAATATTGCTGAGTATGAAGCACTTCTCCTAGGCTTACAAGTGCTTAAACAGTTAAAAGCCCAGAGGATATCAATCTTAGGAGATTATGAACTTATCATAAAACAAATCAAAGGAGAATACTCAACTAAAAATCCGAGACTTAGGGAATATCGAAACGCTGTCCTTGATCTATTGAAAACCTTTGAAAAATATGAACTTATTTTCATTCCAAGAGAATTGAATCATCTAGCACATGAACTCGCTTTCAATGCCAACAATTGTCAAACACCTAAAATAAATCAACATCTTAGTGTAAAAGTAAAACACAGACCTGTTGTGCCTGATAACGAAGATCACTCGCAGGTGTTTGACTCTGACAAACACATAGATGATTTCTTAAAGTCAGAAAATGATTTCACCATACCAACATCGGAATCTAGCTGTAATCAGAACTGCCCATATATTGAAGAAATCCCAGAAGCTGAAATAACATATACTGCTGATATAAATCATTATGAAAATCCTTTTGAAGCAGAGGTAACTGACAACACAGACCAAGAAGACTTGGAAGTCTTACAATGCAAAAACGATAAAATTCCCAAGGGTCTAACACCTTTAGAACACCTTTTTTATTGTAACGATGTAGCCAGAGAACCAAGAATGGAGCATGTGGAAACAGATGTAGAAGAACATAACATAGGCAGCCTACCAGAACCCAAGCTGATTAAACTGTCCAAAACCCTCCCAGCTCACATAAAATTGCAATATATAGAGCTCTTCAAAGAGTTTAAAGATGTTTTTGCTTGGGGATACAAAGACCTAAAGTCATATGATGCTAACATCATTCAGCACAAGATTCCCTTGATGGAAAATCAAAAGCCCTTCAAACAAAAACTGAGGAGGATAAACCCACTTTTATTACCTTTAGTTAGAGCTGAAATTGAAAATATGCATGATGCTGGCATTATAGTACATGTTAGATTTTTAGAATGGGTATCAAACTCAGTTTCTGTTAGGAAAACGACAGGGGAGATCAGACTCTGTATCGATTTCAGAAAACTAAATAGAGCATCCCTAAAAGAAAACTACCCATTGCCAAAAATGGATGATATACTTCAGAGGGTAGTTGGGTCAAAAATTATATCACTCTTGGATGGGTTCTCGGGTTACAATCAGGTGCTAGTGCTCCCAAGTGATCAAATCAAAACTGCTTTCACTACACCTTGGGGCACCTTTATGTATGTCAAAATGCCTTTTGGGTTAATGAATGTAGGGGCCACCTTCCAAAGGGCCATGGATAGAGCCTTTTCTGAAGACATTGGCTATTTCATAATCATTTACCTTGATGACATAACTGTTTTCTCAAAAACTGATGAAGAACATTTGATTCACCTAAGAAAATTTTTTGAGAAGTGTAGGAAATTTGGCTTGTCATTGAATCCCAAGAAAACACTCTTTGGTCTCCAAGAAGGTAAAATTCTTGGCCACATAATTTCGGAAGAGGGAATCAAAATAGACCCTACAAGGATAGATGGCATATTGCAGACCAGCCATCCAAGGAGCCTCAAAGAATTGCAATCTTTCGTCAGAAAGATTAATTTTCTAAGGAGGTTTATTCCTAATCTTTCTGAGCTATTAAAAAACATTACAAACATGCTTAAGAAATATGTAGGTGTAAAATGGACTTTACCAGCTAAACAATCATTCGAACTGGTCAAACAAGATCTTACTCAAGCACCAGTCTTGATTAGTCCATATTTTACCAAAGATTTCTATATCTTTTCCTTTGCATTTGAACATACAATAGTTGTAGTTTTACATCAAAAGAATGATTTGGGGCAAGAGCAACCAATATATCTCTTTAGTAGGGCCTTAAGAGATGCTCCTCTCAAATATAAGATCATGGAGAAGCAAGCCTTAGAATTAGTGAAAGCATTAAGAGACTTTAGGGTCTATATTTTACACTCTCATATAATTTCTTTTGTTCCACATACTATTGTCAAGGAAATTCTAAGTCAAGACCCCGATGGTAAAAGGGGAAAATGGATGGCAACTATTCTTGAATATGACTTAGAAATTAGGCCAACCAAACTAGTTAAGGGGCAGGGATTAGCAAAAATTATGGTTGAGTCTAACTTTCAAGCACTGGACATGAATATGGTAGATATGTTGGAAGAAATAGAAGAATCTGATGCTCCTTTCATTGAAGAAACATTTCTAAATTCTCCTTGGTATGCTGACATTATTTATGTGCTTTTATATCTAAATGCCCCTCATTCTTTGTCTAAAACTAAAGCTAGATTCTTGAAACAAAAGGCTTTGAGTTTTTGCATATTAGATGGAGTATTATATTGGAAAAAAGCTGTTGGAATCTTACTTAAATGTTTACTTGAAGATGATGCAGGAAGAATCATGCATGAAATGCATGATGGAGAATGTGGAGGACACCTCTACTAGAGGGCCACCGCAAAAAAAATTCTTAGATCTGGTTACTATTGGCCTACCCTTTTCCCTGACACTCAAAATTTGGTCATGTATTGCCATAAGTGTCAAATCTTTGATGGCAAAAGAAAACTCCTTCCCTTACCTTTACATCCTATTAGAGTTGAGGCACCTTTTCAACAATGGGAGTTGGACATCATTGGGGAAATTCGTCTATCCTCCTCAGCTCAGCATAAGTGGATCCTCATAGCCACTAACTTCTTTACCAAGTGGATAGAAGCTATAGCCTCTAGAAATGCTAATGACTTTGTCATTATCAAGTTCCTCGAAACAAATATCCTATCCAGATTTGGTTGTCCCAGAAAAATCATAACAGACAATGCTGTTGCTTTTAAATCTAAGAAAATGGTTGATTTCTGTTACAAATACCACATAACCTTGGGCCATTCCACTGCTTACTATCCCCAAGGAAATGGATTAGCTGAATCTTCCAACAAGACCCTCATCAATATCATTAAAAAGTTGTTGGAACAAAATAAAAAATCATGGCACAGTAAGTTGGTTCATGCCTTATGGGCTGATAGGCTAAATACAAAGAAATCAATAAACATGTCCCCCTATTAGCTAGTCTATGGCATCAATGCAATATTTCCCACCTCATTGGGAGTGCCAGTCATGAAGCTCCTTCAAGAAGTGCATATTGAAGAGAATTATATGCAGAGAAGAATCAGCCAAACAATCCATTTACAGCAGACCAGAGAGGAATTCTATGAAATAACACATTTAGTCCAAGAAAATATGAAAAAGATATTTGATAAGAGGAATAAGGCAAACAATTTCCAAGTTGGAAATGTTGTTCTTAAGTGGGATTCAAGAAAAGAAGAGAAGGGAAAACATGGCAAATTTGAGAACTTGTGGAAAGGGCCCTATATTATTTATGCTGAGAGGGGTCACAATGCATTTTTCTTGAAAGAATTGAATGGAAAAGGTCTATATGTAGGTTCTATCAATGGAAGGATGGTCAATCATTACTTCTGTCAAGAATCTTAAGTTTCAAAGCATTTTATTTTTTCATTATAAATATCATAGTCTAACCATTGCATTCAAAGTTAGAAAAATCAAAAATACAAAAGCAAAGAAAGAAAGAAAAGAGGGCATATTGTGAAAACAATAAAGGTATAGCCCCATACCAAAAAAGAGAAACAAATCCGAAAGTGTGCAAGCTCAAATGCCACTCCTACAAGAACACACTTCTAGTTAGTCAAACCGCCTAATCTTGACTAATTAGTTTTGAATTTTCTGCTGATAGGATAGTAAATTCGATTTGCCAAAATGTTTAATCTTGGCTTATCAGTAGATAGATTAGGATAGAAATGAAAGGTTCAAACATGTTCAAAACATGAACCTCAGTTTCCAAAGAGAGATGACTCAAATATGTTTTGTTTTCAGAGTAAAAAAGATGTAAAAATCTGGTTCTAATCAGCTCAAAATCTGAACCAGAGAAAAAGGAAAGATAGCTCAATAAGAGTCAAATCAGAGCTACAGAAAAGAGGAAGGAAATGTTTTCAAATTTCATATCTTAAGCCTTCCATTTTTTGATTTATTATTTCTGCAAAATAAATGTCTATGTGCAGCTTTTCTTTATGCCATAGATCATAGCAAGTCAAACAACTTAATCTTGACTTGACTGTTTTTAAATTTATGTTTTAGAATTTAGAGAATAAAAATCTGTTGGACAGTTTAATCCCAGCAAATGGTAGATTAGGTAGAGAATCATCTGAACTCAACTGTTAAATCTGAGTTCATGGAGAAATAAAGAGTAGAAATAGATTATATTTCCTGCTTTCAAAAGAATAAAATGTTGTGAAAGAGTTTGCCAATCCAGGTGCACTCTAAAGAAGAAAAAACGTTAGATCGGTAGGATTGGGTAGGTAGAAGCTTGTATTGATGAAGATCCATTGTTTTTCATGGTTTCTAATATGTTTTTCAGATAAAGATCATCCCAGTAAAGGAAGAGCAGCCCGATGGATCAGGCATAGGTCAGCCTCCTAGAGAAAGCAAGTTTGAAGTTCTTAATGCCTTCAAGAAGGCACCATCCCCAAGTGGAGCCATCGTTAGCCACCTATAATATTTGTTATAGAAAAAGGTGGCTAAGACTTTTTGAGCCTCCAAGGAACAAAGTTTATCACTAAAAATTGTTGGCTCTTGAAGGCTCCTTGAAGGCCTCATGCCTCTGTCCAAAATCTTCATTATCATTTTCATTTTTTACTCAGAAAGTCCTGCTGATTTCCAAGGCAAAATATTGCTGCAAACACCATTTTTTCCTTCCCTTCTTCCCAAACTAACCTCATCATTATATCCCCCTATTTTCCACAAGAATCCCTCATTTTCACATTTCTGCCTTTTTTCCCCTTCATCAAAATCCCCTTTATAAGGTTTAAGACTCACTCTTAACCTTATCGGAACCTTCAAAACCTTTGAAAATCATGAAAAAACCATAAAAATCCCATTTGTTTATATATATTGGGCTTAAGCCCCCTTGGGCTAAGTCTCTAGCCTTTTCCGCCCATACACCCTGGCACTGCAACCGCGCGCTGAGAAGTCAAGCGCTTATCCGGTTTAAATAATATTTATCCGCAGAGCTTCAAAAAAACCTTTGTCATTTATTTAGATCGTCGTTTTATTATTTTATTAAATTTTTCCACCGATCCGAATTTTGAGCAATCTCCACTGTCGATTTGATCTCCAAATCGGACGGTGCGGACCACGTCTCTCGGTGGACCCCCCAGCCATGTGCCATTTTCCAAAAACCAAATGGTTTTTATCGCACCGCTCTTCGGTAGAGGGTGGTTTTTGCCTGATGGCCAGCGATTCCATACATCGCGCGACATGTGTCCTAGACACTGTTCCGAAAAACCACTGTCCAGCATGCATTAACGTTCGGACCAGGACGCCCAACGATATCGCTGTGCACCATCCGATCTGGGCCCGCTAATCAAATGGTGATCGCTTGCCGAAGCTGCTCAATCGTTAACGAAGGTGCGCGCAAAATAACCAGGCTATCATACATGTGGCAACGGCATCTCCGCCGTCGATCTGATCTGCAGATCGACGGTCAAAAATTCATCGCCCAGTCAAACGTTCCCCACTGCTGACTTTCAATTTTCCCTCTCCCAACTGTCGATCTCTGTGCGATTGACGGTTTAGATTCATCCTACTTCTCCGCCTCCTTGTTCAATCTCGACCGTCGATCTTTGCACAATCGACGGCTTGGATTTAATTTTTCTTTCACCCGTTCTACGATCGCTCCTGATCAATCCTGACCGTTGGATGATGCCATCCAACTCCTCTGCTCTCTTCACATCCATTACGATGCAGTCAACCTATAAAAGCAGGATTTTTTTAATATTTTTCATATTTTGCATGGTTTTTTATCATTTTTTCACGATTTTCAAAGAAGATTCAGAGGTGGAGGGTGACGACCCTCCCGTCTTCAATTCATCAAAGGAAATCATTCACAGGGTGGAAATTCACATTTCCTCAGTGTTTCCTCAGGCATGGATGCCTTATAAATCCTACGCAACCCTGCACACAAGCAAGAAATCCATGAATTGGCACAGTCAAAGAGTATCAGTGCTGAAGACCAAAATGAACTAGAGCAGAGGATTAATGGGCTGTTTAAGGGGATTATGGCTGAGGATTATCATTACAAACCTAATCCCCGGTTTAAAACAGAGTTTAAAACAAATCTGAAGGGTTTCACCAATAGAAGGCCTCCACCGCCACAATTTGAGGCAATTCGATCCTTTTGGCCATCACAATGCCACCTGTGCCTCAAAGTATTCAACTAGAGAGCGAATTTATTGATTAAGACCAAGTGTTTGCCTCACAATACAGCCATAGAATGAATTCTGACAGAGAAGCCAATGAAAAAATATCTGCAGAGTAACTCCAGACATAACACAGAACCTCAAAGGTCAACAAAAGCTTCCACCGAGCTTAATATTCATGTAAAAACATTTAATACAGAAAACACCTATGTAAGTTTCTCATTGAGCCCCTCAAACGCCCAAGAACCATTTAATTCTGTATTAATTGTAGTTGAGATCTTTTATCAGATCTCACCTCCTCTTTTCTTCTATAAATACTTCTAAAGAAGATGAGTAGTGGGTTTTTTGTTGTTTGATCACAAGCTGTAACATTGAAACTCTATGAAATCAATACATAGTCCTTTGAAGTTGAAGAACAAACCGAAGTCTTGGAGGTCTTGATGATGTTGTTGCATGTTTTTTCCTGAGAAGGCTCTATCATTAGATTCATGAGCTTGGCGGTTGGTGAAGTATTCTGAACTGGTTCATGTTTTTACATGTTTTCATTATGTTCCATAATTTATCACTACAGTAGGATAGAAATTATTAGGCTAAGAAATGACTCCTGGAAGCACCTTAGACCTGTTCATCCTTCACTATTTTATGTTTTCTTCTGCTGAAGTATTTTAGAGGCTTTAATATTTATCTTTAGTATTCATGCTTGTTTATTTCCTTAATAGTTTGAACAATTGGTTTCAGCATGATTTATGGCTCTCCCTGCTTGTTTGTTGCCACTTAAAAACTGTTATTGAAGTCTCCCTTGGAATTTCTTTGCTTATAGTGAATCAAAGAGGTCTGTTTTGATCTTTCCCTTTGTTCTCACTTAAACAGTTGGCTTAAAGGTCGTTATAATTATGATCATAGATGTTTTTAGGTGTTCCCTCTTCTATGACTATGATTATCAGTAAATATTATATTTTTTCTAAAGTCCTTTAGAATAAAATCTTTGAGGAAATAGGGTGTTCCTCGAATCTTACGTTTTACTTTGAAAGTTGTTTTGAAATAATTTTTTGCTTAAAGGTGTGATTTGTAGAATTTATGGTTAGCCCTGTCTATCAAAGAACTCTTTATTGTTTCAAATTATGGTTTCAAATTCCCTTTGTTGAGAATTAAAACTCTCTTTCCAAATCATTAATGTTCATTCCATTCCAAAAAAAAAAGGGATCATGTGGCCAAATTAGATTTGCCCTTTGATATCCCATATCCTTTGATAAGTGTGTTATGACCTCTTTTTGATTCCATTACCCAATGAAACAGGTATTTTTCTGTCATATATATCTTTCCTAGACCTTTTATGTTCTGATGTATCAATTCAATCCAACCAAAAAAACAAACACCCGCACTTAATAACTTGTCTAAAACCAATACTCTAAGCACACAAGATAACCCTTTGCAAACAAAATTTGAGATATCCGTCTCTGAGAGCAGGAGGACTAGATCCTGTAGCTCTAAAGATTGGTTCTGATGTTGCCTTTTCTTTTGATTTGCCAAACTATCAAAACACGAGACACCAACAAGATCCACGTACTAGTGAATGAATTATTCCACACATTCAATGCAGGTATGAATGAAAATGAACTGACTAACTCGTTTCTTTAACACAGAGCTTCAACGCATTCAATATACACTGGCTTTCAATAAAAATTGATGAACGCATACCTCAAACAATGATATTCAACACGTTCTATATATATATATATAAAGCAAAAACTCAATGCAAACCAATAGGCATTAATACACTAGCACATATATCACCGAATAGTGAATCAACCAGTGCAAAAATTGGACATCATAGTTACTATGTGCATTGAATAACGCTCAATCATGTGCTGCATATGTTTTCCATATGCAGGTCTTTAAAAATTCAATGCACATGCAGACACCATTTATTCCATTCATTAATTTTTTACAACACAATCAATAGAAGAAGATATGTCCATGGGAAACAATCCTCAAAGAAATTTGAAGTCATTATTTAACTCAGAAAATAACCCCAAATTTCGTCAATTGGTCTGAAATTTCAACAATAGAATTCAAACTCACTGAAAAGAAGCTAAATTTTCCAACTGCAAAGGGAAAAAGCTAGCCCCATAGCATCTTTCATAAATTAAACTAACAAAATCTCGTCGATGGACAATTTCATTACCGAGATCTTTGTGTGTGAAATCAATCTCTGACTCTCGAATATATGTAGAGGTTCGTGGAAGCACTTTTGAGTATTGGCAGCACTTTTGAGGAGGAATGGAGTTGGTTAAGCTATGTAAGAGTGAAGATGCAGCTGAGTGGTGGCCATAGTGAGGGGGGGGGATAAAGTAAGGAAGTTAACAGAGAAGGTAAGCGAGCGACCTATGGAATGGGAGTGGCAAGGGGCTGGCATGGAGGGAAGGTGAGGCAATGGGAAAGGAGTGAGCACAGAGCGGAATTCAGGGAGAGGAGGAGTTAGCGTCGATGGTTGGAAGGAGTAAGGGGCTTCACAGAGGTGGTAGCGTGAGAGAGAGGGAGGGGGAGCACGTGGAAGGAGTGAGGCGCTAGGCGAATCTAGCATCATGGGATAGAGGGAGGGGGAGCAGGTGGAGGGGAGGAGGAGGCTGGAATGGGAACTGGTCCCATTATAAACTAAATCCATAGTAGTTGATACTGACTGCAAGTGATGGCTTACTAAAAATACACTATGTGATGCAGTCACAGTGTGTAGCACTATGAGTAGAGACAAGTTCTGTGGGAGTTCAACCTATTCATGGTACCATGGGTTGACTGTGGTATTGAGGAGTCGAAAAATGGTATCGGAGCTACCAAGTTCGTGTGAATATTTTGAATTAGCCTTGTTAACAACAGTCAAAGAACTAGCTTCTGCGTATTTTGGTTTCTACTACTTCGGAAATCAAGATGAGGAAAAACAAAAAAATGGCAGAGTGGAAAGATCCCAAAAATAATGAAAAAGAATGAAATAGGTGCAGAGGGAGTAGACAGAGTTGTGAGGAATTACGTTTTCTAGTAGATATAGTAATTGGACAAAATAATGGACCTTTAATGGAGTTGGCGTTACATAGAATTTTATAGCCAGGGATTCAACAAGTCATACCAGAACACAATTGGTAGAATGCAATGTGCAGAGGTCCAGATTATTTGCTATATTTTTATGCTCAGACACTAGCACTATCAATGGATTAATGCACGATGCACAGAGGAAGAGCTAATACCACAAATATGCTAAAACTACACAAAGGAGTTATTGATAAGGATATAACTCAAAGAAAATGTAGCTAAGATTTAGCTGATGGGATATTTATTAAATTCAGAATTGATAGTAGAATTTTCATGCACATAGAGAGACCAGTAAATTAGTGGCTTAAATTTCAACAGGGCTAGGAATCGCCCTCTTTGATACCATGTTAAACATGAGTATCGTAAACACACGACATGAAAGATAAATAGGAAATATTATTACCATTAACATGATGTATATTTATAATACAATGTGATGACCCTTGGATTCCACATTTCAAGGTCACTTGGACTCCTCTTCGATATTTCATCTTCCACACCTACCCAGAGAGGATTATGTGTCCAACAGAACTAGTGAAGGATAGCCTGAACTTGATGGCGAAGGAAGGTCCAATTGAGGTTGAGAATATTTGAATCCATCTCCAGTGTTAAAATTTAGAGACAAAAGGGTATTCAAAATTTTAATGTTGTAGATGGATTCAAATACCCCTTTCTATCTAAATTTTAACACTAGAGATGGATTTAGAGACCCTCGGATTGAAATGAAACACTTAAGTATCAAAATTGTAATTCTCCATTTTTAGAGAAACACAATTAAAAATTACTAACATAAATTACTAACTCATCTACTTTTTGTACTTATTATTTGGTCATTATTTTATTCTTGGACGATAGTAGTCATTTACGTTAATCATTATTAATTTTTTCACTTATTATCTAGTCGTTTTTTTTATTCATGGACTAAATTAATCTTTTCAGTTAGTCACTCTTAGTTTGGTCACTTATTATCTAGTCGTATATTTTATCCCTAGACAAAATTAGCGATTTAAATTAGTCATTTTTAGTTTGGTCACATAAAATTGAACAAATTTAGTAGTAAGTAACTTGAAATCATTGGGGTGACGAACATTTTTAGTCACCTAGTCACTGATTTCATCATTTTCTACTAGTGAATTAGATAAAAATAATGATGAAAAGTAAACAAATTTGTATTTTGACATCTAAACATTCTCATGGAATTGGGATATTTCAATAGGTAAATTTTTGTTCCCTTATTTTTACAGACACTCATGACCATATTTAGTAGATGCTAGATAATATTGAGGAGAAGTAATGTTGGGAGCCTTCCATCATTAATTAAAGTTATTAAGAATTCATATATTTTATAGCCTATTTTCCACATATTGGACGTAACTGCTAACATGGTAATATTTAGTTTGAGATCACATTGTGACAAAAATGGATTTAGTAATTTAATGACATTAGATTCCAACGTGAATTTTGTATCAAAATAATTGACGGGAAAAAAATATATGGGGTAAGATGTATTCAACTACTACATAATGGTGACCTTCATTATTTGCATCAAATTTATTGTTATATAATCTTTTTTTGAAATCCATAATGCATGAAAGCATAAGAGATATGTAAATTGTTCTGAATGCTTCGAATAAATTAAAAAATATATTAAAGATACATATGAGTGCATTCATGTTGTTGATTTAGATTGGTGGGAGTATTTTTTCAGTGACCAACATGAAAAAATTTCAAGATACAAGAAATGAAGATACTTTTGAAGACAACAATAATTTGAAGGTATCATTGAGTCTTCATAGGTATAGAAAAGAGACATGTATATTCGTTCTATAAGATCACATACATAATTTTAATCCATGGAAGACCTTTACAAGTGTTATGTATAGGATGTTAATTAGGGTTACATGATTGAAGTGGTAGAAAATGGAGATCCACATGGTTGTCAATTATGGGTTTCCAAGGCTATAAAGGTAATTAAAAAGAATGAATATGTTATAGTAGTAAAAGTACATTGGTGTGCCACAGATACACACCCACTCATGGTGTTTAAGCCATATATAGTAGTTGATAAACAAATTAATAAAAATATAAAATTTAAGGGACCTCCCTATGTAAGTCATCACTACACTGACCTCTTTAATTTCGAGGATGTTTACATATGTTTATATGATTTCAATTTGACAGATATTATCAAGAGGTTTCTACCACAAGAAATAGTGGCAATATGGCACTCTGTTGAACCTAGTCATAGATCTCGAAGTATTTTGACTTTTGTAATGTTTGTTGTACTTATACAATCAAATGGGGCACTAGTTGATGAAAGAGTATTTGCATCAAGTCATTCATGTGAATATGACATATATTTTGATGGTGTTTAAAAATCTATGAGTGAATATAAATAATTGTCCTAAACATTTTATGTAAATTTGCTAAATATTATGTTTGCAAGGTAGCTTGAAATAAATATTTTAACTTTCATATGATATTACATTAAGTTGTGAGTCACTTCTATGTTTGCTGGATTATATAATTTAATTATGAAGAATTAATGTGTTTTTAATATCCATAATACAACAATGTATTTGAGAAATATTTTTTATTGCATTACTGGACTTAGATTTATATTTTGATTAAAATTAAAAAATATCGTGAATTAATATTGAATTTTCAAATTATAAGGAAATATTGTCATGCCATTATCTATTAGTATGATTTTTTATTGCATAGTTAAATAAATAATGCAATTATGATGCCATATTAGAGAGGGGAACTTCCATTTGATGGTTTATTTTTAGGTCTTGGTTGCAATGGGTGAAGCTTGTTTAGGCTAATATTTAAAAAATATATACTTTTAGTCCTTAAAAAAAACCTTAGTATATTGACTCTTTGATTTAGACGTTTACTTTTAAGACCTTCATTATTCATTATATTTAGTTTATAATTCCATTGTTTAAAAGTGTTAAAGTTGTAAGGTTTTTTGTATGATCGATATTTTTTTTTAATTCCATGGTTGAATTTTTTTTGAACTGTAATGTTCTTGGGAGTCATGCTATTTGATATTTATTGTCATCATAGAAAATTGTTGGATATTTTTAGGTTGAACATAATCATGATTTTTTTTTAATGAATGGTTAAAATTTTTTGGAATTTTAATCCTGAAGAAGGGTATTCAACATCGTTAGTTTTTTATTTTGGGGTGTTTTTCATGTTTTCTGAGTAAAAAAACGGTTTTATTTCATTACAGTTCTCGCTAAGTTGGTAATTTTGTTATCTAAACTCCTTTAAACTTAAAATACTCTCCTATAATCTACTTATTTATCATACCATTATTATGGGATAATTTCATATTACCCTTCCATATTCATTGAAGGTTGAAGAGATTTAGTAAAATAACAAAGAAAACACTGGCTTGGAGGGGGTAATTCCACGAGGGCTTAACTAGGGGAACAATACCATACCACGTGGATTCATATTTAGGGATATATATTGGGGAAACAATTACACACTATATTGGGGGATATATAGGGGGTAAAAGGTTTTTATCTTGGAAAGTATAAAAAATTGAGCTCAAAGTTAATGAATAAATGTATATCTACAATATCTAGTGGAAGTAAGGGATTTTTAACTTGGGATGGTTTATTGGGTTCATATTGGTAGGGGGTTAAATAATGTGATTTATATGGATATTTTCTGATATGTAATCAAATTAAATGTATTTTTTAATATGCCACAAACGTATGTCATAAGTTAGAGGTTCATTGATTGAAGTCCGCGTGGGTAATTTTAACTTACCCGATGAGAGTATCACTTCCAACATTTCATTTACTACCTTCAAGTTGCTAGATGTATATATATATATATATATATATATATATATATATAGATAGATAGATAGATAGATAGATAGATAGATATATATATATATATATATATATATATATATATATATATATATATATATATATATTTATATATATTTATATATATATATATATATAGATAGATAGATAGATAGATAGAGAGAAAGAGAGAGAGAGAGAGAGAGAGAGAGAGAGATAGAGAGAGGATATTCATTAGCAATTAATTACTCATTTCCTTCAACGTCGAGTGTATTTCCGGGACCTTTCATTGAATTCGGGATAAAATAAGCATACAATTGTTCCTCTATTGGTTATACCATTCACTAGCATACTTCCCTTATTGTTCTTACATCCCACAAATATTCTAAGAATGGACCTTGGATAGGTTAATGTGGCAATATATTTTCATAATAACCCAAATTCTCTCTATCAAGTCCTCAACATCCTAACTAGAAACATTTTAAAATGATTTTCATTAAATCCTCTCCATTGGATTATGGGATATGTTCTTAATCCAGATAACATCATATAGCAATGGATCCCCCAATATTCCTATGCTTCTTGAATCTCTATTTATAACATTAAAAAATGTTTTCACTGGTTTTAAGGCCATTCCATAAAAATACCTAATAGTGATTATGATGTCAAAATTTATGTCTAATAACAATATAATTTTGTAATATCTACAAATAGACAAGTATCGAAATAACCTTTAAAATTTTAAAACATTACATTACCCATTAAATTTAAGGCACAACACAACATATGATAAGTAGAAAATATTCCACCTAAAGAAAATTGCAAATACTTGTCTGTAATTGAATGCATTCCTACCGAATTGGTTGTTGAGAAGTGTTTCACATCCTCAATGTAGGAATAAAATATGGTTTCCACCTCCAATTTAAACCATAATACCACTAAGGAGAAAAAATATCATACGTGAATCCAATCTCGCTCAGAAAAACCCATTAATCTCATAAATTATCTAATATTCTCACATATAAGTACCTCATGTCCTTACAAAACCATCTATTAACATGGTACAATCGTCTCCATCATAGCACAAGGAGGGAATTCCCTTTATTCACTTCGTATTCCCTGAGGGATCTCCTCCCCTTCTAGTGTGTATTATCGAAAGAAACCAACATTATTGGTTTCCTACTTCAAATGAAATAAAATATAACACTTGGCTTAACCTATCATGATTACCACTAACATGTTATACGTCTAATCATGTTTTCCTCCATTTCTATTAATGTTCCAACCATTGCTTTTATGTGGAAAACTATCCCAATTCCTCTCATTTCATAATAGAAAGTGTCCGATTACCCACAATATCTTCTTATATATAATTACACGGAGTTGTCTCATCATTTATAATAATATTGTCCATGGTTTCACACAAAACACTAAATAAGGGAGAAATAACATTTAAGTCACAGAGTTGATAATACCCTTGGGAGAGGAATATATCCAATCGAATAGGGGAGTGTAATAATGGTTTTACCCTACTAGCTTACATAAGATAAGTACTCCCTTCTAGGGAGAAAATGCAAACAATTAATATCTAAGTAAGGCAAAGATTTATCGGAGTACTCGTAATGATGCATATGTAATGAAGGTTGATGCTAATTCATATCACATATACATTACTTTTTCTCTTCCACTCTTGTTGTCTAGCAGTCGTCTTATTGCTTCTCCTAAAATATTTTCACTCGATATTGCGTTATTATATATTTCCTTTTATTCATGCTTTCACATACGTAACAATACCATGGAAAGCATAAGTACCACATTGTACTCTTAGCCCTTTAATACATTGTTATCTATATTCACTAGTAATTTTTTAATTTTAATTTCTAAGCTCGAACTATTTACTTTATATTAGCATTATTTACACTTTGGAATCCTTCAACTCAAGTCACATAAATTCACTCCTATCACATAAATTATATTATTTAAATAAAATTTTAAAAAGTATATTATATCTATAGATATATAAAATTAAATATTACTAGTAAAATTAGAAATTCTTATACCCTTTAAATTCAATCATATATATATTCATATTCATATTCATGGCATGCTTACACATTAAACATCATTTGTACTAAATTCTCTTTAATCCATTCAGTAAAGCAATGTATCATTTTAATTCATTTAATAGAAAAAAGTATCCTAAGTCATTCTTATAAGGAATAATTTATTCATGTAGCATTTACTGTCTTAGTATTCCTTTTCTTTCCCGTTTCAGATAGGATCATCATAAGTAGTAGTGGGACTATGGATTAATCTTTTTATTAAATTTGAATTTCTAGTTATGTATTTCGTTTATTGAAAATAAAGAAAAATCTATACAAAATTATAAATTTAAACTTATTTACAAAGTAAATATTTTATAAAGAGTTTCCTCTTAAAACCATTTTTATAATGATATTGGATATTTATTTTTATCTATTATTTAAATATCATGTATTATATTTTATTTTAGTTTATTTTATTTTTTTATTATAAATATAAAAACATTTTTTAGTAATAAATTTTTTGTGTTGTGACACATGAGGAAATATTTTTGGTTTTGTATGAACCATAAAATATGGTGTAACCATGTAAAAATCATAATTTACATGTTTTTTATTACTTTGAAAAGATCAACCATATTCAAGTGTGTTAATTTCTTTTACTAAACTAGCCAATGCTTTGGTACAATTATGTATGATAGTTATTTATATAATTTTAAAGATTTTACAAATCATGATTTAAATCATTTTTGAAATATTCTTAAATAGTTTGGTCAAACCTATTAATTATAACATATTTTGAAGACGAATAATTAATCTGAATTTTCAATGTTGTCAGTTTAATAAATAATGAAACTAGAAATTACACCATATGTTGCAAAGGAAACGCCATAAAGTAGTAACATGTAGCACTAATTAATGTTCCTTTTACAATTGTTGGAATACAGAAAAATATCAACAAAATGTAAGGACCACGCTACAAATCATGAGGCCTATGCTGAAGTTAAATACCTTGTTTGATTATGAAAACATGAATTCCTCATAAATAAAGAGATGGATCATGATTTTCTACCTTCAAAATTAGAGTTTATTTCAGTACAATTCCTCCATATTTCATCTTGGTCACTTCCTCCTACTAATGACAACCTTAATCAGTAAAAATGAATTTTTTTATAGTTTGAAACATGTATTTTCAAAGGACTATAACAATTTTGTAAATAAATTTTGAATTTCTATGTGAATTAAGATCTACCCTTGAATAAAAATGCACATATCTCCAATATGCAAATTGAAGCCAAGAATATCATCAACTACACCTCTTCCTGAGAAAATTTCCTGTGTTTCTCTTTGAATTTTTACTCACCTCTGTATTATTTCCTTCATGATCCTTGAAACTATTCAAAATATCACATTTCTCTTTACCACTAATCTCCTTGGTGTCTGTCACGTTCTTGTTTTAATCCAAATACTACGCATAAGTAAATCTATCCCATGTCATGTAGATGAAAATAATGTAATCATTCAAAAACATTTAAACAATTTTATCTTGAAAATCTATCAATTTTGGACCATAAGAGCTAATCAGTTGTTTTTTTTGTCACAATTATTCGAACATCAATTATTATATCTCGATATTTAATTTCTCACTCTTCGTTCTGTATATGAACCCTTTAAAAAAAACAAAGGAACATTTGATTTAAAATTGTGATCGCACCTACAAATGAATAAGTGGAAGGAAATCATTAGTAAATTAATAAGTTTCATGTAGGTATGGACACATGTGATATCTAGTATAAATATGGTATTTTTCTAAAATGACCTGGATATAATATGGCTAGGACATGACGAATTTATATAGAGAATGCACATTTTCATGTAAGAGGGGGATAAAATTTTCAGAATGACATTCATGAATTTGGAAATAGAGCCAAAAAGATAGTTTTCATTAATATTAGAAAAATTTATTTTTCGTTAATAATATTGGTCATTATAGATATCGATGTACAAAGATACAACTTAGGAAAAACGAAATCCGTGATATAGATTATACTAGTTCAATGAAGATGGGTAGGAGTAGAATACCAACCATTGAAAAGCAATGTGTTTGATGCAACACCAATTGAAACGTAGAAGATCGAACTTAGATAGTTACTCTATAATGAATGGCATGTTGACCATAAGACAATAGGAAGTAATGATCTTGTGTGCTCTGAATGTCAGAACCATAAAATTAAAAAAAAAAAAATTAACTAAAGGAACTTTATTGCTTAAATATTGAAAGGGTTTTAAAAATGTATGAATAACCCAAGCAAGATTAATATCTAACTATTTTCTATTCAGAATTCATGTTTAAATTACAACCATGATTTTTTTTCCACGTATCAATAGATTGAATATATTTCATGTTACAATCATGGATATATATATATATATATATATATATATATATATATATATATATATATATATATATATATATAAACCAAAAAATTGTTTTGCTTCCTCCACTCCCTCTCTCCCTCTCAATTTAGCGTAAAAGAGGAGGTGCTTGATATTACACATAAATTATTCCCATTAAATATTAGTAAGAATACGTTTAGTAATTTTTTCGGCACTAATCTACCTTTCTGCATCAAGTATATTGATCATAAATCATGGTAGTGAACACTGAAAACAATGTTCTCAAAGTTACCCAAATTTTCTCATAAGTACATGCTTCACAAGATATTGAAAGCTAGCTTGATTTCTTCTGAAGTCAAACACATATTATTGTACATCATAAAATATAATAGATATTGGATCAAAGCATGTATAGTATTCAAACCCTTCTAAAAAAGTGTTGAAGCTAAAAACAAAATTTCAATTTGATAGTTTACAATCAATGAATCAAATGTCTCACATGAACCCATAAAAATATACTTTGATATTCATGTTAGGAATATGAAACATTCTCTAAGCCCTTGGTGATACAAAATTTGGTTTCCCATTAGGAGCTGTTGGAGGAGAATGTCTCCTTATTATACGAGTTCCTGTCTCCTGAACATATGGACTTGACCTTGGAGAATGACCAAAAAAATGAGCCTAATCATTGATTATGGTTTCTTAAAAATTAAAATTGGTCCTCAAGTTATTTACCCTAATATATTAAATGTTGTTCATCCACATGGATCCTTTGTGGAACATCTAAATTCTAACATCATTCTGCCACATATTCAACATAATTTAAGCATGGGTGAGGTTTTCTCAACGAGTGACTTAATCATGAATTAATCATGATTAGAAAAATATTTCTTCAAAAATTTGGCAAGAAAATAATTTTCTTGTACCCTCTATTATTATGATCACAAAATCATAATATATGCATGGGTGAGGTTTTCTCAATGAGTGACTTAATTGTGACTAGGAAATCATTTCCTCAAACAATTGGCAAGAAAACACTTGGCATTTACCCTCTGTTATTATGATCACCAAATATGAGTACCAACATAGTCATTGGAGATAATCCTACATTTACATTATTAATATGTTTTTGGACTTATGAAATAAATTTAAATTTCTTATATGTTCATCGACGTTGACTTTCTCACCAAGGGGTATGAATGCAATAATTTAATCCATGGATAGTTTCCTTATGTAGTGATGAAGTTACAATCTTGGTTTTTATTGAGACATATCATGTTGTTGGTATGAACTCATGGCCATGAGCTATAAGTTTGTCTCTTTATTTTTTTCCATTAAGAATAAGGACTATTACTTGGAAAGTACATATGTTTGGGAGTAGTCTAGCCTAGCGACAATTTCACTTGGGAATTGTCGTCAGTCACCATATCGAAGTTTCTGTTTGTTTATTTTGACTTACACCATATTTGTCTCCCAACCTTGAATTTTTTCGCTCTTGATGAGTTTTCCCATGGTCGAACCTGTCCCTTCTCATTCTACGATAGTCAGCAACCATCCTCGTCTCCCACTATTTTCTAACCTTTGTTATCAAATTGTCCTTGTCACACTTCCATATGCCATCTGTGATCCATGTATCTACCCTCCCATGGATATTTTTCAAATTTTAAATGGTGGCATGCTGGAAATTTGAATTGAATTCAAATTTCATCATTATCTATCTAGATTTGAAATTTGAATTTCATCACTGTTTACCTGAGTTGAGAGTTAATAGTAGGAGTAGCTTTGAAAGAAGGTTGTTAATTTTCCTGAGTGAAGATCCTATGTTGGGACTATAGTATGGTTTTGATGACCATGAGAGGAACCAGAAGATACTTGGCCTAGAGAGGCTTTCAGACCTACCCACTATTTCCAAAGCTGATGTCAACTTCTTTGACATGGCATGATATTTTTTGATATTGTTCCCATGTGGGTTGCAATGCTTATTAACAATGAAACTGAAATAGTTTTGGTTGTCAAGAAATTGATGGAAAATGTAGAAAAAAAGAAAGTGAAGAGGATTTCCTTCATGGGAGGACAATACATACAAGATGATGAAAATGTGAGGTCATCAAGTAGTCGCCATATATTATATTGATGAACTTTAATAGACCCCATAAATCTTCCCTTTTTGTTGTGCTTCATGCAATTATTTTTTGTATGCAATTTCTCTTTTTATGATCTTGCAAGTTTGTTACAGAAATGAGCACTTAAGTTATGTTTTCCTTTGTGTTTTGAGATTATGAAATGTGAAAGAAATTATTTGGATGTGAAAGGAGTTTCCTTCACTGGCCCTTTGTTACAATTCTTTCAGTGAACAATTTAATATTTAAGAAACTCTTACATTCCAATTCTTCCAATGAACAATTTATTGTTTAAGAAACTCTTACATTGTATTATTTAAGAGGAAAATGTGTTTTTTTAAATTCATATTTTCAAAATCTTATATCTCTAGAAGGAATGAAAAAAATTATTATTTTAAAAACATCTTTTCAAACTTCTACATTATTCAATTTAGAAGGAAAAAATTAGTTGTTTGAAAAGCGCATGCCTCATAATCAAGATAGACGATCTCAAATGATGAGAGGATAAATGTACAGACCATCATTAAAAGTTAACGACAACATTATGTATGCTTTTTTTCGTTTACAAGGTAAATAATAATGGATTATTTTTAAGATTTAAAGCACCAATTTATTTATATTATGAGGTTGATTTTAACTAAAAATATTTTAATCATAGACATTTCTTTATACTGTAGGATTGTTTCTAATTAAAAATATTTATTTTATATTGTTTGAATGGTGTTTTTCTTATTTCATTAATAATTAGGTGTTAGTTGGTTAGATACCACTGAAATAACAAACTATCATCATAAGTTAATATATACACTTATAAAATATAAATTTATAGAGCTATATATTCACATTTATTAGTCAGTTATTTCAATAGTCTCTAACCCACTAATGCCTAATTATTAATTCACTCAAATTTTTTAATTATAAAGTTATTAAACTCACCCTAAATCACTAAATCTCAATTAAGTTGTTGAACTCACACTATCTCCCTAACTATCGGCCATTACAAAAAAAAAATCATATTAAAAATATTAAAACATTTTATTTTTATTATAATTATCTTTTAAATGTTATTGAAAAATAACAAATCTTCTCTGCACTATAAAGTGAAAAGAAATTTTAATGAAAAAAAATTACTCCATTTTCTTTTACCTACTTAAGATTGAAGAGTCGAGATACTTATTAAATATTTTTTTTGTAATTTATATTTTAATTTTTATCATGTTATATATTAATTATATTCACAACATAAAAACATAAAAAACAAAGAATTTATTAAATTGTAAAAATCCCTTTGAAACAATATAAATTAAAATATTTAAAATCAACAACATAATATAAATAAAAATATATCTTTTAATATTTTGAATAACCAAAAATAATAAATTATATGTAATATCTCTATTCTTAAACTTTTATAAATAGTGAATAAACCTAAAGGTCCTGTGGACCTAAGGAGAAACTATGTATGGACATATTATTTTTGGAAATAAATAAATGAATGTGAAATTTTATTGTTGTATAAATACAAGAGTAAATTGAGATCGAGAATTCTAATCCAAGGGGATGGACTAGAATCATAAGGCTTTCCCAAAATTCTCTAGAAATCCTTGGAGAAAAATAAAATAAAAATAACATTATTAGATGGGAGAAAAATATCTAATAAAAGCCTCAGTAAAGTGGAAAGTTACTGAGAAGGGGTAAGAATGAAACTAGACTATGGAAAACCTAGTTTTAAAGGAAGATTTTATGGGAAAAACAAAATAAAAGCCTAGGCTAAGGGCAACATCATCCCAAAATAGTGGGACACCATTATAGAAACAAGATGAGGGAAAGAAAGCTTAAATAATTTATTCCTAGTGTGAGAAAGGGGGTTGTGTATACTAAGGAAGATTTGGTTTGTGCTCGGGGGAGAGTTGTGGAATAAGCTCAAGGTTTGAAGGAAAACAATCTTTATATAGTGGTATGTACATTCTGTGGAAATTTCTATTTTAGCTCACTGTTATTAGTTATAATAAATCTGAAATGGAACTCAGAAAATTTAGTTGTTTTATAAATCTCAAAATAAATAATCTAAATTGAACTCATAGATTATATATGTATTGTATAGTTTCCTTTTCATAGATTTAATTTCCGTATGTATTTGATAGAGTCTTAGCTATAAATAAATATAGTTAAGTCACCTATGGTGTTACATAGGCTTGGAAGAAGTAGGGGAAAAACAAATAGAATCTCTAAACCCCTTCCTAGGATCTAAATTTGTTGCCTAAGTATAAGTTAAAATATGGAATGAAACTGAAAAGTTATAGTAAATGCATAATAAATACCGATATATAATAGTAAGATGCATATCAAAATTATTTATGTGATTATATATGTCATTAAAATTCTTAAGGGAATTAACTTTATACATATATCATATAATCATATACATATTTGAATTATTCTATGCGGATACAAATTTCAGATTGATGGTAAACCACACACACACACACACACACACACATATATATATATATATCTGTGTGTGTGTGTGTGTGTGTGTGGTAAGATGGAAATTATCATACACTACAAATCATACATAACTTGGTGAGACATGTGAAAACATAATATAGATAAAAATAGAGATCTATATCATCTAAATTCGATACACATATAAGTCCACTCAAAATCCTCCAGTGGAATTTCGGATGAAACAGCGAAAAAATAATTACAAGGGAATTATACACTACTATGTTACAACTACATCAAAGTCATCATCCTAATAAGATGTACAATTAATGAAAATAAAATATGTAGAGTGGAACAAATGGTAGAAGGGTCTCCATTGTTTTGATGACTAGTATGATATTGAACTGCCATACACTCTCACTAATGATCGCAAGATAGAGAAAAATTGTAGAAGATAGTAAGTTAAACCTGAACTAAGAAATGCAGTGAAAGTTAGATTTTCAACTGCAAAAATTGTATAATAATTAAAGGGTATGTACAGTGAGAATGGAAACCTGTAAATATCTCATTAATTTCCAAGATTTCCTCCTTGCACCTACAGTAAAGAGGAAAATAAGTAAAGCTGGAAAAATCAACAAAATAAATGAATTATTATATCATTTTGTAGCTAAATGTATAAAAACCCTAGAAGAATAAGAGTTACAAGTTTTCATAATTGACGAACTAATTTTGAATATAGTACATTCAACTGTGAAAACAAAACAAAACAAATTGTTACTTGAAGGCCATTTAAATGATAATAATTGGATAAGATTTATAATTACTTGTAGAAGGAGAATAACTATACTTAAAATCAGAACTGAGACTTCAAACCTATGTTTGAATAAACTGTCGAACGATTATATAATTTTCATGTTTGAATAGTATTATGCAAGTGAATTGTTATTAAAAATACCTCTAGAGTAGTGGTAAGAACATTATATTTAACAATAAGAATAAAATGCAATTAAATACAAAATTCTAGAAATTAAGTGACATGGTAAACTATTCTAAAAAATGAATTAATTGTGATATGAAAATTAATTGGATTCTTTAAAAGAAAAATCCTAATTTAGCTAGTTGGATATGGCTAACCAACTGTATACAAATTCGTTGAGAGAGAGAAGAAATATTTTCAACTTTATAAATTACAATCTTATGACTTGACTTATAGGAAATTAAAATTTGGGAAATTCGAAATTCGTTATAGTAGCGTAAATGGTTTCATTGTGTCATTATAATTGTAAAATTGATAAATATAAGTACCTATGTATGAGAATGATAGAAAATTATTTAGGTTCCTCAATTTCAGCCAGGAAAATAAGGGTTTATAATGAGTAAATTGTGAGAAAGTGAAATCTACGCATTTTATAAATTGACGAAGAGAAAAATTTTAAGTCGACCATATGCTAGAACACACTCACATAGGGAGACAACAAAAGAATATAAAATTCACAAACTTAGACATCCAACTTTGGGGATGTAGAATCAATTAACCAATTCTAGAATGTAGTTATACTCCTAATTTAGTGCGTAAAATTAAAATGCAGGTCATTGAAAGTTATTACTATATATATATATATATATATATATATATATATATATATTAGCTCTTTGCAATTGAATTATAGAGTAGAAAGGTAAACAGTAACCATAAAAACATATGTTGTATACAGGAGATAAATTAACTTTGCTACTAAAATAATTTAAAATGAAATCATTACTTGGTAATAGACAACAATATTTCATAATGATGACTTTGGAATAATAACCAGAAATTCAAACCTTCCATAAGAAAAATGCTAAATTCACGTTGAATGTAATTATGGAGAAATTCTGGGTCATATGAGAGGTAATATAGAGTAGAGTAATATAGAGGACATATTATCGAGTTACTAACTGTGATTGCAACTCACATTAATGACCAAAACAGGGGTTTCGAAAGATTAAGAGGGATTGTAACAAAATTGGGGAAATATGCAAATGAAATCGAAATACAAACGAAAACCCAGAACATTATTCTAGTCATTAATAAGCATGAATTACGGCGTTATTTGATAGAGTTGAACCATTTATAATTAATAACATTTAAGAAAAAAACTACAAGAAAGAAAAAGTGAAAATCCCTTACCTCAATTCTCATCCAAGCCGGGGTCTGTGCATTGAGGAAGGAGGAACCAATGTGAGGTTTCCATATGAAATAGATTCATGTACATATAATGAAATTAACCAAAATTAGTTCTCACATTATAATAGTGCTGTGACGAAATCCTATTAATAATTCCAAAGTTAGAGATGAAAAATGAATTGTATGGTGTAGGGTCACCTCGAATCTCTTATTAGACATCTATTCCATGATCTTAAAACATTGCAGAAGCTAAGGTGAGCTAAGGTTGGAATTTTCATGTCAAGTTACGAAATTGAAGGCACACCATTTTTTATAGAAGAAAACATGAGTATGTTCTCATATTTCAGTAGTAATTCTCACAAAAATGAGTGAAATGGCAAGAGCTCTGTGTATTGGTTGCAACGGAAGAAATTCGGCCAAAGGCCAAGGAAACGGGAATGTGGAATGCAAAATGTCAGAGTAGTCCTAAACCTTGGGGTTTGAGGGATGAAATCTCCACTATCCAAACAACAATGAATCTCCTACGTATAGGTGTCCTGAAGTAGTAATTCCGATCACATGGATCCATTTGACAGATAGTACGGAACTTAAATGTTGGGACAGAGAGAATGTAAGGCATAAATTAGAAAATTAATTTAAAATGAGCATTACAGCATATGGGTGGAGTACCATAGGAACATAATTTATTTATCCACAAATAAATTATAATTAAACCAATGTAAATTTTATTGTACATCAAAATAATGAAATATGATGACAAGGAAATCAAACTATACATTTCAGTTATGAAATTTAAAATGTTATGTCTCCTATGTATCGTATAGTAAAGGGTAAAATAGGACTAGTAGACTATTGAATGAATGGTAGTGATTGGACATAATTCAGTTCATAGGTATAATAAAGGGTAAGTTATAGTTAACCATTTGTATAAGGAACTTTATGTACAGGGATAGATAAAGGATACCCTTTTATTATGGGCATATGAATAATTAGTCAAGTAAAATTAATGGTCATGTTGAATGGATGAATGGAAAAAGGCATGGTGAGGACATTCACATTAATATAAGGGATATAGTATAACTAAAGGTAAGATAAAAATAATTCTAAGGAATTATTATATGAATTAAGTTAGATAAAAGAGATAGAGAAACTAATCTCTAAGAGGTGAAAATTTAAAACAAAGATAGACATTATGATGACTGTCATTTCAAGTTATGTGGAATTAGGACAAACATCATGACAAGAAATAAAATTGGAAAAAAATTGGTTAGTGGGAGTTGTTACAAGTAGTATCTGAGCCCATGTTGAAAACTCTGGGCTTATGGGTCCCAACATAGGGAAAAATTTTATGTTGTTAAAATTATTTTAAATTATGATGTTCTAATGCTAATTTATTTTTTTGTATCATTTTGAAGTGAAAAAAAAAAGTTACAGATTTTGCTATGAATTTCAGAGAAGAGTTGTATGTAGAACTCAAGGGTGAAGTGGTCCCACCAGATCGAAATGCACGAAATGGTTTGACTAAGGACTAGCAATCAATGGTTGTTGCAGGCCAGTAATGATCAAGAGAGGTTGATAAAGTAATTAACCTCTAGGTCTAGCCATCATAGTGAAGACCAAGAAAGAAAGAGAAAAGAAACAGAACCCAACTTAGAGAGCTCTGAGAGTGGTGAACAATCTTGATCAAAATAAAAAATAAAAATGAGTTCCAAAGGGAATTCCGTAAAATTAATCCTCCAACCTTTTGTGGGGAGAAGGAAGAGGATGTAGAATCCTAACTCTTAAACAATGTCAAAAACTTAGAGGTATATGAATAAGGAAGTAACCTGAAATCAAGATTGGTAGTTTACCAATTCTAAGGCAAAGCCACTCTTTGGTGGGAAGATACAAAAACTATACACTTTATTGATGAAAAAACTATTTCATGGGAAAAATTTCAAGAGAAATTCAAATCTAAATACCTTAGTGAGAGGTATTGTGATGACGAAATGAAGGAATTTCATGAGATAAGTCTTTTACAACTCACTATTGATGAATTTGTCACTAAAATTTCAAACTTACTTTGTTATGTACCTTATATCAGGGAAGAAAAGGCCAAATTACAATGATTTATAAATTGCCTACCTACCATCTACAAAGAAAGCATTGAATTTCATAATCCTAAACCAATTGATGAAGCTTTTCGCAAAGTACGATTGTGCTACCAACAATTTAAAGGAAGAAATGATCAACTAAAAAAATGATAGAATAAAGAGAAAGGGAAGATGAAAAAAATCACAATAAGATCAAAACCAGCCTATCTGAAGAATTTTGGGAAAAAACGCGAGCGGAAAAAATTTAGTAAGAGTGGAGAAAATCAAACATCATATTTCCACACTAGTTCCAAGCTAATAGAAACAAACAACCAAAGATAACAGGTATTAAATGTCAAAGAACCGTTGAAATGATAGGGGTGTGGAGAACCTCATATGTTGCGGGAATGCCCACACAATAATCGTAGAATATAGAATATTCAAGCAGTACGAGAAGTAACTTTAGTAAATGATATCGCCCGAAATATTACCTGGATCAGTGCAGCTTTAGAGGATAGAAAAGATGAAAATAAATCAACCATGATTGAAATTGAAGGTATGAACTTTGACCAACTTTCATCTGTGTTAATTTATCCACCAGAAAGTTTAAGTTATATCAACCACAGATAGTGGAAAAATTTAAATTAAAAATAGAAAAATTTCAGCACTCTTGGCTCGTGTAGCTAGCTATATGAACAAAGAGGAAGGTTCGTCATAAATTCCCCAAAATTGTTGTAAATTTAAATGGATATAGAAGATAACTCAAATTAAACATCCTTCCTTTAGGATCTTATGATATTCTAGTTGGAATGGATTAGCTAAAAGAAGAGAAAAAAGTAGTGATTTTCTTAGAAAAATAGTGAATTACACCGATTTTGTAGGAACACATGAAGCATTTTTAAAGGAAAATCAAAACTAGTGTCGGTTGGATAGATTTCTGCATTGCAATTAAAACGAACATCAACAAAAGGATATCAGGTATATGTTCTATGGGTTGAGGATTTGGGATAGCCAACAGGAAATGTGTGTGTAGAAGACTTACCTATAATCAAGGAATTCAGGGATGTATTCCCAGAATAAATCCTTCATCTGCCCCTAGAAGAGACATTGACTTTTCTATTGAACTAGTACCATGAGCCACCCCTATTTCTAGGGAACCATATAGAATGAGTACTCTTGAACTACTAGAGCTGAAACTTCAATTCCAAGAATTATTAGACAAAGGGTACATTAGACTAGGTGTGTCTCCGTGGGGGGCATCAGTGTTGTTTGTTAAAAATAAATATGGTACTTTATGGATGTGTATACACTGCAAACAGTTAAACAAGTTCACCATCAAGAAATGTTAGCCTCTTGCAAGAATAGATGATCTATTTGATCAAGTAAGAGGAGCCACCATATTCTAAAAAAATTGATTTGAGAACAGCCTATCATCAACTCTAGATTAAAGATGAAGACACAATAAGACAGCCTTCTGAACTAGATATGGACATTACGATTTTGTAGTTTTACCCTTTGAAATCACAAACACACATGTTACATTCATGTGCTTAATGAAGAATGTTCTACATAAATATACTAAGAAGTTATATTAGTGTTCATAGATGACATTTTCGTATACTCCAAAAATTAAGAAGAGCACCAAGAATATCGTAGAATAGTGTTGCGAACCCTTAGAGAACATCAATTTTATGCAAAACTCAACAAATGTGAGTTTTATAAATTCAAGATTCAATATCTTTGACATGTCATTTCAAAGGATGGATTGGTGGTCAAACCGGAAAATAGTACAAGCAATATTGAATTGGCATGTACCCACAGATGTTCCAGCAATACGATCATTCATGGGTATTATTAGATACTGCCACAGAATTGTGGAAGGATTTTCTACATGATCCTACCCCATCACATCATTGCAGAAAAAAGTGTGAAATTTGAGTGGACAACTAAGTGCCAAAATATTTTTGAACAACTAAAACAAAAAATGAACTACTCCACCTATACTGAAAATTTATTATCCAAATAAGGAGTTTCTAATGTGTACTTGTGTTTGTATAGAAGGGATGGGAGGATTATTGCTGCAAAAAAATGCAGTAATAGCTTATGAATCATGTAAAATAAAGAAACATGAACATAATTATGTAGTATATGAATTAGAACTAGTTGTAGTATATGACTTGGAACTGGCTACTGTTATACATACACTAAAAATGTGGAGACATTATTTGTTGGGAAATAAATTCATATTAATGACAGATCACATAAGTTTAAATTATTTCTTTACCCAACCAGATTTAAATCCCACACAAGCAAGGTGGTTAGCCTTCCTCCATGAGTTTGATATGGAAATCAAACACATAAAAGGAAAATAAAATTGAATTGTTGATGCTTTAAGTAGAAATTCTCATCAAATTTTGACATATACGAAGATTAGTGTAAGATTTGAGGTGTAAGAACAAATTCAAGAAATATTTTTACAAGATCCTCAATTTTAAAATTGCAGGAGAAATTATAGCAAGCTGAAATTGCAGGATACATTATAAATCAGCAAGGACTAATTAGCTACAAACAAATATTGTATATTCCAAATGTAGCGACTTTGAAACAATAAATATTATATGAATACCATAAGAGGCCTTATGCATATCATCCAAGTTATCAAAATATGATAACAACATTGAGGAAACACATGTTTTAGCCAAGAATGAAGAAAAAGGTAGTTGATTACTTATCAAAGTGTTTGGAGTGTCAACAAGTTAAATTATAACATCAATGTCCTACATGTTTACTAAATCCTCCCTCTACTCTGAAATGGAAGTGGGAAGTGGTATCAATAGACTTTATTATTTCACTGCCATGTATCAAGTATCAACATTACTCAATTATGGTGGTAGTGGACACTCTAAATAAAGAAGCATGCTTTCTATCAGTGAAATCTACTTTTGGCATAGCACAAGTGGAAAATGTATTCATGAAAAAAAAAATTAAACTCTATGGAATTCCAAAAATGATTATCTCTAATAGGGATGCAAAATTCACATTATTCATTTGCAAAACCTTATTTGGAGGAATGGTTACAAAGCTCAACTTTAGTAAAACTTACCATCTTTGAACCGGTGGACAGGCTCAGAGAACAAATCAAATATTGGAAGACATGTTGTGCATGTATGTGATGAACAGACCCACTAAGTGGGAATATTTTATGCATTTGGCAGAATTTATTTCTAATAACAGTTAGTAGGCTTCAATTAAGATGAGTCATTCTGAAGCTTTGTATTGTATAAAGTGCCACATTCCACTCAATTGGAGTCATTCAGAGGAAAAATAGGTTCTTGGACTAGAAGCACTACACGAAATGGAGCAGACTCTGAAAATAATTCAACATAATATTAAAGTAGCTCAAGATCATAAGAAGAGTTAGGTAGATAATAAAATAATTCATAGGGAATTCAAAGTCAAAGATCATGTTTATTTAATGATTAAACTTGCAAAAGTAAATTTCATGCTAGTAGTTGCACTAAGTTAGCACCTTGACATTGTAGACCCTTTGAGGTTTTGGAGAGAGTGGGGCCAGTAACTTAAAAATTGGCTCTACTTAGTCATATTAAAGTGCATAATGTTTTTCATGTTTCATTGTTGAATAAATATGTACTTGGCCCTACTCATGTGATTGACTGTACTATGATACAGTTAAAAAAAAAAGGTGAATTTCTTCCAAAACCATTCGTATATTAGAGTGGAAGGAATCATGCTCTAGAATAGAACAATAGCTCAGGTGAAAGGGAAGTGGAAACACTTTGCACCTGAGGAAGCTACTTTGGAGCGAGAAGATGTGAAGAAAGAAAAATATCAATCACAATTTAGTGAATAAACATAAAAATATGCAACACCGGGGACAATGTTTTTTTAGAGGGGGGCTATGTAATATCCATATTCTATATATTTTATAAACAATGAATAAACGTAAAGGTCAATGGACGTAAGGAAAGACTATGTATGGACATATTATTTTTTGGAGATAAATAAATGAATGTGAAATTTTATTATTGTATAAAGACAAGAGTAAATTGAGACTAGGAATTCTAATCCAAGGGGATCGACTAGAATTCTAACAATTTTCCAAATTCCCAAAAATCCTTGGAGAAAAATAAAATAAAATAAAATTATTAGATGGGAGAAAAATATCTAATAAAAGCCTCAGTAAAGTGGAAAATTATTCATAAGGAGTAAGAATAAAACTAGACTTAGTAAAAGTTAGTTTTAAAAGAAGATTTTGTGGAGAAAAACAAAGAAAATCCTACGCTAAGGGAAACAACATCTAAAAATAGCGGGATGCCATTATGGAAACAAACAGCCTTTATAGAGTGCTATGTACATTATGTGGAAATTTATGTTTTAGCCCACTGTTATTAGTTATAATAAATCTGAAATGGAACTCAGAATCAGAAAATTTAGTTGTAAAAAATTTGAATGGAAATTATGTAAAATAACTCATAGATTATATGTGTATTGTATAGTGTCGTTTTCAGATATTTAATTCCCTTATGTATTTGAAATAATCTTAACTATAAATAAATATAGTTAAGTTACATGTATTTTTACATAGACTTAGAAGAAGTAGGGGAGAAAGAAACAGAATCAGTAAACCCTTTCCCAAGATCTAAATCTGTTGTTTAAGTTCAAGTTAAAATATGGAATTAAACTGAAAACTTACAATATATGTACAATAAATACTGATATATTATATTAATATGCATATGAGAATTATTTCTATCCTTATATCCTTCATTAAAATTCTTAACAAAATTAACTCTATATAGATTGCATATAATCAGATAGATATCTAAATTATTCTATGTAGATACAAATTTCAAATTGAAGGTAAAAAGGAAATATATATATATATATATATATATATATATAGATATATATATGTTGTAAGATGGAAATTATCATACACTACGAATCATACAGAACTCAGCCATACATGTGAAAACATAATATAGATAAAAATAGAGATTTGTATTACGTAACTTCCATACACATAATTCCACTCGAAATCCTCCAGTGGAATTTAGGATGAAATAGTGAAAATTAATTATAAGGGAAGTATACAGTACACGTTACAACAACATCAAATTAATCCTCCTAATAATATGTGCAATTAATGACAATAAATTATGTCGAGTTGAACAGATGGTGGAAGGGTCTCCATTGCTCTGATGACCGACTTGAAACAATATGAAATTGACAGTTAGACACACTGACTAATGATTGAAAGAAAGAGAAAAGTTGTAGAAGATAGTAAGTTAAACCTGAAACAAGCAATGCAGTGAAAGTTAAAATATCCATTACGAAAATTTTATAACAAATTAAAGAGTATGTACGGTGATAGGGGATACCTGTAATCATCTCTTTAATTTTGAAGATTTCATCCTCACACCTACAATAAAGAGGACTGGATAAAACAACAAAATAAACGACTTATTATATAATTTTGTAGTTGAATGTATAAAAAAACTAGAAGGAGGAGAGTTACAGGTTTACATAACTGAAGAACTAATTTCGAATATACTACATTCAGATGTGAAAAGAAAACAAAATAAATTGTTACTTGCAAACCATTTTAATGAAAATAATTCGATAAGGTTTATAATTACTTACAAAAGGAGAATAACTATACATAAAAGCACAACTGAGACTTCACACCTGTGTTTGAATACACTGATGAATGTCTATATAATTGTCAAGTTTGAATAGTATTATGTAAGTGAATTGTTATGAAAAATAGCACTAGAGTAGTGGTATAAACATTATATTTAATGACCAGAATAAAATAAAATTAAATACAAAATTCTTGAAATTAAGTGACATGGTAAACTATTCTAAAAATGAATTAAATGCCATATGAAAATTAGTTGGATTCTGCAAAAGGAAAATCCTAATTTGGCTTGCTGGATATGGCTAGTCAAATGTGTACAAATTCTTTGAGAGAGAGAAGAATGAATTTCAATTTTATAAATTACAATATTATGACTTGACTTATAAGAAATTATAATCTCGGAAATTCGAAATTCATTATAACAAAGTAAATGATTTAACTGTGTCATTATAATTGTAAAATTGATAAATATAAGTACCTCTATATGAGAATAATACAACATAATTTAGGTTCCTCAATTTCAACGAGGAAAATAAGGGTTTATAATCAATAAACTGCAAGAACGTAAAATCTGACGAAGAGAAAAATTTTAAGTCGACCATATGCTAGAAAACTCTTGCATAGAGAAACAAAGAAAGAATATAAATTTGACAAACTTGGACATCCAAATTTCGGTATTTAAGCTTAATTAACTAATTTTGGAATGTAGCTATACTTCTAATTTAGTGTGTAAAATTAAAACACAAGTCATTGTAAGTTATTACTGAATTATAGAGAAGAAACGTATACAATAAGCATAAAAATGTATATTGTATACAAACCCTTCTACTAAAATAATTTAAACGAAAATCATTACTTGGTAATATAAAACAATATTTCAGAATGGCGAGTTTCGAATAATAAGGAGAAATTCAAACCTTCCTTAACGAGAATGCTAAGTTCACGTGGAATGTAATTATGGAGAAACTTTGGGTTATATGAGAGGTAATACGGAGTAGAGTATCCCAGAAGACATATTGTCCAGTTACTAAATTTTATTGTAACTGACATCAATCACCAAAACAGGGGTTTGGAAAGATTAAGAGGGGTTGTAACAAAATCGCGGAAACATGAAAACAAAATTGAAATAGAAACGAAAAACTAGAACACTTTTATAGTCATTAATAACCACGAATTATAGCGTTAGTTGACAGAGTTGAACCAAAATACGAGAAGGAAAAATTGAAAAACCCTTACATCAATTCTCATCCAAGTCAGAGTGTGTGCGTTGAGGAAGGAGAAACCGGTGTGAGGTTTCCATATGAAATAGATTCCTGTGCATATAATGAAATTAAAGAGAACCAATTCTAACATTATAAAAGTGCCCTGATGAAATCCTATTAATAATTCCAAAGTTGGAGATGACAAATGAATTGTATCGTGTAGCGTTACCTGGAATCTCTTACTAGACCTCTATTGCATCATTTCAAAACATTGTAGAAGCTAAGACAAGCTATGGTTGTAATTTTAACCTCCAGTTATGAAATTGAAAGCAGACCATTCATTATAGAATTAAACGTGAGTATGTTCTGAGATTTCAATAGTAATTCTCATGAAAATGGGTGAAATTGGAAGAGCTATTTGCAATGGTTGCAATGGAATAAATTCGTCTAGAGGCCCAACTAACGGAAATATGGAATTTGAAATGTGGGAGTAGTCTCAAGACATAGGGTTTGAGGGATGAAATCCCCAACGTCCAAACAACAATGAATCTCCTGCATACAAGTGTCCCCGAGTAGTAATTCCGATCACATGGAGCCATGTGACAGATAATACCAAAATTAAATGTTGGGATAGAGATAAGGTAAGGCATAAATTAACGAATTAGTGTGAAATGAGTATTGCAGCCTATTAGTGGAGTACCATAGGAACATAATTTATTTAGCCATAGATAAATTATAATTAAAGCAATGTAAACTTTATTGTACATCGAAATAATGATATGATAACAAGGAAATCGAACTATACATTTGGGTTATGAAAGTTGAAATGTTATGTCTCGTATAGTAGAGGTTAAAAGAGGACTAGGAGACTATCGAATGAATCGTAGTGATTGGACATCATTTGGTTCATAGGTCTAATAAATGGTAAGCTATAGTTAACCATTAGTATAAGGAAATTTATGCAGAGAGATAGATAGATGATACTGTTTTATTATTGGTATATGAATAATTAGTCAAGGAAAATTTATGGTAATGTTGAATGGGTAAAGGGAAAAAGACAAGGTGAGGACATCTATATTGATATAATGGATATACTATAATTAAGAGTAAGATAAAAATAATTTTAGAAGGAATTTTTATAGGAATTAAGTTAGATAAAAGTGACAGAGAAACTAATCTCTAAGAGTTGAAGATTTAAAACAAATACACACATTATGATGATTTTCATTACAAGTTATATGGAATTAGGACAAACATCATGACCAAAAATAGCATTGGAAAAAAAATTTGGTTAGTGAGAGTTGTTACATTATATTTTACTTTGAAAATTAAAAAAATATTCTATATTTTCTCTCAAGGATTAGAAATTTATATGATATATTAAAATATTGAAGGAGCTATTCAAATCCTCTAGTCCATAAGCTATATTTCTTTCTAGCATCCACCTAGCTAAAGATTCTGCGAGCCATAAAAACAATTATTTCATGCCAATCAACAAGCTTATCTCTAGCTTCCCCCAAGCTAAAAATTCTTCCAACAAGAAAAAACAATTATTTTATGCTAATCAACAAGTTTATCCGTAGCTTCCCCCCAAAAATTCTTCCATCCATAAAAACAATTATTTCATGCCAATCAAGAAGTTTATCTCTAGCTTCCTCCGAGCTAAAAAATCTTCCACCTAGAAAACATTTATTTCATACCAATCAACAAGCTTTTCCTCAATTCATTTTGGTAGCGCTCCCATGCACCCAACCCCACAATCCCCCAATTAATTTTGGTAGTGCTCCCATGCACCCAAACCCACAATTTCTCCCTCTCTGTATAAAGAAACATAAGGGAAAATGAGTTTCCTGCCAGTTAAACTTCTATTTTTTTTAACATTTATTAACTATTAACTATAAAGTGAAAAATTAGAGTATGATTTAAATTCTTTTCTCTGAAAAGAATTAGAATACATAATTTTTATTAAATATCCAAAAATAACATTAATACCATATTTCAAATAAAAATTTATTTATGTAAAATACTAGAATATAATTTTAATTATCATTTAACAAAAAATTTAGAATATGTATTTGTTATTAAATATCCAAAATTAACCTAAATAACATATTTGAAATAAAAAATTAATTATATTAAAAAGTAGATAAAGCAAAACTTACTAAATTTAAATAAATCTAGATATTAAATAAACAATAATATTTTAACTATCATATATTTTTAAAACATAAAAAAAAAACAATAACATTGAAATAATACCTACCAAAAACAGCTATAGAGCACTTACTAAATTAAGAATACATAAAATGGAAGGAAAGCTTCTTAAATTAAGATAAATGTGAATATAGCCTTATGAACATTCCTTAAGAGATTGTTTATAATCCACTGATATATATATAATATAATGTTATTATTAAATTTAAACAAAGATAATTACACAAAATCTGTCCCTCTTTACAAAATATTTCATATATCAAAAACTTTCTTCCAACTATCTATTTTTGAAAAGTCGGTTGAACCCTAATTGGCTGGTTTATGTCTATTTAATCCATAACTTTATTGGGCAACCAATATTGGACCATAAATAACTAGGTCAGTATATCTCAATAGTTAGATTGAAACATATGCAACATCAGTTGTTGCCCACGTATTAATAGCTGCATAGCTGGTTAAATAACTTTTCCCGCTTTATTCCAGAGAGCGAGCCACTCAAATCTGCAGGAGTTGCTAATACCGGCGTTTGCGCGTTTAACTAATTATTATTTTTTAATTCATTCTTTTAAATCCGCATATGGTACGGGTGTATGTGATAACGTGTGTTCTCATTTTACACTTATCGTTAGAGAGTTTTTAGTTTTTTTGGTTTTAAATCCATATAAAACGATATCGAAAATTAGACAAATTTGTGTTGCTTAAATATTTAAAAATAATGTTTTATTTTTCAAAAATTTATTATAATTTTAAAATAAGCTAAATAATAATCTGTTTTAATTTATTTGGTAATTTGACCATGTACATTTTTATGATGTTGTATATTTTGGTTGGATTAAAATACGTGTAAATTTAATATTTCTAAAATGACATAAAAAAAATTATATAAATTACTGAACACAAACTTATGATTTCAATATTTTCTTATTAAATTTCAATAAACATCTTTTAAATTGCTAAAAACAATGGACAAAATATATAAACAAAATCAAACACTTATAATAATCAAAATATATTAAAATAATTTTTCATAAAACATTTTTTTGTTACACAAAATATATGATAAATGCAAATGAGTTAAAAGTAAAATTGGTTTTACTACATCATAAAAAACCATGAAAAAACTCAGAGAATAATATGTAACCGCTCATAATGGTTTATGGACGACCCGAAAATTCATCTTTTAACTGTGAAAACAGTGAATGTTCGATAAATTACCTCTTCCCCCGTTAAATGTTATATGAGGATTTGTTTTACTTCTTGCAATTTCCTCTACTCTTCTTTTGATTCGTAAGTCAACATCTTTAATAATGCCAAAGATCCAAAATGAAGAATAATTAGTGAAAGAATGAACGGGAGTTCCACGGCGGATTTCTTTGCAAAGGCTGGGAATGTCGGACCCACAAAAAAAAGGCTTGAACAGTTGCAGATGGAGACTTCTCATAGAAAAGCTAAGGTGGATTTCTTTCCCCGACTATAATAATGAATGATAGAAATCACCAAATACTAATTGACATATGAAAACCAAATAAATTACCAAATGTTAATCGGCACATGAAAGGCAAATTACCTTCCATGAGCTTCCATTCTAAGTAAATTACTTAAAGCATTTAACGATAAAGCACAGAGCATAGATGTGCATTGATGAATATCCACTCGTGCATAAAGATTTTGTACTGTTTCAAATTTTGAAAATCCCGAGTAGTCGATTCAGGTTTTGAGTTTTTCAGTAGCAGAGGACATCTTATAATGTTTAGGAGTTTTTTTTATATATATAATTACTTTGATAACGGAAGTTTAGATATCCTTTTATAATCAATTTTATATACTTTTTCAATTTGTTTCCTGCGATAATTAGGATAATTAGGATGTACTGAGTTAGTTGATAACCACTTAACACAAGAAGTTGGTTCACTATAATTATTTTTAATCAAATCTTATGGTAGAGCATTGTTCAATAGTCTAACAATATATTTGATGTTTAACAATAGTACAAAATGGTAGCTAGAGAGTTGTTTTTAAAGAAGAACTTCTTATGGTTTAACATGTTTGAACCATCTTTGATATAGGAATTTGGGAAGATTCTATAATTCTCAGTAATAATAATATTGAGGACATAAATTTGGATAAATTCATAATTAAATTACAAGTGAAAAAGATGGTGCTCTACCACTAGCACCCCAATATCTGAAATGTTAATTTTGTATGAATGTATCAAACATATAGAAGTCATGGTAACCACACATTCAATATTTTCATATTTAGCCACAAAATAGATTTGTTGTCTAATCAAACTGATAAATAAACACATTTTATCACCATAATGTTAAAGCTAAAGAAATTACTTTTTCAAAAAAAAAATTGTGGTTTTATTCAACTTGGAAGAAAAAGAACAAAATTACAATATTCATATGTTCAAAAACATTTGATCATATCAACTTTGTGGAAGATGCACAATACGAAGAATCTACATAAAAAAAAAAAAAGCATAAATTCTAAGAGGATAAGTGTGATAAGAATCGCTTAACTTCCCATTTTTACCTTTAGTTGCACAATAAGAAGAATATACACAAAAAAAAATAAAAAATAAGAGGATAAGTGTGATAAGAATCACTTAACTTCCCAGTTTTTACCTTTTCTTTTCCAAACCTTATGCCAAACTCCTTGATATTTTATTTAGCTTAGTTGTGACTATTTCCTTCTCATTTCCATATGTCTTCGACGTGATTTAATTGTTTGATTTTGAGCTCTCACATAAATGAGATATATTTACTCCCATCAAATCCTTTTCCATGGGAAATTGAATTTTTTTCTACTTTGGTACTATGATATCTATTGATTCAGTGACCTTTTGGGTAACATCAACTTTATCATACCTATCCCCCTCACCACCATTTGATTTTCTATCAGGTTGGGTCTGTGGTTATGAATTTGGAAGATTTTTTTCAATCTCTTCTTTTTCATCTTCTCAAATTCTATGAAGCTTCCATCCCCTTTTCTCAGTGGCTTCCCTCTTTTTAATTTTTGGGGCTTTTTCTTCTTGTGGGTAAAATTATACAAAGGTCTATTTGGAAAAGTTTTACATCTAAATGTTGTATTCATTTTTTCATGTTTTTTTAAAATATGGTGAGGAATACCTTTACTAAGGTTAAACTCCATCCATATTATGAAAATTTTGAAAAAAATCAAGATATCTTTTGAAGTTATCTCCATGAGAATTTTTTTGAATTTACCCAAAATATTTATGATATCCTCTAAGACTCGATGGCACAAAGGAAGGGGGAGGTTTGGAAACCTTACCCAGACTCGAATTGTTGTTACTACCATGTTTTTTGCATCAAAATATGGGAACCATGGGGTAACAAGAAGACAAGTTATGCCCCAAAACCATGTTCACTCATTTATAACATTTGCCACATCTTGTTGTGTCTCAAATATTACTATGGGAAAACCTTTAGAGAAAAAGTAGAGATCACACTTTGTTTTCAAAGAATAGTACACCCATTCATAAGTATTATGGTTTCGGAAACAATTTTTTATTAGTGTTATGGATTGTAGATCAAAAAATTAAGATTTTACTTCAAGGGTTTTTATGTCCATGGATGGTATCTTGTCCATTTGCTCGACAATGTAAGGTCCCATCAGATTTTAATACTCATCAACTTTGATGAAAATATTCCCTTTTAGTGCATCATTGAATGATATAGGTACATTATGGTTCATGGGATTTGTAATAGGATTTCTAAAGGATAAATATCCACCCCACATCCTTATATTTAATATTATCGTTGAGTCATTTTCCACGTGATAATATTCCAACCGAAAACAGTCTTGTAGAGTTTTACATTCATATTCGAAAACATGGATAATTTATAATATACCCACATTGTTATAGATGGTTTTCTTCAAGTTTTCCACTAAATCCAAACCCGATATCCACTACTCGAATTTATTCTCATTTGGTTTTTTTATGAAGATCTGTAATTTTTCCATCTCCTTATGTCTCATCACAAGATCTGACATAGACCAACCAAATCCTAAATCGACCTAGAAATATTACACATGGGAACCCTCTAGTATCATATTTAATGTCTCTTCGGTGGATCTGGGATGGAATAACAGATCTAGGTTATAAGGGATGGAAAAACCCATAGATCTTTAAATGAAAAAATTTTGCCACACCAACAATCTTGATGAGAAGAGATCCAACCATCGAGCCTCCTCTCCATCCCAAACATAGGGAGAAAATTAATATTGTTATGAAAAATTAACCATAATCAAACAATCATAGGGGAAAAAAACATGTAAAAACAATAGATCAACATTAGATCATTGAGGTTAAAATTCGTGGAATCCATTCATCCCTTGACACTCCAAAAACATAAATACCCACCAAAAGAACATGTTGTTTAGTACCCAAAGAGAAAATCAAGACTATTTGGTTTGTAGTGATTGGGATTTTGAGGAAAGACTTCACGAAACAATGATGGGGTTGATCCACCCAAAGTAATTCACAGAGTTGTCATTGGGTGAATCCGTCAAAAAAATTATAGTTCTCATCATAGTTGAATGACCCATCAATGAGTGTGGGTAAAAACCCTTTCCATGAGTCATTGGTTGAGCAGTGAATGCCGGTTGTAAAAGACCTAGCATGAAAGTGAAATCCATATCCCCAACATTTTTCTAATGTTAAAGGAAATATCATTTTTTCAACTAGAATTGAATAGATAATTTTTTCTATATTGTTATTTATTATAAAGTGAAAATGTCATTAAGGAAAATAATAAATATGAAATATGAAATTTATAACCTATCTAATCGGAGGTTAAATATTAAGTGATCTCAACTACATTTTTTATCATCTTACATAGAAAAATAAGTGATTCATTAACCATTAATTTTATTTTACAA
Organism: Pinus albicaulis; assembly: GCA_034641835.2. Taxonomy (NCBI): domain Eukaryota; kingdom Viridiplantae; phylum Streptophyta; class Pinopsida; order Pinales; family Pinaceae; genus Pinus; species Pinus albicaulis. Next base: position 969,597,395 of record CM076573.1, read on the forward strand.
ATCCAAGTAATGTTATAATTATATCATTATTCCTCACTTAGTAAGATTAATGGCTACTACTTTTCCTATATGTGGTCACTTACTTTCATGATAACATTATCACATACTCATTTTTTATAAAATTGACACCTTTTCCAAATATTCTTCACGAAACAATCTTCATCACATTACATGATAGGGAATCTTCAAGTTAGCCATTAGGCCACTCCTATTAAAATATGTTATATAATTAAGTTACTCTGATTATGAATTCTACTGATATCTACCCGTGACAATAATATAATTTGGAATTTATATGTATAAAGAAGGAAAACATACACACAAACACGGAATTCAAAGGAATAGACAGTAAATTTCAAGCATAAAATGTTTCGCACAAAATCCATAAATTACCATCATTTTCTTATTACTATTTTATAACATAATGTTTCTAGGGATACACCTTAAACAAGATTTGGTGGCCACCACTTTAAATCAAATCAAACTCTATCTTTAACAATATAAATTTCAACTCATATTTCTAAAAACATAGTGGAAATAACCTTTCATGTATCAAACTCATATATTACCAATCAAAATGAGGGAACCTCACAACATTGTGTTCAATAGATAAGAAATCATCATAAATAAAAATAAGAATATTTTTTCGTAATTGCATTAATGCCTACTTGATTGGTTGGTGAGATATGATTCATCTCCAAAATGTAGGAATTAGTTAGGGATTCCAACTCTAAGCTAATCTATAAAACATCCAAGGTGAAAAAATCTCATAATGGGATAGAATTACATGTAGCCCAATCCATTACTCTCATAACATAGGTAATATTATCACTTTTTATCACCTTGGGCCTTCATTCAACCATCAATTACCATAGCATATTCATCTTCTTGATAACAAAATGAAGATATTCCCAGTCCCTCAAGGATTTCCTTACCTCACATACGAGTCCAAAACTATTGGTTTCCATCTTTAAATGACCTAGAAGAAAAATATTTGGATTAAATTGTCCATGATTAACATCAACATTGTTGGTTCTTTAATGGCAATTTCTTAAATTATTATGGATTTTATAATATTTTATTTCCCCCCAAAACCATCCCATTTTCTCTCATTGCTCAATAGTAAGTCCCCAAAATCCCACAAGCTCTTCCTACCCATACCCCCATGAGGTTCTTTGTGCATTTATGGGAAAAATAACAATGATTTCACACATGTTTCTCCATGAATTAATATTGGGAGGAGGGGTAAAAAATAAACTTTAAAATAAACTAATAATGGGAGGAGGGGTGTTGGTCGGATAAAATGCCTCAGATTTGACACCTTTCCTACTTCAAAACCACAATCATAAACCTTTGTTTTATCCTCATAAACTTCATTATTCCTGCACTAGTCCAAGAATCTTATCCTATCCCTGTACTAGTTTTATATTTCGTACTTAATTTTTATTAAGTACTTAATTAATCATTTTTAATAGATTTTATGCCTCTTGTATTCTTGGAACTAATATTTCTCTTCCCAAAGTATTTTGATAAGAAAATGTATTAATCATTAAATCAACATGGTCTAATTCAGGCAGATTCCTACACTGTTAGTAGCCAACCTCTCCTAAACTTCTGCGACAGCTTGTTACCTAACGTGGGCATCTCATTCCAACCCATCCAGTTTATATGCAGTCACCTTGAGTTGAATTCAAAGTGGAGGATAGTCAGGGATATGATCAAAGATTGGGTTGCTAGCGAATGATCGGATTAGCATTTTATTATAGTCACATGATTATTTTATAATGTTGGTTGAAATTTTGTTTTAGCCGAAAGGCTTGAATTAGAACGATTTTATGTAATTTCGTTCTAGCCATAGGCCAGAAGGGGTATATAAATATATATTTCAGATATGAATTATGGAGCAATATCCATGTTAGTTTAACTCTAGTAAAATTGTAATTTTGTGTTGTCGCCCTCATTCTAGGTTGGATCCATACTTATGATGTATTTTTGCTGATTTAGAATTAATACAAGGAGCTATGCCATGTTGTTTAAATTCTCCGATTTAATCTATACTGATTTGTCTTTGATTTCTGAAGCTTCAATTATCCTCAAACAGGAAACGAGCTGGTTGGCTAGGGCCCAACCAACCCAACCCATTTTCCCTTCCGATTTTGTTAAGTTAAAGGTGTGTGTTGATTTTATTTTAATGCAAAGTGTGGATTGAGTTTATGATTAATTTCTTTATAAGAATTATGATTTTATTTCATTGACAATGAAAGTGTGATGGATCTGTGGTGTGAACATTAATTAAGTCTGATTTACTTTCAGTCATTTCATTTCTTTACAAATATTAGTTTATTTTCACCTGGTGTGCAGGTACGTTATTCCTACACTAGTGTGTTTATAATTTCTGCAACCTGGTTTTGTTGGTTCATTACAACAAAGTTGTTTCATTCATTTCCTTCATAATAATTCAATGCATTTCTGCAAGTGGATGTTCATTAGAAAATATAAGTCTTTTTAATACCAAGAGTTAAAATCCAAGGAATTAAAGAAGTTTTTCTAACTGATGAACGAATGTCGTTACGACACATCGATCTTTGCCTGCACTTTATATTCCTAAGAGGAAAGAATTAAAGATGAAATCTAAATAGTTAAAGTGAAACTTTCCAAGTGAACAAAGATCAAAGGTAGATTTCGTTTATGTGAGTAACTATTACAGGGATAAAATCATGATGTCATACTTAAGTTATTTCTTTCATTTCATTAAAAAAAGTGTGTGTTTCTTCTTGAAGTTTGTTTTATTTCAAATTCAATTTTCATTGTGAGATTCACTTTGGTTGAAGCATTCTTTCGCATGTGCAAGTTATTTTAGAATTATGATTTGCCTTTGAAAATTATTTTCATATATTAATGCACGCTTTCATTTTTCCCGAAAGTATTTCGAAAACTTGATGTAGGAATCTCTATTCTGGTACACGAACCAATATCCTATTATAGGAATAGATTTCTCGAAGCCTGAAGCTTATAACCCCTGCACAAATATATAAATATCAGGTACAAGTGTAAAAGATACTTCTTGCACATAAGTTATGTACCTGTACTAGTGCAAGCATACTGCAGGAGTACAGGAATAACAACTTAATGCTGGAAGGAAAATCCTTAAGAAGGCAGATCTTTCCAAGGGCCCACTTGTGAACCTGCCAACACCCATACTGGAGATAAACATAGAATTTTATTTCAGCAATAAAGATTTTTTAAAGTAGTGTGAAAGTTCCTTTATTTGTTTCTTCGCAAAGTACTTTGTTTCACATTCCGACACTAGAATTTATTTGGAGTGAATTGTTGTGTGATGTTCCTTTTCAAATCTGCAAGATCTTGATTTAAGAAGTAGCAATAGAGATAGGAAAATTTCATACCACTTCTGGCATTTCCTATGCTTTGTCTCTAAGTTTACAAACCCATAGGTTGACAATTAAGTGTTGAAAGGAGTTTTCTTAACTGCGATTCCCGCACCCAACATTTTGGTGTAGTTGTCGGGGAGGGGATATGAATTGGTAAGAATTTTCATTCTTTTGTAATAGGGGTACATATGTTATTATTTTTTTTGTAATGTGCTTCTATTAACTGAAGGAGTTTACAAGTGTTAAGGTATTTTAAATTTGGATCATTTTATTGAGTTTTATTTTGTCATTTTTTCAAATGAACACCTAAAAGGGGTAGGGGCCCGAAGCCCACTAAGGGCTGAGGAAATACTGGTAAATCCAAAATTAATTCTCATATTGGGTCTTCTTTTGCAGGCAGAAAGTCCAAACAGACCCTGGCTCATCACGCAGGAATTGTCTACTTGGACTATGAAAACTGTAGTCCAGGTGTGACATAGCCCACGAAGTGGAATAAGGAGACTATTAGAACCCATATTCAACCTTCTCATCCTATTGAGAGTGATTCACTTGGAGGAACAACAATGGTAGATTAGGAGGACCATGCAGAGCTAACTAGCGAAGATCAAGTAGATGAGAACAATCCACTATTGGATTCCTGATTGTGGATCCTAAGATAGTTGTGAAAATGAAAAATTTTCCACCATCATCCCTTCCTCATTTATATGGTAAGGCACATGAAGACCCAGAAGCTTTTATGTTTGAGTTTGATATTTTGTGTAGGAGCTATGAGTATTCATGTGATGCTTAGAAATTAAATATTTTTCTTACAACTCTCAAGGATGCAACATTATGCTAGTTCATGGGACTAGGGGGAAACGGTGTAGCTTCTTGGGACCAGATGAAGAGAGTGTTCTTGTCAAAATATCAGGAATATTGTAAAACTAGACTTATTCAAGATGAAATCTTTACTATTGTGAAAAATGATGATGAGACCCTAGAGGACTACTTAGAGAGATTCCTATATATCCTCCAAAGGTCAAAACACAAATTTGATCAGCGTACCATTAGGACCTTCTTCTTACGTGAACTTACTGATGATGCTAGGAATAATTTAAATCTTGTTAGGACAAGTAGATATTGTCCAGAAACCTTTTGATCAAATCTGTGACTTGTGCGAGAAATTATCAAGGAATCAAAATAGATCCGGTAAAGGAATTCAAAACAGAAATAAGAAAATTGAATCTAGTAATGCTATGATCATTGGATTATATAAAAAAATGGAAAATATGAAAATTGACATAATTAATACTGTTAGAAAACAAATAGACTCTTTGAAATTTCAGCAAAAACTTGTAGAGGAACAAGAGTCATTATCTATTTTTTTTCCAAAATGTAGAAAAAAACATATTTTAAGAGAATTTCCTCCTAATGTTAAAGGAAATAATAAATGTGAAATTTGTGCAAAGAACCATGCCACAGAGAAATGTCCTTCCATACCTGGGTTGAAATCTGTATTTGAGGGTGGACAACTTGAATTCGAATCATTGCATGCTCTGGGAGCATGAAGAAATTTTCCTCAGGTAAGTGCAGGTATGGATCCTTAAGTTCCACCACATTTTTCTAGTTATAATGAACATCCATATTCTTATCCTAACACTAGGCACTCTCAACATTTGGAGCATGGGAACCAATATCATTATGTACAACCCTCCAAATTTTTGCAACAATGATGGAGAGGGCCAAACCATTCACACCATTCCTATCCTCCACCTATGCAATCATACCCACCTACATATGCACGTTACCCAATGCCACAACCATCATTTCCCCAACTGAGTCATCCAATGCCACCATTACCTTTTCCTTCACCGTTTTGACCTCCTCAATTGCCTAGCCACCCCATACCAAATCCCAATAACAAAGAAATACAAATTATCCATTCTATGAACATGATTTTTCCATACAGATAACAGTCTATGCCATTTGGATTCATCCCTAATTGAGATCAGGGAAGACAATAACCTCAGAAAAGCAGAAGCATCTTATGCTGATTATCGAAGAGAAAGGTGAGGAAGAAACTCCTGACCATTTTTTGAGAGATGTCACCATTCAACCAATTCACGTACCTTCAGAGCCTTTGTCATCCTCTGCAATCCAGGAAGGAAAATATTGGAACCCCAAACCATTCAATTTTTTAGAAGAGCAACAGAGTTAATGTCGAGATGTATGCACATGGAACAATATATTGACACCGGACACCCTGTTGTCTCTGTTAAGATAAGTGATGTCCTTGTCTCTAATGTGCTTATAAACCTGGGGGTAGCCATTAATGTTATAAACAAGAAAACCATGGATCGACCTGGATTGGTCCATATTTTTCCTACTCCCACTATTCTTGAATTGGCAGAATGATCTAAAATGAAGCCATAAGGGGTGTTGGATGGTGTGGTCATTTCATTAGATTCTTGGGAATATCTGACAGACTTCATTGTGCTTCAACTAAAGAATCATGTGGGAGGATATCCCTTGATCTTGGGATGACCATGGCTTGCTATGGTTGACGCTTATATTGGATGTCGTTTTGGTGACATGTATATTTCCCATGGAGATTCTGGAAATAAGGTCACCTTATATCCACCTGCTAGATCCATCTAGGAGCTTCGAGACACTTTGTGGCTAGATTAAAGTAGTGATTAGGAGACTCAGTCTATCTCTATGTTACATAATTATGATGAGTCCTCATAGTAGGGTGAGATACTTGACTTCCTGAAAAATCTGTACAACATGCCTAACTTTGAGTCATTTAACCAAATTTTTAGTCTAGAGTTTCAAGAAAATCACAATTCTCAACCTCCCTCACCACCATCTCTAGCAACACCTATGTGTACTCTTGAGCATGATACCACTCTTTTTGATATCAGTCGAGAAAAATCTTTGCATATCAGTTTAGACTTTGATTCATCCCAACAAGAGCATCTTTTGAGTTTGTTGTGAAAACATCTTGATGCGTTTGCATGGGGTTATGAAGATATGAAAGGAATCCCTCCTGAAACCTATACTCACCATATTTATATTCAGGATGGAGCCTGACCTATCCGACAACCCCAAAGGCATATGAACCTAGCTCTAAGAGATGTTGTAAAAGAAGAATTGAAAAAGATCTTCCATGTCTATCTTATCTATCCTATTTCTGACAGCTAGTGGGTCTCCCCATTGGTGTTAGTCTCGAAAAAAGACGGGATATGGTGCTTTTGAATTGACTATAGAGAGATGAAAAAAGCCAATCTTAAGGATTACTTCCTCCTTCCTTTCATCGATCAGGTGATTGATACCCTTGCTGGTAAGAAGTAATTCTCTTTTTTAGATGGTTTAGTGGTTATAACCAAATACAAATCGCACCCGAGGATCAAGACAATACCACCTTTACATGTCCATGGGGTACATTTGCTTAGCGAGTGCTTCCCCTTGGGCTATGTAATGCCTCAAATACCTTTCAAATGGCAGTCTTGACAATTTTTGCTGACCTTGAGTGTGTGGAATTCTATATGGATGACTTCTCTATGTTTGGTTATTCATTTCAGCAGAGCCTCAAAAATCTAGAAAAGGTGCTTCTTTGTTTCCAAGAATCTCATCTTTCCTTCAGTGATAAAAAGTGTAGATTAATGTGCAAGGAAGTAGTAGTTCTTGGCCATCTTATTTCTAACAAAGGTATCTAGGTTGACCCTGCAAAGATAGAAATTATTTTTAGTCTTCCTGCACCCAAAACTCAAATGGAAGTGAGAGGTTTCCTTGGACATGCGAGCTACTATAAGAGATTCATTGAGAAATTATCTAGGATAACTACCACCCCTTTCCGACTTTTAGTTAGGGATAGTGAGTTTTCTTGGTCCACTTCTTGCCAACAGTCCTTCGAGACAATGAAGGAAAAACTAGTACAGGCACCAGTTTTGAGGGGACCAATTTGGTCCCTGCCATTTCATATTTCCTCCGATGTGTTAGACGCTACCATTGGTGCAGCCTTAGGGTAGGAATAAGAAAAATAGTTCAATTTTATCTACTTCATCAGCAAAAGCTCGTCACCCGCTGAACTAAACTACACTTTTACTAAGAAAGAGTTTTTAGTTGTAATTTTTACTATTAATAAATTCAGACACTACATTACAAGGGATGAAGTATTTGTGCATACTAATCATTCAACAATAAATTATTTGATGAATAAACCATTAACTAGTGGTAGAGTGACTAGGTGGTTACTATTATTGCAGGAATTTAATATTACTGTTGTTGATAGACCAAGAAAATCTAACATAGTAGTAGATTATCTTTCAATATTAAATAATCCTAGTGAAGTAATTCTTGTTGATGATGATTTCCCTAACGAACATATTTTTTTTGTGTGAACGGAATCTCCATGGTTCAGTAACATAGATAACTATTTACTCACTGGAAATACACCACCTCACTTATCTACTCGTGAAAAGGTGAATATTATAGAGAAAAGTGCTGCATATTCTTGGGTTCAAGGAGACCTCTTTTACACTGGGTCGGACCTAATTATTCGAAGGTGTGTAAGAGAGGAGGAAGTGTTTTAAATATTAAAATTTTCTCATGAAAAAAATTGTGTATGCCACTTCGCTTATAATTGAACTTTATATAAAGTTTTACGAGTTGGATATTTTTGGCTCTCCTTATTTAAGGATGTCAAAAAATATGTCAAGTGATGTGATAGTTGTTAGTGAATGGGCCAACCCAATCAAACCAATTAAATTCCTTTGTTTCCTCAAGTTATGATTGAGCCTTTTGAAAAATGGACTATTGATTTGTAGTAGATCTAATAATAAAATGTATAGAAATGGAAAATATGCACAATAAATAGCACCATGGAAGATAAAACTTCAGATCTTCATTAATATCCAAACCCTTGAGGTAGGGCAACACCATACATTCACTCCTTAAGGAAGGAGATTACTCCACAAGCCATATGCTTGCCGATACAATAATCCTTGACATCTCTCAATGGAGAGTCTCTAGCCTCTATATAGGTTTCATACATGCAATACCATGGGGAGTTACCATGGATCTCTCAATACCATACATCCAATACAATGGGTTTATCACTTTATTTGCTAGCTACATGCGGTCCCTTACATAATGTGGGTTAACCACCTTATTTATTAACGATGGCCTATTTATTTATCATTCTTATATTATTACATCACATTATTCCCTTCAGTACCTCCATTTGTACTCTATATTATTCCCCCTAGGTATACTACATTACACCCCCCTTAAACATGATTCGTCCTCGAAACATGAGAAGAACAAAAATAATGAGATCTACTCAAAAGAGTATTCCACTGGTACCATTCACATGCATCTAGCCATCCCAGAGAAAGGTGAACATTCGATCTAGTTGATGCCTTGCTCGCTTGAGATGGAAATGGGTTCTAGTGGTTCCTCTATGTTGATGTGTTGTGGGTGGATTATCGCACCTCTCTATGTGCTTTCCAGGGGTTGTTTTCCTTGTTGTTAATCTGTTGCCACCTTGTTTGTTGTTTTCTCACTGGGTGATGTGGGTGGTGATATGTTGAAGCTTTAACTGATGGAATATCTTTCATTAATTCCTCCATTATTGGTGATGGAGTGGTGTCTGGTGCTTTTGCTAGTACCTGCTTTGATGTCTTTGTTCGGTTGTCTACCATCAAAGGCTCATCATCTAATGTGTCTGTGTCATTAGAGAATTATGCTTCTTCCTCCCTAGTCTCTACATTATTCCTCGTGCAAATATCTTGCAATTTAATTTTATTCTTTTTATACCAGAGCTTCTGGAACTTATTTTTCACATTAAAATTGACAGTACCAATGGATTGCATCCAAGGGTGTCCCAAAAGAACATCCACATCAGCTATAACTAAAGCATAAAAATTGGAATGCAACACATACTTATCCATAGAAATCTTCAAATCTTTATAAATTTCAACATCTTCATTATCAACCTATGTGTTTTCAATATGTCTTGTTGGAACTTGCAATTTTTTAGCCAAATTCACATTGATACAATTATGCTTGCAACTAGGAATGATAGACAAAATGATTTTCTCTTTCTTAATACTTCCATGAACCCGTAATATCGAAATATTAGTAGAAAATAGGTCTTTATGGCTCTTAATGTCCTTCTTTCCGGCTTGAGACCACTTGTCCAAAAGGACTTTTTCAAGTTTTTTCTCAGGAAGTTTCCTCACTAAGCTGTCAAGTGAGGTCCACCATTTATTTGCCTCATCTTTCATATGAAGCCCTATGGAGCATATCCAAAAAAATCAGTATTGAGCCTTGTGAAATTGTAAAAAATCTTCAATAGTAGGACCATCATATTTTCCTGTGAACTTCATCTTGTGAGAAACCCTAAAACAAAGTAAGGGTTTTGAAGAAAATCACTTACTTTGGAAAAATTTTAAAATGGACATTACTCGGACAATATAACCCATGTTTGGAATTGGAATCGTCATTCTACGTCTATTCATGTGACTGAAATCCTAATCTAGGTAATCTAGAAACACAAATCTACGTTGCATATGTCCCGTCGGCACAAAATTTCTTAAAAAAATGGCTGATTTTAAATCAGTGATAACTCCCTCATCCAAACTCTGATTTGACTGATTTTTTTTTTTAAATCAGGTGATTTTTCAAGGGGCGCTTAGATATATAATTATTTTTCTAAAATTATGCAGCAAAATATACAAATAATGTCAGGAGAGCCACTGTATACAAATTGCCATTAGAAACATTTCTGCAACACAGCTGAATTTAAATCAGTGATATGACCCTCATATGAACTTCAATTTGACTGATTTATTTTTTGAAATTGGGTAATTTTGTTCATGGAATCTAGATCTGCTATTTATTTCTAAAAATTTTGCACCAAAATATTCATATCTACTCTACAAACTCGTCACCCAGAAATTTCCTGCAAAAAATGAAAAAACAAATCTCCCAAACTTTGCCCAAGAAAACGCTCTGACACCACTTGTAGAAGATCTGATAATAAAATGTATAGAAATGGAAAAAATTCCCAAGAAATAGCACCATAGAAGATAAAACTTCAGATCTTCATTAATATCCAAACCCTTGAGGTAGGGCAACACCATACATTCACTCCTTAAGGAAGGAGATCACTCCACAAGCCATATGCTTTCCAATACAATAATCCTTGACATCTCTCAATGGAGAGTCTCTAGCCTCTATATAGGCTTCATACATGTAATACCATGGGTACTTACCATGGGTCTCTCAATACCATAGATCCAATACAATAGGTTTATCACTTTATCCCCTAGCTACATGCGCTCCCTTACATAATGTAGGTTAAGCACCTCATTTATTAACTATGGCCCATTTATTTATCATTCCTATATTATTACATTAGATTATTCCCTTGAGTACCTCCCTCTGTACCCTATATTGTTCCCCCTAGGTATACTACATGATCTTGTAGGACTAGTAAGTCTGACATCATCAAATAAAAAACATATTTTGGTTTGTACAGATTTCATTGAAAAATGGGTAGAAGCTAAAGTTGTTTCTTTTGCTACTAAAATAGTTGTTATTGATTTTATTTTTATGGAAATATTTACTATATTTGGTGTGCCTTGAGAGATTTCTTTTGAAAATGGTCCGCATTTTATTTCTAATCTGGTACATGGTGTGAAGGATCAGTACAAAATTCAGCATAGGAAATACACACCATATCACTTGCAGGAAAATGGTTAGGTGGAGTCCAAAAACAAGGTAATTGAGTCCATCCTCACAAATATAGTGAGCATGCATAGAAAGGATTGGGCTAACATATTACTAGAAGCCTTATGGGCATACTGAATGATTTGGAGGAACAGCATGGGACATACACCATATGAACTGGTATACGAGAAACAAGTCTTCTTGCTGATAGAATTCCAGATCAAGACCTTTAGGACTGCAGTGCAGTTGGGACTAGACCTCTCTGAAGCACAACAACAACATCTCCTACAGTTGAATGAGTTATATGAATTTTGAAGGGATTTTTTTTAGCATAACATGTTGTTTCAACAGCAGCACAAAAAGTGGCGTGACAGTCCATCCAAAAAAATTAGTTCCAACCAGGTGATGGGTACTCCTCTACGATTCTAGATTTAAATATTTCAATGCGAAATTCCATACACGCTAGATGGGACCTTATGAGGTATTCAAAGTGTTTGAAAATAGAGTGATAGAAATCCAAACTATTGATGGACAAAATTCAGTATTCCTCGTGAATGGGCATAGATCGAAGGTATATTTTCAGCCCCTCACTAAAGGAAATTTTATGCAGCAAGTCCAACAACAATCTAAGAGGGAGATGGTAGGTGGCAACACCAACCTATTGAAAATATGGTTCATTATTTTCCTATATATATATATATATATATATAATAAAAAGAGGAAAAATGACAAAAGGAAACAAGAAAAAAAGAAAACAAAACAAAACAAAATATATATCTTGTAATTATGAAAATTAGTTGACTGACATGATTGCAGAAGGATCAGCCTAAAAACCGGCATGTTGGTAGGAAGATCAAAATTTCAATAAAAGGGGAATGTTTTTTTTCTTTTTATATGTGTTGGTTGTCACCAAGAATCGAATGGGAACCAAGCCATTACCCATGTTTTAGATAGCAGGAACGGAAATTTTTATTCAAACAACACCCAACTCCTGCTGCATTTAGTTTTTCTAGCACAAGTGGAGGCATATTTTTAAGGTAAATTATGCCTTTCTTCTATTTCACATTTCGTAACTTCCTACTATTTTTCTTCTTCTAATCCTGCAATGTATTGCCCTCCTTTTTCTTCTAATAAAAATATCTCCATCCGATTTCATATTTCCCTCTCTTTCCCCCTTAATTTTTTCCCCAAAGTCGATTTTTCATTTATCCCTCTTGGTGGTTTCACTCCTACAATCCCTACCATGATATTCCTTCCGATTCTGGAAATTACCCTTTCCCACTTCCTTTTTCCCTCATGAATCAATTACAAGATATGATATGAATTTACAAGTCAAATAGGAAAGCATGCTTGACACCAAAGAATGGTGAATAAAACTTTCCTTGTATAATCAGGCAAAAAAAAAATTCCATCCAATGAATTTTACTCTATCAGAATTTCTCTTTGTCCCTTTTTCTCTTCGATGTTATAGAGATCCCTGGTGTAAGAATGCATGTTTAGTGCAGGCATATTTTGGTATAGGAACATGTCAGAGCAGGCACGTTTCAGTGCAGGAACGCTTCAGTGCAACAATATTGTAGTGGAAGCAGATTTAGTGCAAGCACAATCAGTGTATGCCCACGCTCGATGGTGAAAACACATGCAAGAATGATCAACATAATGCATGGATACCTGGTAAAAAAATGTGCATTAGAAATTCTATATTTATTTTCTGCAGGTAGAATGACTGCCCTATCAATGGACCATGGCATATAATTATTTGAATTATTGTTAAGACATTTCTTGGTCACTTACTAATGTAGGAAGAAATAATCTTAATTACAATATATTTTAGGTCATGAAGTCTTATATTTTTAAGGAGTAGTGAAGTACACCTTATGTGAATTATGAAGAAAATGTGGGATAGTACGAATTCATATGAAACCCAACACTTACCTAATAATCTGACCATGCATGACCGTTACACTGCGTTGTTACTAAAAAATCTGCCTTCTGCAATCATCATCACCTACCTATACTGGACTGATATGTTTTTGCATCAGTTCTGAAATAACAATGATGGAGCATAATCGAACAGAAGAGGCCATTAAGGCAATGGGCGGATGGCTCCATCATCATAAATTCTTGACATGCCCTTTGAACTTCTTAGTGTGATATTATTTTTTCGATAGATAATTTGGGTGAATTCGAATAGAGATGGTGCCCATGAGAAATGAATCGTCATCTATGAAGGAAATAGAGTAGACAGTTGAGTATCAGAACAATCTTGCACTGTTGCAGTAATCGACATTTTTCCCATTTTTGCAAAAATTTGATGGAATAAATATAGTTGTGGCATTGGAATTTGCAAGGAATTTTGAGGGAGGTCGAGCCAAGGTAGGCTAACTGTAATTTGAGGTCACAGAAGAATCCATAGCTCAGGCTACAGGCTTATCAATCATGGGGGAACAATGGCTAAAGAGGGAGAAAATTGAGAAGAAAAGGTGTCTTAGATTTGTGGTCGACCAAAAGCTAAAAGTTGATTGGAAGAAAGGGCTTCTGCACAACGCTATACTTAGGAAATGATGAGACCTCCTGCATATTTTGCAGAAGTTTCTTATCTACGAGGGATGTTATTCATTAGCATTCCTATACCATATCCATTTTCTATTGAACTTTGAGTCAGGGAAACTCATCAATTTTCCCTATTTCCTGCTCAGAAGCTTAGAAAAAATGGGGCAAGGTGTTCTAAAAGGGGAGGCAAGTCGAGTTGCATGAAAATTTTGCCATCGTGGGCTAATCACAATTCTGGTTAAGAAGGAGATGGAGGTCAAAGGAATGACCTGGAAGACATTTTTGAAGGAGTTCCAAGGATGAATTATATAGAAATCGTTCGAGAAAAATAATGCATGCAATAAAAGAACAACAGAAGCTCTAAATCTGTGCCATACTAGAACAAAAAGAAAGAAAACATCGGCACAAGTAGAGGAGCAACCTGTCAAAGAAAATCCATCCTTAATGAGAAGAACAACCAAGAACTTGGCTAAGAGATGAACTTCCTCTTTGGGGGCGAGCCACAATTAGTCGAGCTCCGTCATTTTGTTAGATGAGTCGACACTCGCTTCACCTAGAGAAAATAATCTCTTGGTTCTTACATACATAGTGGCTCATACTATGGATAATGGAGGTCATCCAGAGAAGTAGGAAAGCATACCCTTTTCATCCTTCATTCATACATTAAAGAAAAGAAAAGTGACACTAGGTGCAAGTAGGGAACTGGCAAAGGGTCAAGAAGATGATAAGGCACAACATATTGAAACCCTTGATAATTTTGAAGTACAAGGTATTGAAACCCTTGATGAGATAGATGGGCAAGGTATTGAATCCCTTGGTGAGATGGACGTGGAGGATACTGAGACCCTCGGTGATATCACAGTTCTGGGCACCGAAACCCTGGATGAAATTGAAATACAAAAATTGGGTGGCCAAGATAACATTGATCTTGGTGATGATGGTACATGTTTAGAGTCAATTGCAAAGAACGTGCTTCAACTGACAAGTTGGAAACAGAGAAATATACCTTGTATCTGAAAAATCAGATATAATTTCTTGAGCAGCGAGTTCATGACTTGGAGGAATTAAACCAAGCCATGAAGGAACAAGATACAGCACAGAAGCAAGGAAAAATGGAATTGGCAGAAGAAGTCAAAGAGAAAAATGACAAGTCAAGATATGGAAGTTTCAGGCCTCAAATTTCTCTAAACATCTTCAAAATGTGACTTGAGAGCTTAAGAAGGCTCGACGTACACTAATGAAGACATTGAAAGCAGGGTTCAGAATACAAGTTTGGGATTAAAGGGACGCTCCTTATTTTGGGATTTTTGCAGTAGGCAAGGTTGTGTGAGGACACACAATAGCTTAGGGATGGGAGGATTTTGGTAGGATAAAGTCCCTCATTTTTAACCACTTTCCAACTTTAAAACCACAATCATAAACCTCTGTTTTATCCTCATAAATTTCCTTATTCCTGCACTTGTCCAATAATCTTGTCCTATCCGTGTACTAGTTTTATATTTCATACTTAAGGTTTATTAAGTACTTAATTAATATTTTTGATAAATTCTATGCATTTTATATTATTCTAACTAATATTTCTCTTCCTAAATAATTTTCATAAGAAAATTTATTAATCGTTGAATCATCATGGTCTAGTGTAGGCAGATTCCTGCACCGTTGGGAGCCGACTGCTCCTAAACATCCGCGATAACACGTTACTTAACACGGGCATCTCATTCCAACTTGTTTAGCTCAATTATGGTCATCTTGAGTTGAATTCAGAGCGGAGGGTAGTAAGGGATATGATCAAAGATTGGGTCACCAACCAATGATCATATTAGAGTTTTGTTATATCCACAGGCTTATTTTGTAATGTTGGTTGTTATTTTGTTCCAACTGGAAGGATGGAATTAGAACGATTGTATGTCATTTTGTTCTAGACATGGGTCTAAAGGGTTGTATAAATATAGATTTTAGATAGGAATGAGGGAGAGATATCCATGCTACTATAACTCTGTAAAATTGTAATTCTGTGTAGTCGCCCTCGTTCTCGGTTGGATCCATACTTATGATGTATTTTAGTTGATTCAGAATTAATACAAGGAGCTATGCCATGTTGTTTACATTATGTGTTTTAATATATTACTGATGTGTATTTGAGTGTTGAAGCTTCAAGTATCCTAAAACGGGAAATGAGGTGGTTGGCTAGGGCCCAGCCAAACCAGCTCATTGTCCCTTTCGCTTTCATTCAGTTAAAGGTGTGTGCTGATTTTATTTGAATGCAAAGTGTGGACTGATTTTATGATTTATTTATTTATAATAATTATGATTTTATTTCATTGATTTTCAAAGTGTGACGGACCCATTCTGTGAACATTAATTTAGTCTAATTTACTTTCGATCATTTCCTTTCTTTACGATTCTTAGTTTATTTCCACCTCGAATCATGAAAGCACGTTATTCCTACACTAGTGAATTTATAATTTCTACAAATTGGTTTTTTCGGTTCATTAAAACAAATTTGTTTCATTCCTTTCCTTCCTAATAATTTGATGTATTTCTGCAAGCAAATGTTCATTAGCAAATAGAATTATTTTTAATACAAAGAGTTAATATCCTAGGAGTTCAATATGCTTTGTTAACTGATGAATGAACACTATTACGACACATTGATCTGTGCCTGCACTTTATATTTTGAGAGGAGAAAATTAAAGCTTAAATCTGAATAGTTAAAGTGAACCTTTTCAAGTTAACAAAGATCAAAGGCAGATCTGGTTTCTGTGAGTAACTATCACAGGGATAAAAGCCTGCTATCATACTTAAGTTATTTCTCTCATTGCATTAAAGAAAGTGTGCTTTTCCTCTTGAAGTTAGCTTTATTTCAAAGTCTATTTTCATTGTGAGGTTCATTTTGGTTGAAGCATTCTTTTGCATGTGCAAGTTATTTCAGAATTTTGATTCGCCTTTGCAAATTCTTTTCATATATTAACGTGCCCTTTCATTTTCTCCAAAATTAATTGGAAAACTTGGTGTAGGAATATTTCTTTCGATACAAGAACCAATATTGTCTTACAGAAATAGAGTTCTCGAAGCCTGAAGCTTAGAGCCCCTACAAAAGAATATAAATCTCCAGTGCAAGTGTAAAAGATACTTCCCACACATAAGTCTTGTACCTGTACTAATGCAAGCATACTGCAAGAGTACAGGAATAACGACTTACTGCAGGAAGGAAAATCTTTAAGAAGGCAGATCTTTCCAAGGGCCCACTTTTGAACCTGCCAACACCCATACTAGAGATAAATATAGAATTTTATTTCAGCAATCAATATTGTTTAGAGTAGTGTGAAAGTTCCTTTATTTGGTTTCTTCGCAAAGTAGTTTATTTTTCATTCTGACACTACAATTTATTACGTGTAAATTGTTGTGTGATATTTCTTTTCAAATCTGCAAGATCATGATTTAACAAGTGGGAATAGAGATAGGAAAAGTTCATACCACTTCAGGAATTTCCTATGCTTTGAATCTAAGTTTATGAACCCCCGAGTTGACAATTAAGTGTTGAAAGGAGTTTTCTTAACTAAGATTCTCGCACCCAATAAGGGGTAACATTTTTTTTGTTTAAATTTGTTTTCTTAATTTTTATTTTTATTTAAAGATTTATTAAAAAATTTAAAATCAAAGTAACAATATTTTTTTGAACTTTTTATCTTTTTTAGTTTGAAAAGGTGCTAAGAACATATTTTTTATTTTTATTTTGTATTTTCAGTGTCTGAAAAATATGGCTTTTTTGATTTTTCACCTAAATATCCTAAAAACATGATTTTATGTTTTATTTTTTTTGCTAAAAGTCCTAAAAATGTCTTTTTTTGTACATTTCCTTTAAAATATCATAATTTTCCCTGGTTTCTCTTAAAAAAAAAATAAAAATAATAAAGATATTTGATTCATTTTGTTGCTTGGTAGATCACCGCGTTCAAATAAAACTATGTTAATTATTGTATATAAGTTGAATAAACTTAATTTTTAAAAGCACGTGCCCCTTCATAATAGATTAGATATTCAAATATGGAATATCTAAAATTACTTGCATCTTAAGAGAAAAAGGTTGATTTTTTCACAAAAATATAAAAGGAAAACATAATTTATTGATTTTACACAAATTTCACTCTAAGCGGTTAAAATACAAAAAAAAAGACTAAGCTTTTAAATGTAAAATATTCTTATCAAAATCCCTTCTTGATCATCCCACAAAGAATTAAAAGAAAAAAAAATTGTGGGGAATTTCAACAAAAAGTTGTTGATGTTTTTAAGGAAAATATTTTAGGAAATTGTTCCATAGTAAATTTTGGGGTGAAATTTGAGATGGAAGTTATTAGGGGGCTAATTTAGAGGGAAAAATTGGAGGGAAATTGTCATTCTCTGACTTATAATATTGTCACTAGGAGAGAGAGAGAATTTGTATCATTCTACATTTCTATGAAGGGTTCTATTCAATTTACATACATAATAGGAATTCTTCTACTATGAATAGAAATTGATATACTTCACCTACAAAGGAGTTTGATAAGAGTGCAAGTAATGATATTGAGAACATTAATCAAAATTTCTTGTTCGTAAGGAATTTAAAGGCACCATTTATGTAGGAGACGATGAACAACTTACTCTCAATGGGGAATTTAAAGGAAAATATGAGGATGATGGATTTCATCCAAAAAATGATTTCAAAGGTAAAAATGAGGAGAATGGATTTCCTCCGAATGAATATTTTAATTTAAAAATGAGGACTAATGTATTTCCTTTGAATGGGGATTTCAAAGGAGTGAATAAGAATGTGGAATAATTTCCTCTGAGTAAGGATTTCAAAGGCACAAATAACAACGTCGAATAATTGCCTTCGAGTGAGCATTTTGAAGGTGCATATGATTATGATGTATTTCCTCTAAGTGATGATTTTAACAACATAAATTAGGATGAAATATCTCCTTCAAGTGAGGATATAAAAGACACATACAAGGTTAGTGAAGTTTTTCTTCTGAGCAAGGATTCAAAGGAAAAACTGATAATGGTGAAAGATTTCATCCATGTTAGGATTTTGAAGGAATAGATGAAGATGATGAAATTCCTTTAATTAAATATTTCTAAGGAGCATATGAGGATAATGGATTTCCATTGAGTAAGTATTTGAAAGGTAGAAATGAGGATGGTGAATAATTCTCTCTGAGTAAGGATTTTAAAGGGACAAATGAGGATGGTGAAGGACTTCATTCAAGTGATTATTTCAAAAAAACTGATGAGGATAATGGATTTCCATTGAGAGAGGATTTAAAAGGAAGCAATTAGGATGGTCAATAATTTTCTCTACACAATTAGTTGAGAGGCATTAAGGAGGAGGGTGAATAATTTCCTTTGAGCAATGATTTTAGATGCATCTATGCGGATGATTTTTTTTCACTGAGAAAGAATTTTAAAAGAGCATGTGCGGATGGTGAGGAATTCTGTCTAAGTATTTTAGAGGAACCAACGAAAATGGTGAATAATTTTCTCCAAGTGAGGATTTTAACAGTATCGATGATAATGGTCAAATATTTCCTTCAAGAAATTATTTTAGAGGCATCATCGAGGATAGTGAACAATTTCCTTCCAGTGAGGATTTTATAGTCTCTAATGATGGTGTCGAAAAAATTGTTGACCATGTTGAGTAGCATAACATTGACATTAATATTCCTCCTAAGTATGAGGAAAATTCTTGTAGAGATGGTGATGAAATGAAGTATATAATGGAAACAAATATTTTATGTAATATGAGGTCTAGGAAATAATTTCTTACAAGAACAATTTGCATCACTAGTTCAATTTAAATTAAATGTTTTCAAAAGGTTTTCTTCAAACATGTTGACTTCAAGTATGAATTGCAGAAAAGGAAGACGGATTTTTGAATGAAAAATATCATAAAAAATTAGTATTTATTTGGGTACATATTTACAAAGACAGGTTATGATCATTTAATTATATTTGTTTCACTTTGTAAACATGGTTTCAAAAAATATGTTCATTTGGTAATCTTAATATATATATATTTCAAACAAGATTGAAAAAATATCCCAAATTTGTTTGAAAGTAAATCATAAATGAGATATTGGGCCTGTTATACAAAATTTATTACTAAAGACAAAGTTATCTTCCCTAGAGTTGGTGGCTTAGTCTAGAACAATAGAAATCCAAGGATCTAATGTTTTCCTTAAATTAAAGGAAAAATTGGATGAATCCTACCTAGCATCCATCGTAAGTTGCATTCCTCTCCCATCTTGTATTCTCTAGTCCTAGATCCACTAGCTATAATTAGGAATCACACAATTAGATAACACAAACCAACGATCTACGATGTCTATGTAGCATCATATAATTAATTTATTCAATTGATCAAGATGGCATTGAAATACATTAAATCATAACATCACATATAGGAAATAAAATGAACTCTTTGTATTAATATAAATGGAGAGAGTTACAACAAAATATAGGAGTTGATCTAGTAGAAGAGCTGCTCCAAGTTGACTTGTCCTTCCTTGCCACAAAGTGTACCTCTATATCACCCTAATGCATGGAATAATGACTCACATAGTAGCAAAATGAGAGTAGTATCTATCTCCAAAATATAACCTCTGACTTGTGAATGGAATTAAATATATGGGATAGGATGGTAGGTTAGGAATTCTTATCCATTTACCAATATAGGCTTGAGATCCACTCCTGATGTGAGTATAATATCTAAGGATAAGGGTTGAAATATCCAAGGTAGGAGAGGATAGTATTTGAGACTTATATCTAAGGAAAATGGTTATAAAAACTTTTGGAAGCTTTTGGAAGAGGAAGCTTTGAGATTATTTTTATTTTTCCAGAATTTCTAGAATCAGCAAACCCCCACCAAGAGGCAACCTGATGGTGATCAACGTGGGTGAAAAGAGGGCCTACCTACTATTTAATGTTGGTCCTTAAAGGGCGAGGTGTTTCGGGCCTAAAAATACCAAAATGAAGTAGTTCCAGGTAGAAATTCATGGTTTTGAGAGAGTCATGATACATTAGAGGAAATTTCAACCTAAAAGTGCCCATGAAATTTTCAAGTAATTTCCATTTGATAATATGTAAACCAATCAAAATTATTTAAATTTAAAAATAGGTACATGTATTTGTTAGGATGAATTCTAATCGCAAGTGTACGAAAAAATCTCACTTTAGTTGTGCATAACCAAAAACCATAACATCAAAGATGACTACCAATTTCTTTAGATCTGCAGTTAGCTGACCAAGATAAATGCTAAAAAATCCATATCTATGCATTAAAGTACATTAATTAGTAAATAAAATCAAGACTTTCTCCATGCATCCAATAGATAAGACAAGAATATTTTTAAAGAATTTTTGTATTTTTGACACCTAGGAAGGGAACATAGAAAGATATTACCAGTCCCCCTCAATGGGATGGGTTCTTGTAAGTCCTCAACACTTAAGATCTAAGATCTCTCTCTCTTGATGGTGTAGAAAACCTAGACAAAAAATGGAACTCAAAGGGACCTCACAAGAAAAATGGTAGCAAAATATGACGATGATGGAGGATCAAAGTCAGACAAAAAGTATAGATCCAG
Organism: Pinus albicaulis; assembly: GCA_034641835.2. Taxonomy (NCBI): domain Eukaryota; kingdom Viridiplantae; phylum Streptophyta; class Pinopsida; order Pinales; family Pinaceae; genus Pinus; species Pinus albicaulis. The sequence goes on from CM076573.1 coordinate 969,618,678, forward strand.
AGTCATCTTTAGGTAGCAAAAGGTGGTGAGTGAATGGAAAACCCTTCTATTTATAACAAAATATTGAGTTATTATAGATATTGGTGCATAATTAAAATATTACTAACCAAATCTAGATCCAAATTTTATGGAATATTTTATTATATTTGTTGGAGGGAAAAGAATTTGAATTTGGTCAAATCCCTTTATTTGTAAATAATATATAAATAAATGATTTATTTATTATTTTAAGGATAGGTTGAGTAATAATTAAATTAATAGTTATTTATTCAATTATTTATAAATGATTTAGTCAAATTTAACAAGGAATATTATTTAAAAAAGGTTTAAATAATTATTCCTGGAAAATAATAAGATAAATAATGATTTATCTAATTAATTTTCCTGTTTTGGGTTAAATATGATATGGAATATTAATTAAAATGTTGTTTAACTAATTATTCCTTTAGTAAACCAAAAAAATATGGATTTATTCAATATTTTCTCATGGGGTTTCCTATTTAGACCATAAACAACTGAATAAATTAAGGATTACTAAGTTATTTTTCATAGAGAAAGAAATTTTACTTAGGGTAAAATTGGTCGTACATGGTGTACTTTGGTCCATCTAATAGTAACAAGTTAGATGACCAAAAATTGGTGTAACAATAAATCTTTTGGAGGGAAAAGAAGAAAATCTACATTTTTTAATTGTATTTTTTACTTCTCTCCGTATAAGTTTACTCAAATTTCATGTTTAGATGCTCGTTGGATGCAACATTAAATTCAAAATCCAATTAATACCCATTATGCTTACTTTTGAGAAGACTCACCTTGATAAAAGTTGCAAATACATAAAAAAAATGTGTTTCAACACATTTTTAATTTATTTGCAAATTTTATCAATCTGGGCCTTCTCAGAAGTATGCATAATGGGTACTTCTTGGATTTGGAATTTAATTATTCATCTAATGAGTGTCTAAAAATTAAATTTGAGCAAACCTATAAGGAGATAAGCCAAAAATACAATCAAAAAAAGTAGTTTTCCTCTTTTCCATCCAAAATTCATTACTCATATTTTATTATTTTTACTATTATTTTATTATTTTTCCTTAGGAGACCACTTTTAGGCTGAAATTTCCTCTAATGGGACTTTGTGTAAGGGTGATAACAAGGTGTTCAATGATGTGAATGATCCTAGTTTTAAATCTCATTGAAGAAATGTCACAAAATGGCCTATAACAGATTGCCACCTAAAGCACAAAGTCAGAAATGAAAACTGATGACTAAAGTGATTTACCTTGTCATAAGTGAGGATCAAGAATAACCAATGAGATCATTATCTATTAGTATTCATTACATATATTTTGAGGGAGGAATACCCATGCTTAGAATATAAGCTAACCTTACATTTAAAATGATTAGACTACATGTTGGTTGATGACAAAGGGTGGACCCTTGTTCGGATTACTTTTTGTATGATCATAGCCATCATAATTTTTAGTCTTGTATCAATCCTAAAATTGGCCCAAATGGATGGAACTAGATATGAGTTCTTCTATATTGTTCCTATCATAGTCCAATGTATGAGTCTAGTCATGTGAATCAATGAGTTGGATTCAATCATGGTAGATACCATCTAATTATTGTCCAATGATGTAGTCTATTAACGAATAGGAGAGAAACAATCCATGATATTAATGGCTCTCCAGGTACTATGGTACAATCATATGGTGAAATTGAATTAGTTGAAGTCAAAAAACATACAGAATTTGTCGGTCAAAGGCCAATGATGTAAACATGTCACCGAGAGTGAGGATGTTCCCCTTTCATGTATGCAAGCACCAAGGTATTGAAGGGTGTTTCTAAGTAAAATTCCTAGATAATGAGTTGATTTTGATAGAAAGAGACCCATCACAGGAGGGCCTTGATGTATCCCCATCAACGGTACGAAATGGGTGTCATGATTTGAGACATACTGATGAGAATGACAGACATGGAATGAAGGCTAAAGAGTATTGTAGAATATATTGGTTGAATGACTTCTCTTGAACACATCAACGACACTGACTGGAGTTAACAGCATTGATCCAAAAAAAAATATGGAGACTTTGGAATGGGATGATGAACCAAAATGGAACCATATTTCCTAATCCAACAACCACATAAATGAAGTGGAACAGTGTCATGTTCAAGAGTGACTCACTACCATTAACAAGTGCAATAACCTATTTTTCCAATTTCCCCAATTGTTGTTGGTCAGTAAGTATTTATTTTTTTGGAAGCTTAAGGAGGAGAACATATGTTTGATTTGTAAGTTCATCCTTCGCAACGATCCCGCCATGTATGTTTAAAAAGCCTTCAGGGATAATGGTTCGATGTTGTCATGTTCAACAAGTCCATCCTTGTTTGATGTTTTAACCACTCGAGAAAAGGTGAAACTCGACATATTTTTCATGTTTAGAGAGTTTGAAAAAGAGGAAAAAAAAACTGTGAAGGTTAGTTTTCATAGATAGTCCCTTGAGTCCGCAAAAGGCAGAAAAAAAATACTCAAAATAACCTGTTAGCGATGATTGACTAAGGTATTCCTTTTTCATAGTTATTATATCTCAGTCCGAAAAATGGTTAAGATTATATTGAGTTGACATGTTTTCAATTGATTTAATGAGTTCGAAAAGGGAAGTGATCGACAATATTTTCATATATTGGGAGTCTAAAAAGAGCTAAAAGAGGACTCCAGGGGTTCCTTTCTCATGAGTTTGGAGAGCTAGAAAAGTAATAAAAGTATTTTATTCATTCAAAGTGATATGTTAGAAACAAAAAAATCCTTCAAACAACTGTCGACATTCTCAGGGCATCAACAAAGGATCAGGCTTGTTGCTTCATGATAAAACTAAATAATCACTAGGTAAAAAAATTGAATAAAAATAAAATAATGGAAAGAATGACCATTAATAATAAAAATGACAACTCATTTTACCATTTCATATTTGTGTTCTGTTGTTAGAACTATGAGTAATTTTTCCCTAAATATTTTGTAGATGATTACGATCAATATTGTGGACCATTTCAAGAATTTCAACTTCTAGGTAGGAGATAAAACTTTTCTCTTTCATTTCATTGTGCCATTCTATGATTTCGTGCCCATTTTTGGGTTTTTTAGGGCCATAGGGATCTAGTACCTCACCCTAGGATCAACCCACCCTCCTAAAGTCAAAAGGGGTGTTGATCCTAGTTGAAATACATTGAAGGAAGAGTTCCAAAGCACTCTACCCCATTCATGGGGTGCATTGTTCACAATTATGAAATCTGTTATGCTATTTCCCTTCAAAATTTGTCAAGTTTTTTGCATGGAATGAATCCTAATGAGTCTCCTTGTAATGTTTCGGTACTTCATTAAAAAAAAATGGCCTTAATATGAAGGGAAAGAGAACATGAAGAAGAATATATGAATGCACCAAATGATCCCGCTACCATCCAAACACTATAAAATTGTGGGTTACTAAAAATTTTCTAGCTTCGTGTTATGAGGTAATAGACGGAGATGCTAGAATATCTTGCACACTTGTGGGATTTTAAAGCTCAGGTATTCATTTTAGGAGCACATATTCTCGAGATAAAAGTAGAGGCTCCCCTATCTCCCTTCTAGGCAAGATAAGGGCTAGAGAGACAGTTGATGACTATATTGTGTCTCATTGCATACCTCGGTCCCATCCAAATATTCCACCATTATATATCACATTGGATCCCATTTATGAGAGATTTCGATGCATAAGGAGGTCGATAAATCATATGTCTCGACATGCAGATCTGTCTACAGTAAGTTTAACACTAGCCTTCTTCAGATGGTTGCAGAGGAAATTCATTATGATATATGATTTTCCATACATAGATATGGAATTTCGTGCAGACCTTGAACTCGTGCTTAGTGAGGGTGAGAAATGGGGTGCTATGGGTAAGATATTTCAACCAAATTTTATTTTAATTTTTTAAATTTAATTTTTTATTTTTTGGTGTATCCGAGACTAAACTATTTAGTTTCTCATGCAGATATTGGGCTTGTTCCACCTATGGGTGCTTCATATCTCCAACATGTGGGAGGCCCACAATAGAAAGTAGCACTAGTATAGGTTTTTGAAGTAGGATGACATGCGCTACAAGATCTCAATGTAGTTGACACCCTAACATAGGTATAGCCCCACATAGAGGGGTAGGCACTTGTCATAGATGATACCATCGTTGACCAACTTCCTATTCAACTTCGACAACAAACTCTTGGAGTGTGAAGCCATATCGGTCGGTTACTACGCAAGATAGCTCATATAGTGGTATGTTATCATGAGTAATATGATTATTCTACTAGGAGACTTATAGCCATATTTTCATGTTGTTTTTTATATGATATGCCATGTGACCATATGTGTCTCGAATAGAAATTTTGTAAATCCAAATTTTTATATATATAATTGTATTCAGTGTTTCATATGTTTTTTGTTATCACATTAAATGGATGTGATGTGTATTGAAATTTATTGACATATGTCGCAAATGTCTCTCTAAAACATGATTATCTAGTGCATCTGTCAATGTGTTTAGATTTCTAGAAATATGTTGATATTGGATGAAATAAAAGTGTCTTTCTATAAGGCGAACCCTTAAGAACATTCAAATTATAGTTTGAATTCTAACTGAATATAAATTATTAAATTTTAGTACTACAAGCTATGGGTCAAGTCTCATGAATAAATAATGGATACCATGTGAAATATAATTAGACAGTAGCTTGACCATTGCCCTATAATCAATGATGTTATTGGTAGAGAAACTGATACAAATCCCTTGTAGACTCACTAACTCGTCATTTGGAGAAAATATAAATATAGCATCAGACAATAACTTGACCATTGCGTTATACTCAACAATTTTATTTGTAGATCAATCGATACAAATCCCTTGTAGAGTCACTAACTCGCGATTTGGAGAAACGAAACATTATGAGTACTATGACTAGCATAATCTTCATAACCAACATATGGTTCAAAGGATGTATACATATGCAAACTAAGCATAAATGGGATCAATAGAAACCATTGGAAACTCTGAAGAGACACACTAACTCACAGTATGGAGAAAATATAGCAAATATAGCATCAGACAATAGCTTGACCATTATAATATACTCAACGATTTTATTGGTAGATCAATAGATACAAATCCCTTGCAGAATCATTAACTTGTCATTTGGAGAAATGATAGGTTATGAGTACTATTACTAGCACCATCTGCATAGGCAACATATGGTTTAAAGGATACTGACATATGCAAACCAAAACTAAATGGGATCAACAGAAACCATGGGAAACTCTGAAGATACAAACTTCAAACATGCTCAACACACCTATATACATTGTATACACACTATACTATGGAAAGAATCAAGCATAGTATTTTTTAAGGTACAACCCATTTCTAGGCCCCGCTATTGGAACTCCATCAAAATATACTAGCTCATAGGCCCCTTTTGAAATAACATGCTCGACAATATATGGGCCTAGCCACATTGGTTGGAGCTTTCCTGGTCCTAGTTTATCAAATTCTTGGTCATATAGAAGGAAAATATCTCCTTTCGAGAAGACACAAGGCTTAACACTTTTATCATATTGTGCCTTGACAAATTTCTTATAAGCTTCATTCACGATGGCACCATATCTCAACTCTCATCTCAGCATGTTAAACGTAAGAGACGTTCCTATTCTACAGAAGTAGCAGAAATAATTTTTGTAGAAAGTTTCAGTGAAAAAATATTTCATTCAATCAAATGGAGTGGTTCTAGACCGTAACCCAATTAGAACAACATGAATATAGCTGTAGTCCTAACGAAGGTTTGGTATTCTTGCAAGGCAACATAAAGAATCAAATGTTAGTTTGATCGATGGACCCCTATCATACGTTGAAGCATAGTTTTGAGAAATTTATTAATAGCCTCAACCTTTCCATTATCATGAGGGTATTAGGGTGTGTAACTTTAATGATAGGTTCCCAACTTGGTAGTTAGTTCAGACATCATGTGATTGTGAAAGTGTTTCCCATGGTATGTAACTATGCCTTGCAAAACACCAAATCGTGTGATGACATGGTTAAAAAAAAATTATGTTGTTGTTTCACCATTATTATTAAATGTAGGCATCACCTCAGCTCATTTAGTAAAGTAATTTACTGCTACAATGATATAGCCGTTTCCCTCAACCAATTGATGGTTACATGTCATGAAATCTATACCCCATTGTGAAAAAGGACCTACTTGATAACATGATGCAAATGAGGAGGTGAGGCATGGTCCTTACTATCGTAAATATGGCATGTGTGACACTTTTATATAGATTAGAATGAAATCGTGAAATATTGTGGGACACGAATAACTAACACACAATATCTTATGTATGATGGCATACTGAGAAAACTGACTACCACATGCCCCCAAGTGCTACTCATTGAGGAATTTCTCAACCTCCTCATGTGTGATGCAACTTTGTAAAATTGTATCAATACCACATCGATAAAGGGTGTCACCGATGATGATGTAATTCTTGTGTTGGTATCAAATACGTTGTTGTTCAGAGTGAGAGGTATCAGAACAGAAAGCATGGATCTAGAGATAGATAAGAATGCCTCCACACCATGGTTCAAATGATGATATGACAACCAATGACACATATGGAATGGAATTTTCAGACACTGGTTCAAAATCAGCAATGGGAAGGTCACATATTAGCTCAGCAAAAACTAAATATTTCATGGAATTGGACTTCATGATTTCCAAATAAAACACCTAGAGGATTATGATCCATTTGGAGTGTTTTCGTCCCAGCAATTGACGTGAAAAGATATATTAAATAGGGTTTCATTATGAAATAACCATATTTTTTCAGAGCAATATATGATGGTGGAATATTTGGACAGATTGATCGACTGCTAAATGTAATTTTTCTACATGGGTGGGTTTGATTTCGGTAACATTAAGATTCCGACTGAAATAATATATTGTATTTTTGGTACCTATATTTTATTCCTAGCCCAATACCATTTCTATGGTAGTAACTACAGTAGCAAGACACATAAAATAATCACGCTGCTAATCGGGGGGGGTATAATAGAGATTCCCAACCCAGTACATATTTCAAAGCATTGAACACTTGTTGAGTAGTGTTATCCGAATGGAAGGAAAACCATTTCTTAAGTAGCTGAGTGAGCCCTTTGGTCATCACAACATAATAATGGAAAAACCAATGATTAGCCTTACATTAGAGTCGTTGAATTTGGATGGAAGAATTAGTAGGAAAACCAATGATTACCTAAACTTTCGAGGGATTGATACGAATTCCTTGTTTCAAAATAACAAAACCAAGAAGTCGTTTAGAACTAACACATAACACACATTTGTGAGGATTGAGTCGAATATTATAATGTCTTTCTCATAAGAGGATGACCCTAAGATACATCAGTTGATCAACTTGATGTTTAGAGTGAGCATTAAAATCATCCAAATAAGGATGAACGATATGTTTGATGTCATGGGACGAATAATTCATCGCCCTTTGAAAAGTATATCCACGGTTATTTAAGCCAAAATGGATTTTCTTGTAGGAAATTTTACCTAAGGGACAAATGAATGCATTTTTAGGTTGATCCACTAAGAGAATTTTTTATTTTATAATAGCCATATAAACCGTCCATAAAATAATATATCTCACAATTGGCACAATAATAAAAAATATGGTTGATGATTGGGGTCGAATAATTTTCTTTTAGACATGCATTATTTAAATCCTAATAGTCGACACATACACGGATTGTTCCATGTTTCTTCATGACAGGAACACTATTTGACACCCAAATAGTCAAATAAAATGGATATATGAGACCAAAAAGTATAAGTTCTTCAACTTCACATTTAATTGCAGTAAAATTCTTGGGATGGACCAGACGGAGGCGCTGCTAGAGTGTTTTAGCATCAGGATAAGTTTTAATTTCATGCACCACTATATTTTGATCGATACCCAGAATTTACTCATAATACCAAGCAAAGACATCATGAAACTCTTGTAATATGGCTTTATAGGTCTTAATCTCATCTAGAGAACAAGACGTGTTGATCTATATATTATCGAATTAAATTTGTTAATGGAAATATAATTTGTAGAAATATAAACAATATTGGGTCGATTTAGGTCACCAAGATTATCCTCAACAGAATCTGGTAAGAAGGAATGATGGCCATGATCGTCCCATGGTGCATCATGCGGCATCATGATATCCATGATCTCTATGATTCTCTCATCGATAGGAAAAGTTCAAGAGAAAATATTAGAAGACATGCTATAATCCAATAAATTATCCACCTAATTAATCAAAGAGGAAATATCAAAGTGAGTTGCACAAGATAAATAAATCTCTTTGTAATCAAGCTTGATATGTCTAGGCGACATTCGATCACAAAAACTATCGATGTTAGTTTCATATGGTACAATACAGGATCACTTGGAATGGTAGAATATCATATCATATTAATATAGGAAGCTGAATGAGAGGTTTCTGGTATTCAAGGAGGAGGAAGTGAAAAGGTTCCCATGAGATAATAATCGTTAAATAGTCCAACCCCAAAATGTTGGCCAGGGTGTAGAGTTTCCCCTACAAGAGGGACACTTCCTGTAATTTTAGAAGTAGAGGTAAATAAGGTGATTTGATTGATGGATACGATATCGCCTATATGGGGAAAGGTGATCATTCAAAAATAAGTCGAAACGACAATATCCATAGCATAAACCCATGTGAGACCCACGTGCGACCCAATATAAGGTTATAGTATAATGGTCCATAAATAACTTCGACTTCTATGAATACATATTTACCTCCTAATTATACTTGCAAGGAGTTCAAAATAACATAAGTTTTATATGTTCATCCATAAAAATCCTTCAAGGTGGTCACTGACTGACTTAGTTGAGGAGCACCAGTCACCTTCCAGCAAGATAGAGACATTATATAGGTTCAGGGTTCCCTCATTTACGATAAAATGATGTATGTTCTTACCATGGACCACAACATAGATCATAGAATATAATTGATTTGGAAGTCAAGGTAAATATTCCTCACGATTAAAAATGACTAGGTTGGAATCTCAAGCATTAATACATCTGATAGAAGAATGCAAATCCTTCTTCTGGGTGGATCAATTTTGCAACACATTGAGCATGGACATTGCGAATGGAGATTGATCCAAGCCCTTGACTACGCTATAATTTTCAGCGGCTCTCGTGTGAGGGTTCAAAGAAAATTTATTAATAACACCCTTTTAAGGTTTAATGGTTAATTCTGTAGGAGTCATAGGTGGAGTAGGATCTCATAGAGATAATGAAAAAATGGTAAGTTGATTTACATTACCATAGCCTTTACTTTGGTGGCCACCATAATGTCAGATTTAATATTTTTGAAGGAAAGCATTAAAAGTGATTATATTAAGTAGGGTTCCAAGAAGCCCTATGAGTCTCTTGATTTGGAAACAAATCAGTCAGGAACATATGTCTTAACTATTCGACGACGATGTCGCCACTCATGAATATGATCAGAAATTTGAGTATCATTAGTGTTTTTAAACTTGGTCAAAAGTTTCGCTCCAGTCTCATATTGTTTTAGAAACTGGAAATTTGTTAGGAATGTAGTGGCTAAGGAACTACAATTGTCGAATGAAGCTCTAGGTGATTTAGTATACAATTTGGCTATCAAACCAGTAAGCATATGATGAAAAAGAAGTAACCAAATGGAATCATCATGAAAGGAGTTCAAAGAACACACAAATGATAAGTCGTCGCATGCGTGAATTGTTCTTCTCTTGGATTCTCATTCAAATTTGGGATATCAGGAGGAAATTTGGTGGGAATTATCAACCACCAATGAGAATTATTGATGGGTTCATTTGCCAGCCAAGTCAAATCTCAAATTTCAAGAGTTACCACAAATGGCAACTACCTATTGTAATATGGAGTAAGATACCCCATATAACATTGGATAATGTGAGAAATAGGTACATGTGTTCCCTGATAAGGAGGGTTCTAATAAACAGGAGCTTGGGTACTAGGATAGGGAGGATTCTAATAACCATAATATGCATATCCTTGTTGTCCAAATGGAGGATAACCTTCCAAATGTTGGAGTGGGTGGGTTTGTATTTCATGGCCTTAATAAGTCATGATAGGGATACTTTTATAATGTTGATAATGTTTCACTATGGGGTTTTTCATCATTCCAGCAGAAGGTGAAGTCCGTGGGGGCTAACCCACGTGATATACGTTTTTTCCTACTAGTATTTGAGGAATGCCTTTTCCAAGCCATTGAGATTGTAAAGTACCCTATAAAGGTTGAGTAAGAGGAACCTGTGAGGTACCATATATATTTGGAATATATTGAGTAATATTGGGCACCTATAAGGTTGTATTACATTAATTTGAGCTTACTAAGGCATATATTGATAGCTAATAATTTGGGATGCATAAGGTATAGGTTGAGAATGTGTGAATGGAACCATAATAAAATCTGGTTAGATGCGCAAAGCAGGTTTACAAGAATTAATATTTAATACACGATAAGAAGGATTCAAATAAGGATGGGAACTAATATGTCGTATACCGATGAGACGTTTCCCCCAACTGCAGGAGGAGGGGATGATGGAGGCATTTTCCCAATAGGTGGAGGGCACCCAACATAAGGATAATTCGGCTATTGAAGGTATGCATGCCCACTAACATAATTTTCGGCTTGTTTTTCAACTATAGGTGTGTGTCGAGGAGAATGAGAAGAATGTATAGTGTTTATTAAATAATTTCCATATGGAATTCTAGAAGCATATAACACAGGAGAGATCCATTGATCCGATTCTGCACTAGAGATGGTACCATATAACACTTGATAAATAGGGCAGATGGTTGGTCCACCATATATATGTGTATTTGATGATGTTGCAAACATGTATGAAGATGAAACATTGGTTTTATCAACCAAATTAGAAATTTAGGAAACCATGGTGGATTCATTCATGGTTAACAATCCCAAAGATGACTGTCACGACAAACTCATGGGTAAACTCAAAGGAAAATAATCATGGAAAGGAGCTTGAGATGGAGTCTGAAGAGGAGGAAGAGGATAATCATGATAATGATGAATCCATCGCAAATGAACATGAGAATAGGGTCTAGGTTCTTTTTCTGGAATCTCTTCAATACTCACAAGACTAGGAGGAAGGGGTCCATCATCAGGTCCAAGATATATAGTTTTCGGTTTTGTATGCGAAAAAGGAAGAGAAGGGGAAGATCCGCAAGTAAATAGTTAATATGGATGAGGTACCTTAGGTTGTATAACCTTAGGTGGTAAGATGTTTGATTCAATAATTTCAGGCTCAATAACTTCAAGCAATAAATGATTAGGTGCTTCTTTTTTTATTGTGTCAGATTTACTGAAAAGAGAAGATGTAATCTTGCGATCAATACTCAAAGGGAAGGAGGATTCTGATAGATCCACTTCAAGAGGAGGACCAGAAGTAGTTCATGAATTTCCTAATTTACTAGTTTGTGTTTTCTTATGCTTCTAACGAATGATAGGAGTTGCCTTTGGTGGAAGACAAGTCTTGTTTTTCATTCTTCACAAACAACAGAGGGTAGGGGTTTCTTATTCCATGTTGGAATAATAAATTTTACCAATTAGCACAAAAAAAAACAAAAATGGGTCAAACCAGGCATAAAGGTTTACCAAGACACTAGCACATTTGGCCCAATTTTTTATGGCCAAAATTTCTCTCTTGCAACACATAGGCATGCCAAGAGCGACACTTTGAGGTAGGGTAAAATGTGGTTAGCCATTCCATTGCAATTTCGACACTTCAATAAAGTGTTGGAACCAATGTTTCTAGATTGTCGTCACTCTTCCGATGTTATCCTGATCATCGCTATTCTGACGTTATAAAAAGTGTTGCTATTCCGATATTACCCAAACCGTCCGTCTACCGACATTCCACACTGCCGCTTTACTGACGATACATAACTGTCGATCTTTCGATGTTTTATAGGTTTTCAAAATAATGTCAGTATTTGGACGATTCTGACTATTGATCACTATTCTGATGTGTGTGACTTTCTATTTCTCTTCCGACGTGTGTGAATTTCCCTCACTCTTCCGACATTTGTGACTTTTCGTCACTATTCTGACATCTAACAAAGTTTGTCACAAGTCCGACAGGTTAGACTTCGTCCAACATCGGTCACTATTCCAATGTGTGCAACTTGCCATCACTCTACTGACGTCTTGTAGACTATTTCAAAATTCCAACTTCATGCAGTCGTTTTCATAAGTCCGACGGTTGGAAGTGGATAGGAAGCGTCAAAAGACCGATGGAAAAAAACGTATATGGAAAACAAACGGGTGAAATATTCTAGCTCTGGGAAGGTGCAGTCTTCCAACTCCAGGAATACATCCAATGATATCATAGCATCTCAAGGAATGTTTACTATGATGGAAAATGACCTCGATAGGTACTTTGATGACTTACTCTTCTCAACAAGAGCAAATTTTTCAAAACCTTTCATGTAAAATTTGTTGTAAAAAAAACCAATGTTGTAAACAATGGCATTATTCTTCTCAAAAATATCAGCAATGCCAAGCACATCCTTAGTAAGGGCTTCCATAATAGGTTGCATGGCATAGAATGGGTTTCCAACATCTCCACATCCACACACAAAAACAACCTTACCAACAATCATGACATCTGTAGCTTGCATAAGACCATCTCTGGGAGATGATCTACATCCATATAAGTTATCGAACTGCAAGAAAAGATAAGAAATACGCAATCAAATTCATGAAAAACCACAAATAAAATAGTATAAAAACTATAAAATAAGCATTATCCAACCCCTGACCTAATTTCACAGTAGTTCAAAGCACACAAAACAACCTTCCAAACAGGCCCAAACAACTTAGCACCTCTATGATCTTGATGAATCACGAGGCATAAAAAACAGTGCAATCTATATAGTCTGAAATAAATTGATTGTAGCCAGCCTAGAAATACACATAATGAAACCAAAAACATAAATTAAATTCAATGTTTATAATTCAAGATCTGAATCCAACTTTCACAAATTACCCTTCACTAAGATATCTCATGTAAACCCACACCCTTCCACTAAAACTGATTTCTACCACATCATATTTCCAACCACATCACTTGAGATTAGTGATCTAAAACTCCCATAAAAAAATTTCTAAAATAAAATGAAGCATTCTTAATCTAAAGAGTGGCTTGGAGCTACACACCAAGAACTAAACTATCTATGATGCGGACATGAAACTTGCAGCAAGTTTGAGCATCCTTAACATAGTAGTTACCCATCAGATCTGGCCCCTAGAAATTAAAATAAACAAGCACCACAATTTGCAACTCATAAATTGCCAACATCATAGACACAGATATGATATGAATCTAAATTTATGGAAGAGGATCACTTATGGAAGAGGATTCTACATTCTTTTTTTTCTTAATATTGTCACCATATTACGAAGGGACTAATAGTTTTATTTAGTCTTTTTGTTGGGGCGGTAGAGCCTCATTAATGTGAACTAGTGTTATATGTTCCCAAAGATTTTTGAATCTCAGTTTATGAAAGAAAGTGCAAGGTAGGGGAAAGAGTGAAGAGCTAGTTCATCGAAGGAAGTTAGGAGCTGCTAAATTGGAGATTGGATACTAAGTGATTTGAGAAGTGAAATATATTGTTATATGAGTAGACATTCATGGACCATTCATAGAAGACCTTGTTTGAAGCATTGGTGAAGAAATTTTTGAATACTTGAAGCCATGTTGAAGAAGCCTCTTTTTAAGAATAATTGGAATCCATTGAAGTAGCCTCTTGGTAATAGATCTTAATAACACTTTTTGGAGTAGTAAAATGTATCTATGATAAATCTCTTAATGATGAGAAACCTAACCTATGACAATTTGAGATAGAATGTGGGATATGATCTATAGCGGATCTTCTTGTTTTTTTAGAAGACTTTGGAGACTAATTGAAATAGATTAGATTCTTGACCTAAGTACATTGGAAGATATGTCAAACATACCATTGAATACTTTTGAATAAATCCATTGAAGCTTATTTGAAGTATCTTGGAGGAAATCTATACCACCTATAGAAGAATTTGTTGAAGTAAAGCTTACCTACAGTGAGGTTTCCACTTGGATCCAACATTATGTATGGAACCGTAACACCCCTGACATGTCAAACAAAAGGATTATGAAGAAAAATTAAGGAAATTTGTAACTTGTTTTGAATGAAAATTTGTACAAAGACTTAAAGAGATGTTGTTGAAACATAAAAGTATATTTTGGACGCAATATAACCATATTTATCAAAGTGTTTGTTATAAATACCAACACATTGCTTGGAGCTCACATATGTCAACAAATAAAAAATGTGGAATGTGATGGAAAATGAATTCATTGGGTACTTTTTTCCACCTAATGGTTTAATTTCTCTTACAATTTGTTAAGGATGGAATAAGCTAGATCAAAGAACCAAATTTGAATCCTATTTCAGACCTGTATAGGTTAGCTCCAACATAGAAAATTTGGCTCCTCCACTAAATATATATTCGCCTCCTCAAAAATACATGATAGTTCAATAGGTTCGAACGAGTATAAATAGAGGTTGAACTTTCCTCCATTTCAGCCTTCACTCATCCAAAAATTAAGAAGAAGATAAGAAAATAAAGTGAAAATAAGACCATGAATAAGGACTAATATTACAAACAAGATTATTTTGTGGCATATCTCCTAAAGGAATGAAATTATATGTGATCCATCTATGTACTAAAAATACTGAAGTCTTTGTGATTCATTTTCGGGGCATAAGACCAAAAGTATGAAGTAATTTATGTGAAAATTAAGCGAAACAATTTTTTTCATGGAGGTAAAGGTATCTCTAAGGGGCCAAGACCCTGTGGATTATCTTTGAGAAATTAGAACAAAAATATGTGAGAAAGAGCTTAGATCCTAAGGTTGAATTTACATGTGAAAAAGTATTGCATCACTTGTGGAAGAGGGAGACAAAATTATTTGTTTTCTTAAGATTGTCATGATGTTGAGAAGGGACTATTATTTCTATTTATTCTTTGTTTTAGGGAAGCATATCCTCAATAATTCACACTAGTATTATATGATCCCAAAGAGGGTCGAGTCTTAGCTTATGAACACGAGTGCTAGATAGGGGATAAAGTGAGGAACTAGTTCAACAAAGGATTTTACAAGTCGCTACATTGGAGATTGGATACTAAGTGATTTGACGAGTGAAATCTATTTTTATAAGAGAAGATATTCTTGGACCATTCATAGAATACCTTATTTGAAGAATTGTTGAAGATCTTGTTGAATACTTGAAGTGCTATTGAAGAAGCCTCATTTGAGCAAACTTGAAATCCCTTGAAGTAGCATCCTGGTAGTAGATATTGAAAACTACTTTTGTATTAGTAAAATCTATATATGATAAATCCCTTGATGATGAGACAAATGACCTATGGCAATATTTGTAAGAATTTGGGATATGAGCTATAACAGATCTTAAAATAGGCTTGATCCTTCACCTAAGTACATTGGAAGATATGTCAAGAATACCATTGAAGACTTTGTAACCAATCCATTAAAGCTTATTTGAATTATCTTGGAGGCCATTTGTGGCACCTCTAGAAAACATTGTTGAATTAAATCTTAGAGTGGTATGTGATGCATTATTGGAGCAGTATTGGATACATTCTTTAAGAATTGGTAAAGTATTATTGAAGAGATAGTTCAATTATTATTGGTAAATCACTTTCTAGAGTTGAAATATAGCATTATGATCCAACCTTGATACACAAGGACTAGATACATGACCTTGGTTTCAAGTTGGCTCTCAAATCCTCTCGATTGACACAAATCACCACACCCTACAGCAAAACAAGATTTTCCACTTACGCCATTGAGAGAGCATCCCATCTTTCAATGCCCAATCTCAAGAGATAGATTCACCTATTCATGACTTGGCAAGCTCCCTTTCAAATTTTTTCTACTACCCTAATGAAAGAGAAATATATTCACAAATTCATGACTTGGGATGCTCCTTTTCCACCTTTTCTATAACACTAACAAATGATGCCTTTCTCTCCTCATAAGGGAAGTATTCAGACACAAAAATCAATGTGTACTTGTATCAACCTAACCACATGCCCTCGAGAGGATCACTCCATACTTCTCAGTTGTTGCATCTATTTGGGGCAGCAAGCAACAATCAAAGATCTACCATTCTTCAAATTCTGACCTAAACAGAAGCCCTAAAGAGCAACACCTCATACTTCCAGATTTTCCAACCTAACTGGGGAAATAAGTGACAAGGAAATATTTAAGATTTTTCAAATTCTAGATGGATGTAAACACTTTGTAATGTAGTGAAAAATAAAAATTTTAATTATTTGAATTCTATATGGATGCAATCAATTTGTAATGCCAATTTGAGAACCTTCCTCTACTTTTAATATCCTCTATCAGGGGAAACCTTCACACCTCTACCTTATATCAGCACTGACGAAGTTAGAAATCCCATTGGCCCATCCTATTTATCTGTCAAGACTCAAGTTTGAAGCATAAGGAAAAATACTAGACACTATTATTATACAATAAGCTGAAACATAATCTGAACTATAAGACAAGGATATTTATCCTCAGTGGAGAGGATGAACCCAATTCTACCAATCCTATCAGAGAGTTGTCCCTACAGAGATTTGTCCCTACATATTTGGACCCCAACAAATTGAGATCCATAAATCTACTGCAATCGGACTATGCCGCAACCCAATTAATTTACATATCAATGCTCATCCTATGAGGATGGAAAATTTCCATCAAGTTTCTAAGGTCTAGATCAACAGAGATGGGATAATTACCTTCTTAAGAAATTGGCTTGTTGGGGGCAGTTTCACAGGCATCAATAAGGTGACTAACAAATTTTCAATAAATGTATTTGGATGATCAAAAGCAAGGTTGGAAAAATTAGTAGACACACTCTAGACATCCATTAACAACATACTCTTTATTCGTAAAATACTAACGGTGCCAATTTTAGACTAGAGTATTAGCCCAACAAGGATCCCCTCCTTTCCAAACCATCAAAACATTCATTGATTTTTTCCTTAGGTGTAACATTCAAGATAGGGATAAGATGGCATACCTTTATATGGATAATTTAATACTGCATGCTATGAATGTGTGGGACCCCAACTCTTAGTTAGGTGATGTGAAATTTATTTCTTTAGCCTCCTGGATGATAGTCACTAGCTATCAGAGGGAAAAGACAGTAGAGATGCTTGTACAATGCAGAGGGAAAAGACACAATAGGCTCTCTAAATACAGAGTCCTATATCTGACGTTGAGATAGAGAACATATTTACAACTTCCACAATGAATATGTGTTTGTAAGTGTACTACAAGTCCATTTATGGATCATAACGTATAGGAGTAGATGCACCCTTGATTGTGACTCAAATGTTAAAACTATAAAGGGAACATTGCAGGACTGAACATGGGGAAAGCAGGCAGAGAAAGATTGGAAGACTTAAGAGACAACGATGTTGAGACTCGAGAAGAGGAAAAACACTTCAAAGAGAAGGTCCAAATGTTCAACCGAAGGATGGAAAAGATGGAGAAGCACTTTGAGACCTCTACCAAACTATTTCCATTATTAAAGAAGAATTTTTGATGAATGTCAATATTCTCTCATTATAGTCATTGTCGATTGGGATAAGCACGAAGTGAAGCTTGTATGCCTTGGTGACGTGGTCATCTAGATGGATAGTGGGCAAGAAAGTGGGTTCACTCAAATGATGGTACAACTGCAACAAGAGTTAGTGGAGAAGGAGGTGGCCTTGGAAAGGCTCCAAGTAGCTGTCCAAGACTACGAGGAAGAAATACCACCTTCCTTGCCATTGCTAAAGCCAACATCGTAACTAAAAAAACCTTTTTAAGCTCACTTTCCATAGAAATTTCTCTAGTGCTGATTGGTGACTTTGAAAAAGAATACCAGAGGCATTAGTTCCAAGATCCTAAAGAAAATTGGCTATGATGAACAAGGATTAGGAGTTTCAAGGAATTATAAACTCCATTATAGCTATAGAGGCCAAGCATAATGGACTAGACTTTGATGGAAAAATGGAAAGGCCCATGGCAATTAAGACCATTATGTAGAAGTAAATACATTTTGGTGTTGACATATTCATCAGGAGAAGTAGCAACAATAAATGAAGGTAGTAGTCCACTATCATCTTAGCCTTCTTGTCCAAGAATCTTACCATATCAAGAATTGAATTCTTGTACTAGTGCTTAGCATGGTTACACACTCAAGTGATGGAAATATCTCATATAAAGCCCAACTATATATGATAATGACACAAATTATACCAATTAGTCTTACGCTACCATTATAGTGTAAAAGACTCCATGACTCAACTGTCATTTGCAAAATTTTAAAGGAAAAGTGCACAACTAATTTTAGTTGGTTAACTAAAATTGAGAACAATGCTACATTCACTTATCTACAAATTCAGTGAATTTTCAGACCTCATACTAATTGTAATAATTGAAAATATCACACCTCAACAGCTTTCAAATTTTTTGAGACTCTACTATAGTTTGGTATTTTTAAGGTCACACAATTGCATTCAACTTCTAGGATTGGATTGCCTACATCTTGATGTTCCTGCATGCCAAGGTCTAGAAAAATTTAATTCTCCGGTACATTTTTAATAAAATTATGTTTATTTTACACACATAGTAATATGCACAAGAGTAGCAAAGAATAAACAATCATATTGCAGCTAAAGTTGCAATATTTTGAATATGTAGAAACAGAAACATTTTTGGCATTTATAATAGATGAACTCACGCCAGCAATTAATCGTAATATTTTATAAGAATATTCAGGAATCTTTATGATCAGTTTTTTGCGGTAAAAATAGACATTTTTTTACTATTATTAAGTATATTTTATTGCCCAAGTAAATTTCTCGGTTTTAACCCTAAGGTAAATCAATTGTTTTCCATTACAAGTAGTTTCCAAATTTTTTATAACAGAGAGGTAGATAACATTAAGGGGATCAATACATTTATTGATGTCTATTGATGCAACTTCATAGGCATAAATAAGGCAACTAACAAATTTTCAAGAAATGTATTTGGATGATCAAAAGCAAGGTTGGACAAATTATTAGACACACTCTAGACATCCATTAGAAACATACTCTATATTCGTCAAATTCTAATGGTGCCAATTTTAGACTATAGTATTAGCCCAACAAGGATCCCCTCCTTTCCAAAACATCAAAAAATTCATTTATTTTTTCCTTAGGTGTAACATTCAAGATAGGGATAAGATGGTAGACTTTTATATGGATAATTTAATACTGCTTGCTATGAATGTGTGGGACCCCAACTCTCAGGTAGGTGATGTGAAATTTATTTCTTTAGCCTCCTGGATGATATTCACTAACTATCAGAGGGAAAAGACAATATATATCCTTGTACAATGCAGAGGGAAAAGACCCAATAGCCTCTCTAAATACAGAGTCCTCTATCCAACATTGAGATAGAGAATATAATTACAACTTCCACAATGAATATGTGTTGGTAAGTGGACTACAAGTACATTTATGGATCATAAATTATAGGAGAATTTGCATCCTTGATTGTGACTCACCTGCTAAACTATGAAGAGAACATTGCAGGTCTGAACATGGGAAAAGCAGGCAGAGAAATATTGGAAGACTTAAGAGACAACGATGTTGAGACTCAAGAAGAGAACAAACACTTCAAATAGAAGGTCCAAATGTTCAACCGGAGGATGGAAAAGATGGAGAAGCACTTTGAGACATCTACCAAACTATTTGCATTACTAAAGAAGAATTTTTGATGAATTTCAAGATTCTCTCATTACAGTCATTGTCGATTGGGATAAGCACAGAGTGAAGCTTGTATGCCTTGGTGAGGTGGTCATCTAGATGGATAGTTGGCAAGAAAGTGGGTTCACTCAAATGATGGTACAACTACAACAAGAGTTAGTGGAGAAGGATGTGGCCTTGGAAAGGCTCCAAGCAGCTGTCCAGGACTACGAGGAATCAATACCACCTTCCTTGCCATTTCTAAAGCTAGCACCATGACTAAAACCACCTTTTTAAGCTCACTTTCTGTAGAAATTTCTCTAGTGCAGATTGGTGACTTTGAAAAAGCGTACCAGAGGCATTAGTTCCAAGATCGTAAAGCAAATGGGCTATGATGAACAAGGATTAGGAAATTGAAGGAATTCAAAAATCCATTATAGCTACATAGATGCCAAGCATAATGGACTAGACTTTGATGGAAAAATGGAAATGCCCGTCACCATCAAGACCATTATGTAAAACCAAATACATGTTGGTGTTGGCCTATTCATCAGGAGAATTAGCAACAACAAATGAAGGTAGTAGTCCAATATCATCTTAGCCTTATTTTCCAAGAATATTATCATATCAAGAATGGAATGTCTTTGTACTAGTGATTAGCATGGTTACACACTCAAGTCATGGAAATATCTCATATAAAGCCCAACTATATATGATAATCACACAAATTATACCAATTAGTCTTATGCTACCATTACAGTGTAAAAGACTCCATGACTCAACTATCGTTTGCAAAATTTAAAGGAAAAGTGCACAAATAATTTAATTTGGTTAACACAAACACCAAATTTGGATAAGTCCACTAGTTTGGTGGTCAATGGGCAATAAGTTAGTGATGGTAATAGTGTTGAGCCACTAGATGTGAAGTTTAGCCCTTTTCTCTAGTGACTACGTTAGGCCCTATTCAAAGGTTCAAGGTTGAGCTGGATCTACTTCAGAAGTTCACAAATGGAAGAACAAGTCCTAAAGAGTATGACATCTCTAAGAGGGCTTCAAATGTCTAAATAAATAGGCTCCTGACCTGTTGGTTTGAGAAGAAGGAAATTTTGAAGCTAATAGCTTGAAACATTGTAGCGGCATCTAAATTCATATTCAAAACAAGCTACAATTAGTCAGCTTGAGAATCTCTCTTGAATCATTCTACACTTGAAGCGTTCTTGGGAACCTCGCTCCTTCATCATATCAAGAAGAAGAGATCAGGATTAATTTTTTGGACTGTAATTTCTCTCATTCAAGAAGAATCTAGGGTATCCACCAAAGATTTATGTCCATTAAAAAATACATTGTGTTTAATGTAAAATTTAGACTATTACTTCACATCATGCCCAAGCATGATTACACCATGGAAACACCTTGACATCATGCCCAACTAGGATAGTGTATGACCTAATAGAATAGACTTATACTGGAATAGTTTATGACCTAACAGAATAGACTTCCAGAAAATGGTTGTAGGGAGAAATTGTGGTTGCAAATACTCTAGGTCCACTCCTAGGCTAATATAGCAGATATCCAATTACCAGAATAGGGGCATTCATTCTACTACGAAAGAAGTCATTGGGCTGGGGAACACAAATATATTAAATTTATGTTGTTGGCAAAGAGGAATGTGAGGGAATTGGAACTGGTTGGAGTTCCTTTGAACCTAACTACAACCCAAGGGAATGCGGTAAGATGGATATGATACAATGGTGGTTTTATCACCATAACTAGAACAAGTAAGTATAAAAATGGTATAAAAAAAAATTCTATGTTTAAAAGCATGTTCAAACTTACAATCAAATAGATGAAAAAACACATAAAAAAAAACCAGATAATAATCATGAACAAGCTTCATATTGAATTATGAACTGTAAAGGAACTTAAAAAATGTGACACTATGAACTTGCTCAAGCGCACAAGCAAAAATATCCTAGACATGACCCTAGTTGACAAGTTGCATTGCTCATGATGCAAGAGGATGTGTACCTGTGTTGCTAAGTCATTCAAAATCCATAATTATCTATACAATAAATACAAGTAATTGATGTAGTATTTTTTACTCTAAGATGCATTGTTCTGATAATGTTAGAACATATGTTGATAATTTCAAAACATACCTAAATAAGCTCCTCTTCATTTCAAGAATAATTTATTGGAGTCGCTTGAACATGGAACGAGCCTCCCACAATCTGAAAGAGTAGCAAATAAGTCAACATTGACTTTTTTGTTGCTACATTGGATAGAGGGAGGTTTGATCCAAGATTAAATCACTCCAATAAATTATTCTCTACTAAAAAAGGCCAACCACGTGAAGGTGGAAGCTCTTATGGCCCCTCCCCCACATCACTCTCAATTCCCCAATGCCTAATCTATATTTCATTTTTTTATTTTCATGAGCAGAAAAAAAAAATTCAATAACTAATAAAAAAGAAATGCATCAAAAAGTACACAATAAAACATTGAAAGTGCTTGACATAAAAATAGTATGATAAATGAGTTTTTAATCTAATGCAAAAAATGTTCCAGGTATGGTAACATTTGTCTTGTAATAACACAATATTTTACATTATCAAATTTTATTTTTCATCTTCCTACTTCTAAAGCTCCTAACTACATCATAAACATCATCGTGCTTTACTCCTGTTTCGTGCCTTTCCTGCAGAGTTGACCTAGTTGCGTAGTCATGATGTCTGGCCTCATGTAGTAACAGGTCATCGCCTCAAAAATAGATAATATTACATTTTAATTGTTAGTTTTTAAATATCATTGAAATAGTTCGGTAATATTAATAAAAAAAACTTGCAGTGAGATCATTTACCTAGTGCACCAATTCTCACTATTGAAACCATTTCCCTATGTTCCTCTCTAGTGGTAGGATGCTCAAGTACAACATTATATGTCATTTAAACAAAAAGAATTATAAAGACACAACCATCAAGGTATAATTAGAAAAAAATATAAGTGGAAATTAATTATCATCATGGTTGTCACTTATAGTAGCATTTTCGGCCGGGTCCCCACTACAATGATCAGGTTGCACGTGATGACCATGTAATTCTGTTAATATTTCACTCTCAACACATTGCTCGATAACTGGGTTATTTGGCTCGTTGAAAGTGTTTCTCCCTAATTTAAACAAAGTTGTTAGACATTAAATTTATGAATGAAAACAAACATATTGAAAGGTTAACATTTTACCTTATCAGGCATTCTGGATCTTGGGACCTGTACCAAGCTTCTACGATGTGAACTATTTCTTGATAGCCAGAACAAAAAGTAGTTTCTCTATCTTCCTCTGCGGTTTCCATTCCAAAGTCATCACCCTACATTACATATGATTGTGTATTTTTAATGTTATTTGATGGGATTACAAAAATGTTGGAAGGTGATACAATTGATTATAAGATGTTTAGCTATGTACAATTCTTGCGACTAATTTCAAGTAGCTACCCTGGCCTAGCTTCTCATGGCCTTTTTTTCAATCCTAGCTTTGGTTTCCTTCAAGGTGTCAGGAAACCTATCATCAAAAGCTTGAAGTCAGATATGATGTAACAAATTTTTATTTTAAACATAGAGAAAATTAAAGCTATTGAATTATAGTTGTAATTTACCTTGTGGGTCCAGTTAGCATTTTTCCTTCTTTCTTGTCCCTTTTCTCTTTTCCTTCATCGATGAGTGCTCTCAAATCCCTCTCTAGAACTGTGAGAGGATGCTCATATCTAGAGTTAATTTTCAATTGCATCTTATAGGTTTCCCTAATATATTTCATATATTTTCCAACTACCCAAGCCACTGCTATTCTATCAAATGTTCCCACCCCAAAAAGGGCTTCTAGATAATCTAGAAGTTTTTTTTTCAGGTTGGAATCTTAGGAATTCCACCTTGTGCATATGGTTGGGCCAAATATTTTCAATTTCTTGCTCTCCAAAAACCTGTAGAACTCATTTTTTCCTACACAGAAAAAATATATTATCATTAATTTAAAAACAAAAATCATGATAAAATATGTTTTAGATAGAGTACATGAAATAGTTAAAATATTAAAAATTACTTGGGAATTGTACATGCTTTATAGGAACACCTTCATCGTTCACCAAAAACACGCGATCAATGGTCCCCCTGGAGGTGACACATGTAGCTCCAGGAAACACAATAATATAGTTGGCCATACCAGCCTCATCATTGCCAACATGTTCAACGGTTAGTTGGGTGTCTTCTTCGGTAGGGTGTGTTTCTTGGCTACCACCTAAAGGCATATAAGTCATACGAGAGGTTCTCTTGGCAATCTCTTGCCTTTGTCTCCCACTACCACCAACACTGGGGGTATCAGGTGTCAGATAAGGTTATATACAAAAGATTTTTTTTGTTATTTTAGTTAATGTAAAAATTAAAAATCAAACTATCACAATTGATCTCATGCAAAACAAAAAAATATCCTTTTGATTTTTTATTATTACCTTACATGTTTCTATTTGGGTCATAAGTTGTGTTATCCTCATTTCTAATTCAGGTGTTTGAGGCATAACGTCTACCAAACACTCAAGTTCCAACTTTTCTTTTCATGCCTTTTTTTTGCAGCAACAGCAATGGACATGGGGATGAAGAAAACTCTTCCTCATAGAGGGAAGAATCAGGCGCACCATGGCCAAGAGTCTGCATATTTGATCAAAATTAACATTATTTAAATTATGTAAATAACTAAAATACCTAAAGATAGAGCAATTTTGGCACTTTACATGTTCTTCAGCTGGCCCCTTTCCACGATCATCCTATCTCGAGGTTTTTCTTGTACTGCCATGATCAGTTTTCCACTTTGAAATAAGATTAGAAATGTGAAAACTTGAAAAAAAATATCTAACTTGAAAACACAAAATGAAAACTGAAATAATTTCTAAATTTATAATGAAGTGCTTGAATTAAGTTGATTTTTTTTTTATTGAATTTTTATCCTTAGATGCTTTTAGTGCATGTTTGGATGATTTGGTTCTTGCTTGTTGTGATTCTCAAATAAATATATTTATGAATGAGCTAGGAAATCATAGTGGAAATGAAAGATTTGCTAAGAAAGTGGTTCAACAGCTTTCCTTATTAGGGCTTGATATGTTTCAAGGGATGACAACATTTCCTAGAGATTAGATTAAATAGATTTGCATGATAAGGATTTTGTTTTGATTAATGGTCCTCCAATTGTCCATAAACATTCATTGCATGGATTATAATCATACATACATCTCAGCTCTACAATGATTATTAACCCTCTAATATGGTGGCCACTTGGTGAAGATTTTGATGGGGATTCCGTTCATGTTTTTTATCCTGAATATTTAGGATCTCAAGATGAGCTTTCTCAGCTTCTAAGTGTGGATCAAAAAAAATTTAGTTCCCATTTTGGAGAGGCAAGAATAGTACTATATTGATACTTGATACATTGTTGTATGCCAATATTTTATCGATTCACATGATGTAGAATCATACCATCGGGGTTGGAACAAAGACATTGGGATTTTGGAATTGCAATCAGTAGCAAATTTCTATAAATACACAAGGTGAAGTATTTTTTTTTCCCAATAGTCGTAGGCTTTTAATTGGTAATAAATTAATATGCAATATTTCACTTATCCATGTGGCATATTGATAACACCCAAGGTGGATCAATGTAGTAACCAAGTCATATTCTCCTTTCTATTATGTTATATGCTTTTTATAATGTTTTAGACTAGGTTTGGTAAGTGGATTGGTCCTAGTGATCGAGTTGAATTGGTCTGTGTACACTTGTTCTTAGAAATATTGTATGAATTGACGTTGCAGAATTTAAACGCTATATCAGTTAAGAGAATGATGATTGGTCTTTATGATAGTTGTGGCAGATGGCTGGTATTGGCATGTGTAACTGTTGCATTTGTAATTTTTCCCCCCTTGGTCAAAATTCCAACACTTTAGCTTCAAAGGAGGAAAAATTTATCCTTGGCGATCTCTTGTCGAAATTCAAAAGTTTCAAGGAAGCAAAACTTTTCCTAGAGATTAGCTTAAATAGATTTGCATGATAAGGATTTTGTTTTGATTAATGGTCCTCCAAGTGTCAACAAACATTCATTACATGGATTATAATCATACGTACATCTAAGCTCTACAATGATTATTAACACTCTAATATGGTGGCCACTTGGTATAGATTTTGATGGGGATTCCATTCATGTTTTTTATCCCCACTATTTAGGATTTGAAGCTGAGATTTGTTCTGAAACCAACTCCAAAAATAGAAGAAATGAGATATCAACACCTTAGAAATAAGCCACTTCGAGGAGTCAACCTCCAATACATTACATGAATGAATAATTCTTGGATGATACAAATTACAAAGCTTCATTTCTATATATAGGAGTCCATGGGGCCATAATGTAACCTTAGTGGGGCCACAATGTAATCCTAGCCAACCTAACAATAATAATTTAAGGGCACAATAATAACAATATGGGGGTTACAAGGGTACAATAATAATAAGGGGGTTACACTAACAACAATAAGGGAATATACTAGTAATATAGGGACCTAACATGCCCCTCTCCTTCAAAAAAATGTTCTCCTCATTGCTTGAGTAGCTCTGGGCGCTACTGTATAAAATTATCATCCTCCCATGTAGAATATTCAGTGGGTAAGTTCTTCCATGTGATGAGATACTCTAAAATTGATCAATTTCGTAGTTGTCGAGTTCTTGTTTTCGTGACCGCTTCAGGTTCCAATATGATTTTTCCTTCCTCATCAAGTTCTGGAAATATTGTTTGAACTGGAATATTTTCACCTATAACCTTCTTTAATCATGAAACATGGAAAATTGGATGCACTCACAAAGAAGCAGGAAGCTCCAATTTTTATGCCGTAGTACCAATCTTTTGCAACACCTTGTAAGGACCATGCTACTTTGGCGATAATTTATTATCCTTCTTAGCTTGCTTGAGGCACATTTGTTTGTATGGTTGTAGCCATAAAATTACCCAGTCTCCTACATCAAAACTTCTCTTTCTGCGATGTTGATCTGCCTATTGTTTCATTTGATTTTGTGCCAAATTCAGGTTATCCTTTAAGAGTTGGAGACCTTTTTTTTTATGCTTGATGTGATCTTCCACTACTTGAACTTTTGAATTTTCTCTTAAATATGATGTGATGGATGGTGGATGATATCAATAAAGTGCCATAAATGGGGTCTTTTTTTCTGCAGTAGGGAAGGAAGTGTTATACCACCATTCAGCGAGAGGTAACCACTTAACCCATTGTGTTTTTTTATCAAATAGAAAAAAAAAAATATATGCTTCCAAACATTTATTTTCTATCTTATTTTGACCAACGGACTGAGGATGATAAGATGCACTATGAGCTAATTGATTACCCAAACAAGAAAATAACCCCGTCCAAAAATTTCCAGTAAAAATGGAGCTTTGTTGCTCACAATAACCCTTGGGTTTCCATGTAGCTTTTGAATTGTGTCCATAAATGAAGTAGCAACTGTACTTGCTTTAAATGGATGAGATAATGCACAAAAGTGTTCATACTTGGTAAGTCTATCAACTACCACCATGATGACACTCTTTCCTTCGGAATTAGGTAAACCTGTGATAAAATCCATTGAAATGTCCTCCCAATGTTTACTTGGAATGGATAAAGGTTGTAGAAGACCTGGGGTCTTAATTGTCTCAACTTTATTCTGCTGGAAAACCAAAAATTCCGCCACAAAATTTTGAAATTGACTTATATCTATAATTTCAGATCCTCAATATCTAAAATTTGGCCTTGTAGTATTCCACTGAAGATTCTTTCAAATGCCATAGTTTTGACTTGATTTGGATTATTCAATACATATTTATGTCCAATCTCTCAAAATGACCTAATTATGGATTGGTTCAGTAGAGTGAAATTGTACGACTTTCCAGGTGTCACTATTTTCCCCTTTGGCTCTGAAATTTATAGAAAGGAAACTATAGTCTATGTACTTCCAGTCACTTTTTACATAATTCCAATATGATTCTCAGAGAGAGAGAGAGAGTTATGAATATTTTCCCACAATCACCTCTTTGAGATGAAATTCGGAAGCCTAAAAAGGCTCTAACTTCCACAGACCATATCACCAAAAATATTGCGAACCAAGCTATGATATTTTTCAACGATGTTCCTTAGGATTTTTGCTTCACGCTCTAAAATTTTTAGCTTCTGAACCCTCGTAGAAAACATGTTATAGCAAAAATTTAGCGATGACCTATTTAGGTTAAATTCAGGAGCCTGCAAAAAGACCTAACTTCCACAGATCATATCTCTGAAAATGTTGTGAACCAGTCTCAGAAACTATGCGATGATGTTCCGTAGGATTTCGGCTTCACACTCTAAAAATTTCAACTTCTGAACCTTCGTAGAAATAATGTTATAGAAAAAATGCCACGATGACCTTTTTGAAGCAGCCAAACCCTAGAATCCAAAGCTCTGATACCAAATGTTGTGAAACCAGCTCGAAAAATAGAAGAAAAGAGATATCAACGCCTTATAAATAAGTCACTTCAAGGGGGAAACCTCCAATACAATACATGAATGAATAATTCTTGGATGATACAAATTACAAAACCTCCTTTCTTTATATAGGAGTCCATAGGGCCACAATGTAATCCTAGACAACCTAACAATAATAATTTAAGGGCACAATAATAACAAAATGGGGGTTATAGGGGCACAATAACAATAAGGGGGTTACACTAACAACAATAAGGGACTATACTAGTAATATAGGGACCTAACAAGCTTTATCAACTTCTATGTGTGGATCAAAACACGTTTAGTTACGATTTTGGAGAGGCAAGAATAGAACTAAGTGTTGATACTTGATACATTGTTGTATGCCAATATTTTATCCATTCGCATGATGTAGATTCATACCATCGGGGTTGGAACAAATACCTTGGGCTTTGGAGGCACGTCACTCATGCTACCCCTCCTAAGTTGTGATGGGGTATATCACTATCTTACGATTACTACGTCTTCCCATTGGTATTATTTGTCTTCTTGATGTATATTATGACATATCCACATTGCATTTTCTCATGTCTATGATCATTTTCATGACATGGACCCATTGTGTATTTTTTTCATGGCCATGGTCTTGCATATTATTACATGGATTCACAGTGTATTATGTTGGCAGCCTTGCTTTGTTTCTCTTCTAAGCATCAATATCCCTATCTATTTGTTGAAAATTGATTGCAAGTACTCACTAGTTCCTTGATCTTTAGCTCTTTCCTTGGAATTCCTGATAACTTATGTTTATTAGAATGTGTTTCGACCATTTGTTCCTCTTCTTACCTCACACATTAGGGGGTGTTGTTACAACTCTATTTCCCACCCTTGAACCTCACTAATGACCCATTGCATAGACCAACATTGAATGAGTTGAGGAAATAAACACTAAATGAATCGGTTCTCTTGCACTAGGAGATTTTGAACTTATTAGACTCAAGTTCCTTAAGTTTGAGAGGTATACAACCATCCTCTAGTCTCCTCCATGAATCTATTTAAGGAAGGTCCCTCAAGGAAGAAAGGAGGAAGAATCATTTGCAAACATGTGTTGTTCATTTTAAACGAGACTATTCAACCTTAAGATATTAGACTTCTCAAGTTGTGTGAGGGCCAAGGAAGTGTTAGACGAGGGAATAGGGACAAAAAATATGATAGCATTTCACATTACATTTGGAAAATGAATTAAGCATATTTTGATAAACTCCATATATTCAAACAAAAGACAAATATTTTTTATAACTTCAGCTTTGATCCAAAAATGTCTCAAGACTAAAACATGTTAACCATCATATATTGTTCAAATACATGCTCATAGATACATACATAAATGCACACACACACATAAATATATACATATATTATTATACTTTTTTAAAAACAAATAAAATTAATCTTGATGATTTTTTCTCAAATTTTATATAAAAACCTGCTTGGCTGATTTAATTGGCCATTAAATTCACTAGTGCATGAGATTCAATGAATTTCATTTTTTTAATCCAACCCCCCCCCCCCCCGCCACCCCTCTCCAAAGAAAAAAAACAAATGCAATGACTAAGAACACAATCAGCATCATATCAAACCTGAACCATAATTCTTTTGTTAAAAACATTTGTAGGGGGAATATAAGATACAGTAAACAGTAAGCCAATGGGACTAGAAAATACAATGAGACATATAAAAACTATGGAAGTGTCTAGAATACTCTTGATTCTTGGAAGCTAAAATATAAAGAGATACAAGTGATACTGAAATAAAAGGTGAATCTAGAAGGAAAAATTTAAACTATAGAAATCAATACTCCACATGAGAAATAGAGGTAAGATGTAGAGGAGGGAGTAGAGAAATCCTCATCTCCATTGCCAAGGTATCAATGCAAATACCAACAATAATGTCCTATATAGAATGACTGATGTTGAAGATTTAGCCAGGGCATCATGGGAGGAGTAATGTGGTGGTGATCAGCTAAACCCCTCCTAACATTTGAAGCCAAAGAGAAAAATCTAGTGATGGACATCTGGTTGCTTGATATGGGCACAACTCTGCACTAAAAGTAGATACATTTTTGTTTCCTCGTGATAGTAGTTGCATACTAATATAAGGGGGCAATGTGGATATTTCACTAGCCTAATATCATCTATGTTTGGGGCTTGGGCATATATATAGTGTTTAGCACCTCCAATTATTGAGATAGGCTAGAAGGAGGAGATCAATTTGGTGAAGCAAGATCTACATAAATCTTGCAAGGTCAATTGTATGTTGTAATGCCTCACATATGTAGAAAGGAAAACATTTTTGATCTTAAGAGTTGGAATTAATTAAAACCAGTGTCACAAGTATCTTGGATTCTCCAAATATTTTCCAATCCATTGGTAACACTGGGAAGAAAGATGTAATCCTCTAATGAAGGTCCAATTGAATGGATAAAAGGGAAGAGAATAAAATTAGAAAGGTAATACAAGATTATGTCTTTCTAATTAGAAGCCCTAAAAACAAATTTCATAATCAAAGAGAAAATCTGGAATTCTCGACAATAAAACATCTCAGGTATGCCACTAGATATTTCTAGTAGGAAACAAGACAAATCTGCCCCAAGTAGTTGGCAGGGGCATAGGTCACATTGACTACACAAGATCTTTTTAACCTCTCAAGCTATCAAATTGCTGCTACAAACTCAAAAAACTAGTAGGAGAAAAACAAGAAAGCTTAGAACTTGAAGAAGCGTGAATAATGAAATTGTAACTTTTCTTTTGCCAAACATAACAATAGACCAAATGGAAAAAATATGTGTTATGTAAAATCACCTCATCATGATAATATAACCCGTAGAAAAAACTAAATATAGGTGGTATAATCCTCACCCAACCACAACATAAGCTCTTATCACCTTGCTTGCATATCAATCCAACTCCTGCATGTAACTTTTCTTGCATCTCAAGAAAATATTGAATTAAACTGGATATCATGTCCCTATCAAAAAAATTGAATCAACAAATCCTACAAAGACGATGACTATTCCAAAAAATGGGACAAGTATGAGGAAAAATACTAGCAATCATACATTCACTTGTGATGTTAACTCAATTTGAAAGGTGTGGGTTCTTATTCTCATTGAGGGCATACATATGATAGCAGGGGTGAAACTGTGTAATCCCCAACTAATCAAGACTTCCTTATTATGACCATTTAACCAATAAGGGGACACAACTTCCATAACCAAGAAGATATCAGTAAAGAAATAGACACAAAACAGAGGAAGTAAGGGGTTTTTTGTATAAGTTTCAAGTCCAAACCATAGTACTTTGAAGTTCTTTAGTGATTTAATCCTCTATAATTGTATCATTATGTGACCAATTAAGGAACAAGTTTTGTATCAA
Organism: Pinus albicaulis; assembly: GCA_034641835.2. NCBI lineage: Eukaryota > Viridiplantae > Streptophyta > Pinopsida > Pinales > Pinaceae > Pinus > Pinus albicaulis. Next base: position 969,650,627 of record CM076573.1, read on the forward strand.
CTTAACATCATTCTTGGAAGTTTTTCCAAGGTTAAAGTTTGAGCCTCTTGATGTGTTTTAATCACATTGCAATTGTGCCATTAATTTTTCCTTGTTTATTACATAATTTTTTGCTGAAATGAAGAACAAATTCACTAGAGGGCTGATCTGTTTCAGTTGAAGGCTAATAATTGTGTTGCAGGTGTTTTATAGAGTCCTCATCCATTGGAAGATCAACTAGTCATCAAAATAGGCCTCTGGGCCTAAGGGTTTTCTCTCTTTCCCCATACTCTCCTCACTGTTTTTACAATCAGATCTAAAGCATCTCATTTACAGTAGCATAAATATGATCTGAACACCTTAGTAAGCTCTAAAATAAATTGGAATAAGTCTATACTCATTCCACACTTAATCTCAAGTAACTAGAAATACTTGTGTCATTGCTCTTAAGGTGTTAGTAGTTCTCACTGCCTTTTTGATGCTTTTGTATTTTTGGATGGTGCTTATGGTAAAGATCATGTTAAAATTTGGGACATCATGTTGTTTTATTAACATTGGTTGGTGAATTTGGCATAGTGAAGATTCCAATTTGGCACAAAATTTATGGACTGATAAGAGAGCAATGGAAAGTAATCATCCATAGGCCTTTATTTCTCAATACAAAAACTAATATTAAACCCATAAGTTTTATACATTCTTGATTTAAGGCAATATGAATATAGTTCCAAGTCATAAATAGTCAATTTCTTAGATTGAAATCAGCATATATAGTGAGTGAATAAGGGTAATTGGACCTAGTTTGGAGGCTTATGAATAAGTGAAAAATATCAGTTCTTAAGGCTAAAATGGACCAATGCTGACCCCTTGAATTGTGAGCTTAATTTCTAGAGTACGACCAACTCTTACTCATTGTACAAACCCAATAGCATTTATGGCTCCCTTTTTCTCCTAAATGACACCCTCTACACACATATAATTAAGGCATCTCCATAACCCACACATAGATATTGTGATAGCATCCAAAAGAGGTTAAATCAACCCATAATAATGCTATAGCCAGCAAGGAAATTTGTCTAGAAACTCTTCATTAAACAAAATGTCGCTCTTAGGAGGTACAAAATTTAGCAAATGATAGAAATATCAATCCTGCCTTCCGGAAACACACCCACAAGACAAAGACAAAATTTGAGCTCCCTTGTGACTATTTATTGTACTTCCATTGTTACAGATTTCGACCAGCTGAGTGTAAGAGTGAATATGGTCTTGACTGGATAACTTTACCCCTTAGAAAAACTAAACTTGACCCATGGAACAAAGGATTTGAGCCTCTTTTACAATACTAAACTTGTTCTTCCTTGTGAAGAACTTGACTAGCAATGAATAAGAATGAACTCAACCCTAAATGCAATGTTCACTTCCTTTATAAGAATTATTGATTGGTTGGAGACTTAGAAGTTGATGTCGACAATACCAGCTACATTGATCCACACTTGATGCTAATTCCCAATGATAGCCTCTCCAACAACAAGGAAGCTCTTTGTACATAGAATTTTCAAATCAAGCACAATTTAGCATATATGGTCATTGATAATGCAAACCAAAATAACCTTCCCTTGCTTCAATTGGAAAAGGAACAAAAGTTACCAACTTCAACTCATCCCAACTCCAATTAGCTTGGATTGGTCATAAATGCACATTATCTTGTGCTAATCACTTGACAATAGATAAGAATGTTGCTAGAGGATGGCAAGATTTTTCCCAATATCTTATATGTTCTTACAAACAAATATGAGAAGACTTACAAAAATAAGATGATGATAAAAAGTGTAACTAAGTGCATAAAGCAGGGGCTTCGAGGTTCAACCTTAGGCATGTTCCCTCTTTTAATCCTAATATTACTTGGAGTTATTTCTATGGTGCATGTCAAGTGTTGGGTGATTATGTTGTTGGTATTGTCCTTCATTACAGTTATGATCATTAATTTTAACTCAAGATTGGAACTAGTAGTGGTACTAATATTCGTGCAAGGTAAGTAGCCCTTTGGGCCCTATTAAAATTTTCTATGCTTAAAGGTGTTCAGAATCATCAAGTTGTTGGAGACTCAAAAATGGTATTTATAGTTTTAAAGTATATGTGACATTGGATAGTCTGGTTCTCTCTCAGTGGCAGCACTAAGTTAAGGAACTCCAGGAAGCTTTTCATTCAGTTTCTATTCAGCATGTTCATAGAGAATTTAATTCTTTGGCACATCATCTTTCAAAGGATCCCATTGCAATTAGCAAATGGATTACGCATGGAGAATCAGAGGGAGGGCTTTGGTTTTAGCTTTCCTAAAAATATTTTTTTAAAATAATTTTACAGGAAGTTTTAAGATATTATTTTGGGTTGTCCATAATGCTAGCACTATAGGTGGAAATCATCTTTTGATGTTCAACTTTTATGAGAAATATGTTTTGCAGAATCTGATGATAATTTGGAAATTTTCTTAAAGGAGCTCTTATGTGTAGGCACAATCAATGTATACTTTAATTTCTACTTGAAATAAAAAATGCCAAAAACACATTTTCTTTCTTGGAAGAAAAAATACACAGGAATGAGGAAAATATTATGTGGAAGAAGATATGAAATTTTCTATTTCTTTGAAGATATAAATTGGTGTATCCTTACCATTTTTGGGTTGACAAGCTGATTGCACCTGATTTCCGGGTCAGGCCAGTATAGTTGTATTTTATTAGTGGTGGTGGTCGAACCAATGGGTCCCCTACTAAACCCCCCAACCAACGGGTCCCCTGCTAAACCCATGAACCAACAGGTCCCCTACTAAACACCTAAACCAATGGATCCCCTGCTATTTGTCCCTCTATTTTTTCTAGTGTAGGCCAAACTCATTTGCTCCTTCGCTGGGTAGGTGAAGGAATCACAAAGAATATAGTGTATTTGAATCGACTGGTTGAACGAGCAATCCAACTCTCCTTTCTGGGATCTACTCTTGGCTCACAAAGCATCCAGTGTAGTTGATTCGACCGGTTGAATGAACAATCGAAGTCTCCTTTCTGGGATCTACTGTCGGCTCACAAAGTGTCCAGTGTAGTTGAATCAACCGGTTGAATGAACAATCGAATTCTCAGAATACATGCATAGACCATTGTAGAGATAAGGAAATTTATTAGGTAAGAATTTTTGGAAAAAGGGCGCGTGGGTAAGGTAATTAGGCTAATTAGCTTTGTTGGAATTTTAAAAAAAGGGTGGTATTTAGGCTAAGCTAGGGGTATTTAATCATGTATTAATGCTATCAATTTATTAATTATGATTAATCATGTATTAATGCTATCAATTGATTAATTATGAATTAGTAAATTTAATTAAAAATTACTAATTAGTCTACAAACACATGGTAATAATGGCATTACCCACCAACACATGATACCCTCATAACCAATACCTAGTTATCTAAAAATCAAATGTTTCCACTATGCTCAATTAGAGGTGAAGGATTCTCCTAGGAGGTCAATATGTTGGTTTGGCACCGGTGTTATTTTCAGCCTCAGATACTTAGTGGTTAAGGGCTTCAAGGGTAAAGGGTTAATTTCCAAGGGATTTAGGGTTAGAGGATTTACTGGTTAAGGACTTAATATTTAGGGGATTTAGGTGTTTAAGGGATTAGGAGTTAATTAAGGTGTTTAATGGTGATGGATTAAGGGTTAAGGATCACAGGTTAAGAGGATAAGGAGTTATGGTTTACAAGGTTCATGGATTATAGCTGGTTAGGGGTTATTTTCTTAATATTTAATGAGTCAAGGGGTTTATGGGTTATGATTTATGAGTGTAGGGGTTAATGGATTATGGATTGGGGGTTAAGGGAATATGGAATTCAATGGGTATGGGTTAAGGGCTTATGGTTTGTGATCATTGGACTCCTAATCCATGACTTATCACCACTATTGGGGGTTCCCCTATGATCTATTGCTCTCGCTACCTTCCCTCTAGGTCCCCTATCCCCTTATATGAAATTAGGTCCTAAGCCCCCTTCTCATTCTCTAATGCTAGGATTAAAGATCATAGTAAACCATGGTTGCACCTCTAAATTATACCCACACATGCAACCCTAGTTCTGTCCCCTTGACCCATTATTTCACATTCCCCAAGGCACAAATCAAATGTTTGGATGTATCTTGGATGACTTGTCACATTCCATGACTAGCTTCACGCATATCGAATAGGAATTCCCATCATTTAATAATTTTTTGGAGGGTGTTCATGGCATAGTCAAGGGCCACATTTACAAAAGAGGAGAATTTTATAGGTATATGTTAAATGGATTAAGGAATATAGGGTTGTTGACAAGGAAAAAGATCCACCATGCCAATAAGGGGGAATTAATCACCAGATCGTAGGTCCCAACTAGATGTGCTCTCGTTCTGAATTGCCAATCCAAACAGGTTTTAAGGACTATTATAAGGTTTAGGGGAGTAATGAGTTATTGGTTAGGGGATTAGGGATTAGGGGCTTAGGGGTTCAATGAATAGGAGATTAGGGGTTAGAGGTTCAGGGTTTAGGGGTTAGGGGTTATGACTAGAATAATGAGTTAGTGGTTAAGGGGTTAGGGATTTAGTCCTTAGGGGTTAGGGGATTTAGGTACATTTAGGGGTTAGGGGAGTAATGATTTAGTAGTGGTTAAGGGATTAAGGATTAGGGTTGGGGAGATCATAATGAGTTAGTGGTTAAGGGTTTAGGGATTGGGGGTTAGGGGTTAGTGGATTTAGGTGCATGTAGGGGTTAGGGATCGAATAATGAGTTAGTATTTAATATGATTCTTTCCAAATGTTCTTGTATAACCTTGGTCTAGCCTTAAAAGCTCCCTAACAATGAAAAAAATCCAAAGGAACCCCAAAATTCCCTTTTAGAACATGTTTCTGGACTTTGCACGAATTCTGGTTCAAGTGGGTCACTCAGGTCAGAGACGTCCTCAACACCTTGAATGCATTTCTGCATGGAGGTCACCAAGGTCACGATCTGCACACGAGTCACCAGGGTCATGGCCTACACGTGTCTCATGAATGCGTTCAGGTCATGTTCGACCTAGCCCGACCCTGATGAATGACCTTTAGGCCTTCAAACATTGTTCTGCACGTCCTGAACATGGATGCGCTGCACTAACCCAACTCAACCTGAATGCACCTACCCTGAACACTGTTCTCCATGTGTCCTACGGAAGGAACCCAACCCAACCCTACCCTAAACACTATTCTGCACGCGCCCTATGAAAGGAACCCGACTCCACCTGAGCGTGAACGCTGAACTCATTTTTACCCAAATCAACCCAGACTTTGTTTCCTTGCTATAGCCTCACCCTGACCCAAACACATTTAGGCAGGCACCCTCACATGGCGCGCCTAACCAAATGAATTAGGCACAAGAGAGCAACCAGAAAATGGGCTACACGAATGTGCATAGGGCACCCGTGCGGTCACAACCTAGAAAATTTGATGCGGGTTCCCTTAACTGTAATGACCCGACCCGAATGGGTTTGGGTGGGTGCCCTAAAAAAAAACGACACTACGTGCCTAACTGAACAAAGGCACAAGGGAGAAAACAGCAAATGGGCCGCACGAACGTGCACAAGGCACCCATGTGGTCATAACTTAGAAAATTTGAAACGCCCGTCGTCAAATGAAACGACACGTTGACCCGAACACGTTTGGGTGGGAACCCTCACATGGCACGACATGGTGAGCACGACCGAATGAAGGCACAAGGTTAGAGCAACCGGTAAGCGGGCCACATGAACGTGCACAAGGCACCCATGCAGTCACAAGTTAGCAAATTTGATACATGCGCCCTCAACCAAAACGACCTGACCTAAAAGTGTTTGAGCGGGCACCCCCAGCTAAAATAACCCGACCCAAACACGTTTGGGTGGGTGCCCTCAATCGAAACAACCCGACCGGAATGGGTTTGGGTGGGTGGCCTCAAAAGAAACAACACGACGGGCTACCAAACTAAGGAACAAGGGAGAAAATGGAAAACAAGCCGCACAAACGTGCACAAGGCACCTATGTGGTCACAACTTAGCACATTTGATACGGTCGACCATGAACGAAATGACCTGACCCAAACATGTTTGGGAAAACACCCTTAGATGGTGTGAGATGGCACGCACGAACGAACAAAGCCACAAGGGATCAATCGGAAAATGGGTCACACGAATGTGCACAGGGTACTCGTGCGGTCACAAATTAGCAAATTTGATACGGGCACCCTCAACCAAAACTACCCAACCCAAATGTGTTTGGGCGAGCGCCCTCAACCAAAATGACCTGACCCGAACGAGTTTGGGTGGGCACCCTCAACCGAAATGACCTTACCCGAATGGGTTTGGGCAGGCACCCTTTAACGAAACAAAATGGCGGGATAGCCAACCAAGTCACAAGAAATAAAACGGAAAACCAACTGCACGAACATGCACAAGGCATTCGTGCGGTCATAGCTTAGCAAATTTGATATGGCTGCCCTCAAACGAAACGACCCGACCCAAATGCGTTTGGGCTAGCGCCCTCACATGGCGCAGCATGGCACACACGATTGAATGAAGGAAAAAGGGAGCAATAGGCAAACGGGCCGCATGAACATGCACAGGGCACCTGTGCGGTCACAACTTAGAAAATTTGATACAGACACCCTCAACCGAAATGACTCGACCCAAACGCGTTTGGGCAAGTGACCTCAACTGAAACAACCTGACCCAAACGCGTTTGGGTGGGTGCCCTCAATCAAAACGACCTGACTAGAATGGGTTTGGGCAGGCACCCTCAAATGTAATGACACGGCACGCCCGAATGAATGAAGGCACAAGGGAGAAAATGGCAAATGGGTCGCACGAATGTGCACAAGGAACCCATGCAGTCACAACTTAGCAAATTTGATACAGTGGCCCTCAAATGAAATGACCCGAGCTGAAAATTTTTGGGTGGGATCCCTCACATGGTGCGACATGGCACGCATGACCAACTGAAGGCATAAGGGAGAAACCAGAAAACAGGCTGCATGAGCGTGCACAAGGCACCCGTGCATTCAAAAATTAGGTGCAAATTTGATATGGGTGCCCTCAACCGAAATGACCCAACCCAAATGTGTTTGGGTAGGTGCCCTCAACCAAAATGAACCAACCCGAACACCTTTGGGTGGGTGCCCTCAACCGAATCGACCTGACCCGAATGGGTTTAGGCAGGCGCCCTTAAATGAAATGACATTGCGCACCCAAACAAACGAAATCATAAGGGAGCAAATGGCAAACGGGCCACACGAACATGCACAAGGCACCTATGCAGTCACAACTTAGCAGATTTGATACGGCCGCCCTCAAATGAAATGACTCGACCCAAACATGTTTGGACAGGCACCCTCACACGGTGCGACACAGCGTACATGAGGGAACGAAGGCACAAGGGAGAAACCAACAAATGGGCCGCATAAACGTTCATAGGGCACCTGTGCGGTCACAACTTAGCAAATTTGATACAGTAGCCCTCAACTAAAAGTACTCGACCTAAACGTGTTTGGGCGGGCACCCTCAACCGAAACGACCCGACCCGAACACGTTTGGGTGGGCGTCCTCAACCAAAATGACCCGACCTAAACAGGTTTAGGTGGGCACCCTCATACGAAACGACATGGCGGGTTACCCAATTAACATATATAAGGCACCCGTGCAGTCACAACTTAGAAAATTTGATACGGCCGCCCTCAAATTAAACAACCCAGACCAAACACGTTTAGGTGGATGCCCTCACAGGGCGTGACACGGTGCATAGGACCGAACAAAGGCATAAGGGAGCAACCAGAAAACAAGCCACATGAACATGCACAGGGCACCTGTGTGGTCACAACTTAGAAAATTTGATATGGGCGTCCTCAACCAAAACAACCCGACCCAAACGCGTTTGGGCGGGCGACCTCAACCGAAACAACCTGACCCGAATGCCTTTGGGTGGGTGCCCTCAACCGAAACGACCTGACCTGAACAGGTTTGGGTGGGTGCCTTCAAACGAAATAACACGGTGCACCCGACTGAATGAAGACACGAGGGAGAAAACGACAAACAGGTCGTACAAACGTGCACAAGGCACCCGTGCGGTTACAACTTAGCAAATTTGATATGACCCCCCTCAAACAAAACGACCAGACCCAAACTTGGGACAGCGCCTCGCCTGCGAAACTCGGTTAACATTTCTTAAAAAAAATTGGTTAAAATCTAAGGGAAATTACAATGTTTACCATCGCCGCTCTTACGATGTTTCTTCAAAACGTCGGAACACCAACACTTATCCTTTAATCGTCGCAATACTGATGGTTATCCTTTGGTCATCACAATACCGACGGTTAAGCCCAAATACATCGCACTGCCAACAATTTTTTTAAAAGTAGAAATAACGATGCTTTTCCAAAACCACCGTTGCACTACCAATGCAAGTCATAGAAATTCCACATGTATGACGTTGCGGCCCTAGACGTTGGCATTCCAATGATGCCCCTAAACGTCGAAAGACTGACGATGTCCCTAAATGTCAGTATAGCGACGATTGTGGGCATGATTTGAAAAATTGATAAAAATTAGGGAAATTTCTGACAATACGTCAAAAGTGTCGGAATTTTGACCAAATGTACTAGTGAGAAAACATGAACTACAATATACACCTTGGAGAATCGAGGACTTAACTTATGTGTAGGAAATATCCCTGAATGTTGTGTTCTATGTATCAAGGTATAAAGGGAGGCTAACTTGGTTACCTAGGGAGAGGATAACAACCTATGGTGGACTTGCAAAGTATACTCAGCGGTACCTGGAAGTTCAATCTATAGTAGTGTTATCTAATGTGTAACTATTTGATGATATTGTTCCCATATAATTATCATGTGTGGAGTGCCATCCAATATACCCAAAGGTACGCGAAGAACGATTTGACACACCTACGTATGTGGAATGATATATCACCCCTAGGATGTAAAATTGGAAAAAAACAACAACTCCTATGTTTAATGACATTGAAAGACGTCTCTAGCCTAGACCTCTAAATGTTTGTGTTAATTTTACAAATTATCCTTAGGTTGATTCAATAAATTTTAATGTTTATCTTGAATTAAGTTTCATTTTTCGGGCTCACTGCGAGTTTCACCTGAACTTCCTAAAATGAAAGCTAGCTTCAAGAAATGAAATCTTTCGCTTTCAATAAAAATCTATCTAAAGGAGGGAAGAGACAAGGAGTGTTCAACATACAAAATGTAGCAAACAATATTGTAACTACAATTACATTTTAACGCAATTGTTCCAATTTTCATACACACACAAAACCCTATATGCCAATGCAAAGACATTTTTATTTTCGATTTGACTTAATTTTCAAGTATAATGAAAACTAAGATGCATGTCTAATCACTGATAAAAGTAAACTTTTCATAACGATGACTAGAACACCAATTCATTCAAGCACTCAATGATAAAATAAATCAATTTGATAATGACCTAATGATAAGAACAAAGGAAAATATAAATAAATCCTTATCAAATACTCTAAAACAAAAACATAAAAAACAAATGGAGGCTTTTTAGAGAACACAAGACACTCTTGGACTCAAGGAAGAACAACTAGAACAAAATTAGATAGAGATAAAGTAAAACAAAAGAAAATATGTGCATGAAATAGGATTTGATATAGGTGCTGGAAGGGCACAATGCTCTGCAACACAAGCACAAAGAGGGTTTGGGTGCACTACAATGTAGTCACAGAGAAGGATGTGGAGCATTGCAATGCTCTATCTCCAGACCAGACGGAGCATTGATCAAGGGATGCAAGGTTCCAACATAGAAATTGCAATTGAAACTCAATGAAAGAGTCTTCTTGGGTATGTTATTGACTAAATAAGGTAGTGAATGTCTAGAGAAGTAGTAGAGAAATAACTAAGGGTAAGAAATCCAGCAAGGGAATGAAATAATCCCAGTAGACTCACCAATTTATTATACATAATCTACACTAGAGACAAAAGTATCTTCCCGAGACTTGATGGACTACCCTAGAACAAAAAAAATAAAAGAAGTTAATGTTTTCCTTGAAGTAAATGGAAAATGGGATGAATCCTACCTAGAATCCATCATAACATTCATTCCTATCTTGTCTAGTATGCTCCAATATCTACAATTAGAACCTACACAATTAGATAACACAAACCAATGATCTATGACATCTATGTAGCATCATCCAATAACTCTATTCAATGGATAAACATGGCATCGAAAACATCACATATAAGAAAACAATGAAATGGAGAGAGTTACAACCAAATATAGGAGTTTATCTTATAGAAGAGATCATCCAAGTTAAATTTTCCTTCCTTGCCACAAAGTGTAATTTTATATCACCCTAATGCATGAAATAATGACTCTCACAACAAAAACATAAGGGTAGAATATATCTCAAAAATTAAACCTCTAGCTTTTGGATGGTAGTAAATATATAGGAGAGGATGGTAGGTTAGTAATTCTTATTGATTTACCAATCTAGCCTTCAGATCCACTCTTGATGGGAGGATGAGCTCAAGCGATAAGGGATGAAATATCCAAGGTAGGATAGGATATAATTTGAGATTTTTATCCAAGGTAAATGGTTAGAACAACTCCTGTAAGTGTCTAGATGATGAAGCTTCGAGGTACCTTTATTTTTCCCCAAATTCTAGAATTAGCACACCCCCAGCAAGAGGTAACTTTCTCGTGATAAACACAGGTCCAAAGAGGCCAACATGCTAGTGAATCCTAGTCCTTAAAAGGGCAGGCTCTGTTGGCCCTAAAAAACAATGGAATGAAGTAGTTAATGGAAAAAATTCAGGGTTTTGAGAGATTCATGGTTAGGGATTTGTGTAGGGATGATGACAAGGTTTTCAAGAATGTGAATGGTCTTGGCTTGAAAGTCCATTTACCAGATGTGGAAAAATGGCCTATAACAGGGCTGTAACATCTCCACTTACCATAATTTTTTTAATCTAATTATAACATAATTACAACAATGACATTAATGTAAAACGTTATAGTTTGACAGACTCTTTCTTTGTATTTGCTGTTGTTCAATTTATTTCGCAGCTTATGATTTCATGTAAATAATTATTTTCTGGGATTTCTGATCCTTGACTTTATTAACGAATTCATACTTCAGTTTCATTAGTGATTGTACTTGCAGATATTTCTTCACTGCCTTATTCTATTATATAGTCTTATAATTTCTATTTATTTATGCCTTTACAATATTCTACTAAATCTATCATAGCATATTAACTATACCCTTTATGGTGTGCCTTAGAATATTATATTGTATTCAATTCCACTTTGATCACTTAATCCACTTCCCCACTTTATGTCACCCTTAATAACCATAAGGGTTAACATTATATATTATGTCACTTTCGATTATTGAAGTACATACCTTTCATTTAAATGAAAGTATCTAACTAAAACCTCTTAATAATTTAATGATATCATTTTTGGTTATGTAAAATGAGATACTGCATACCAACCTTATTATTAAACCTTTTTAGAGGATTTAATGACACTTCCCTTATACCTTAGATCTAACATATGATTATCATATGCATATTCACCTTAAATAATTATCCAACTAAAGCTTAACCAAGTTGAACTTAGGAAGGAAAGTAATATTTTCTACACAACTTATTAACGCCTCTTTATACCTTTTTCTAATGACTATCTAATAAAAGACCTTTTGTATGGTTATCACTTTAATTTCATAGTCATAAATTTTGAGTTATTTTACATTCATATTACATTATCAATGGATAATGTGGAAATACGCCAATCCTAATTAATTATGGAGATACGCATTAATATATTTTGTATATGAGTTGATGATTATTATCTCTCCAGGACATAAGACTTATTGGTTTATCCTTTCGATACTTAATTATTTATGACTGAAATGCATATCCATTAACTCGATCACATGGCTACAGATATTTTTGAATCCGTTATTGGTTTGTATTATTGACACGTTGATGGTCTAGATGTATTCATATCTTTGTTGTGGTAATTATGAAGACCTAACCCTATTTAGAAATTTCATTTTCATTTGAGAATTTCGGTCCTCCGGCTCTAGTTTTTCCGGCAACCCTCATCGTTCGTTTACCACGCAGCCCATAAACTGGTTATTTTTTTTTCTTTTATTCTATATAGGTGTTCGATCTTATTATGCATTCCATCTCATGTTGGACACATTATTCATAATTTTTCAGAGGTATACCTTCCGTTCAAGCAATATGAGTTAATTATAACGATCTAGCTATCGTATGATATTTATGCCTCTGACAAATTTATTTTTGTTGCATTTTCATTCTATTTGATTTTCAACTAATGGTTCATTCTCATTTTGTAGGGTTTCATTCTATTCAAGGTTTTTAACTTGTCTTTCTTTAACAATTTCCGGAGGCCATGAGTTAATTTCCTCTCTTCAAGAAATAGGTAAGAATTTTCAACCCTTAACGACTTTCTTGGTTGGCTATTCCTTTCATTTTCTTATGAACACTATGCTTGCAACTTCTTTACCTCATTACTATCGTTTGTGCAATACATTTCATTTTAACTACTTATAGGCTTATGATGGATGGAATCCTCATTTTAATTAATTTATCTCTTAAATTTTGTTGTATTACTACTACCATACTATCTCTGTGTTAATGTAATAACATAGTCGGGATTCTAAATCCAGCATAAAATATATGTAATTATTTATACATTTATTATTTTTTCACTATATTTCCCTTATGCATAACTATTTGTAAACATTTCCAACTATGATTAACTCAGCAAAATTGTAATTTCATATAAGTTTTTCCATACTCTTTGAATGTACATTGTTTATTTAGAGTAAATTTTGGTTTTTCATTGAATATGCAATGCCATTACTCAACTTTTATTTATCCCCAATTTAATCTGAGAAGCTAGTAATAAGCTTGGACGTCTTACCATTCCATAGTAGATGTATTGGGTTTACCTTCGATTACCCTAACAATCTCTGTTTATTGTTATTAGAATTTATCGTTAAAGAGATTCCACTATTGGGTTTCAAATCGATGTTATTTTCTCTCCAAGGTGACTATTATATTTTTCGTAATAGAATTAGATTTAATTTATTTCCCTCTTCTCAGTCATTGTATTCGTATTTTCCAATTGAAGTCTTTGTGGATTTTTTTATATATTTCCTTAGTTGTGTCCTACAACAATTCTCATTGAATTCCTATGTTTCTCGAATGATCGTTTTACCTGAAGTAAAATCGATTTTTTATTTAACTCAGAAACCCTCATTTCCTCATGAGGAATTTCAATTTATTTTTTCTCGTTAATGATCTTCATAACATTCTCCTTTTTATGAAGTTGACCTTTCTGTGGAAACTTGGGATTTTGAATTTTCTCCTCTTACTTAAAATTAAAATCACACTATTACAGACTTGTAATCTATATGAATTTGTCAACTTTACATTTATATGTCTCGGGAGAATAATTTATAATAAATTTATAATTTTATTAATTTCCTCAAATTAATAAATTTTGAATTGTACTGGAACCGTTAATCAATTATTTAGAGCTTCTTAGAGTTTTAATATGCACTTTGTTGACAAGACTGAAAGTACTCAATTTCCTTATCATCAAATTAATTTCCTTTTTTATCTTTTGTTTAATTTAATTCTTGCACTTAAGCATTTTCTCATATTTATGTGCAGGTTTGCTGCCACTTGTTAACATAGAATAGTAAGGAAATTCTCCATATTTAATTACTCTTGTCCCATTTTTATATATGATTTGATTTTCTTAATTTTTAAGATATCTATACACATACTAATTCACGTGTATAAACTATATGTGCAGGTACTCCACTTCTTTCACTGCACAATTTCCCATTTTTTTTAAAAATTATGTGAATTTTGGAGAATCCTTTTGTCATTCATTGACAATAGAATTTAATTTCTTCTATACAGGTTGGTCTGTATCGCTTTGAATAATTAATTCTCTTCAATTCTAAACTAGATTCAATTTTATAAATCTATTTTATCTATTTAGTTAGGACCATGGACTATCTCCATAAATTATGACAGATTTAAATTGTAATGTATATCCACAATAATATCATGGTTTAAATTACTATATTTATGATGCAATGTATTCATCATCAGAAATTTGAGTTATTCTTCTTTACTTCATGTACTTTATTCTATATGACCTTTTTACACTTCTGAGTTAATGAAATAATTTATGTGTGTCAATAAATATTCTAGCTATCGTAGAATAGCATATCTACTTTGAATTTTTGTACTCCTATTTACTAAGAGAAAGGAATTTTTCTCTTTATGTACATAATTTCATGTTTAACATTTTATTTCACAACTCATAAGTACACTACTTTTACTTCTATCCACGTGTATTTATCTATGTCTTCTAAGTACACAGATTTAATTTTTACAACCTAACCTCAGATTTAAACCTGTACTAGGGTTTATAGATTCTAAGTGTTGGTTAATTAACTTGTAATTTTCTATGTAACCATATAGATCAATTACATATACTATATTTGTTTTCTAGTTAAATACATTAGACTTTCTAAACAATTTTTTTACATAAATTAATTACGCATAAAATTAACTTTTTGACCGAATTCCTTCTATTTTACTTGAATCATTAATCCATAAAAATAGATAATTTCTAACTTTATTTAGCACTAATATTCATAACACAGAATTTAATTACTTGTGCATAATAATTTTGGGAAGACTATTTGCCACCCAACCTTGAGCTTTATCTCCACAACTCCCCCCAAGCAGAGATCGATTCCTCCAAAGTGTAGAAAACCTCTTGTCTACCCAGGAACAACTTATTTAAGATTTCTTTCCCCCATCATGTTTCTATAATTGCGTCGAGTTAAATCAGGATGTTGTTTTCCTTTTTCTTTCCTTTTGTTTTTTTCACAAAAGTACTTTAAAACTAGATTTTTCCTCTTTCTAGTTTTATTTCACCTCTTCTCAGTAACATTCCACTTTACTAAGGTATCTTTTATATTTTTATCTCCAATCTAATATTTTTAATTTATTTTATTTTCTCCAAGGTTTTTTGGATAGTTTGGGAAAGTCTTTGGATACTTATCCATCCTCATGGATAAGGAACCCTGGTCTCCATTTACTCTAGTCTTTGCACAATAGTGAAATTTCACATTTATTTAAGTCAACCTTAATTTATGTCAACATATAGTTTTCCTATAGGTCCATTTGACCGTTAGGATTCCTAACTGCCTAAAATAAAAGTAGAAAAATAGGGATGTTACATATTCCCCCTCTAAAAAATAACATCGTCCTTGGTGTTGCAAATGATTTGTTGATTTCCCGATGAGGGACAGATGTTTATCCTTCATCTCATTCTCTTGCTCCCAGTAGCTTCCTCAGAGGTAAAGTGCATCCACCACACTTCTACCCCACTTATTGTTCTACTCTAGAGCTTGATTTCTTCATTTTTTCAGTATAATAAGTGGCTCTGGAGGAAACTCCATTCTTGTTTCCACCTGCTCAAAGATCAAATAAATTTACATGAGTAGGGTAACATATATAATTTTATAATAAGAAATTACGATAATACTGTGGACCTTAATATGCATCGGTAGAGCCACTCTGTAGCAAGATTTCTAAAGGTCCATAGTAGTATAGTGCTAACTTAGCACAACTACCATCATATAATGTATTCTTTTTACTCTTAATCCTCAAGTAAACATGGTCTCCCACTTTGACTTCTCTATGAATTCTCTTTTTGTCTGTATAGATTTTTTGTCTGTCATGAGCTATTTTAAAGTTTTTTTGAATTTTCTTCATATTTCTTTCCATCTATTGTAATGCATCCTGTCCAAGAATTAACTTATGTTCTGGTTGACTCCAACTAAGTGGTGTGTGGCACTTTCTTCCATACAATGCTTCAAAAGGACTCATCTTTATTGAATCGTGATAACTATTATTATATGCAAGTTCTCCTAGATGCAGAAAATATTCCCATTCTATAGGTTTGTCTATAATATACATGCGTAACATGTCTTCTAGAGTTTGGTTTGTCCTTTCAGTTTGTCCATCTATTTCAGGATGGTAGGTGGTACTAAAATTCAATTTGGTACCCATTCCTTGAAGTAGTCTTCCAAAAATCCGATGTAAACTTTTCATCTCTGTCTAATATAATAATGTTAGGAATACCATGTAACTTTACCATCTCTTTCATAAATACATTTGCTACTAGGACTATACCAAAAGTAGATTGTACTAGTAAAAAGTGTGCATATTTAGTCAATGTGTCTACAACTTCCATTATAGAATCATGTTGATATTTAGTTCTATGCAATCCAATAATAAAATATAATGAAATCACTTCCCATTTCCATTTAGGAATAGGTAAAGAATTCAAAAATCCTGTTGGATATTGATGCTCTACTTTTTCCTGTTGACATTCTAGACATCTTGCTAGGGAATCAACCACATATTTCTTCATGCAAGGCCAAAACATATTCTTTCTCAATGTTGTAATCAATCTTTGATAACTAGGATGCCCTGCCTAGGGTCGTTTATGACACTCATCTAAAATCTCCTATTTTAATGAGCTCACATTTGGAATATACAATCTGTTTTATAATAAATCAACCCTTTCTAATTTTGAATATATCCCAATATTTCAGTGTTCTACAATTTTCTTGAAGTTTTTCATAGTTTGTATCTTGACTCACCACTTCTTATATTAATCGGTCTATTCACACTACTTCCAACACTATTCAAAATATGATGAGAATTCCTACTCAAATAATCTGCAACCTTATTTTTCTTTCCTTTAATATGTTTGATTTCCATGTCAAAATCATTAAGGAAAGACAATCATCTAGCTTTTCTAGCATCTAAATTGGGTTGTGTGAAAAAATATTTCAAGCTTATGTGATCTGTCATCACAACAAATTTCTTTCCTCACTGATAATGTCAACACATCTTCAAAGCATGTATTACAAAAGCTTAGTCTAAGTCATATATAGTGTAATTATGTTCATGTTTATTTAATTTTCTTGATTCATATGCTATGACAGGGTTTTCTCGTAATAATAATCCTCCTAATCCCTCTAGACATACATCTATACACACTACAAATTCTTTGTTTGGATCAACATTCTTGAAAATAGGATCAGTATTTATTTTAAATTTTAACTGTTCAAAACTATGTTGACATTTTTGTGTCGACTCAAACTTCACTCCTTTTTTATGTAGAGATGTAATAGGATATGATAAGGCTGAAAATCCTTCTACAAATCTCCTGTAGTATCCAGTGATACCCATGAATGATATTATGGCTAGAACATTAGTAGGTACAGGCTAATCCATGACAGTTTGTATCTTCTCTAGGTCTATTTCCAATCCCTCTTCTGAAATTACATGGCCCAAATACTGAATTTTATCTTTGTAAAATTCACATTTGCTAAGTTTGGAATATAAAATATGTTCTCTAAGTGTTTATAAGACAATTATGAGATGTTCTTTATATTATGATTTATTTTTAGAATATACCAGAATTTCATCAATGAACACTAAACCAATTTTTTCTAGATAGTTGTATAACACACTATTCGTCTCACACATGAATGTAGCATGTGCATTAGTCAATCCAAAAGGTAGAACTACAATTTCATAGTGTCTATATCTTTTCTTGAATGTTGTTTTATTGATGTCCTCATCTTTGATTCTTATTTAATGATATCCTTTTCTTAAATCAATCCTTGAAAAGATAGTAGCTCCTCTCACTTGATCAAATAAGCCATATTTTCTAGGTAGAGGATATATGGTCTTTATGGTCAATTTATTTAGTTGCTGGAAATCTATATTCCTTCTGAACGTGTCATCTTTCTTTTTGTTAACACAGGTCTTTCCCAAGGAGGCACCATTGATCTAACGTACCCTTTTTCCAACAATTTTTTTGTAATTTAAGTTTCAATTTTTAGTAGTTCATGACTATTCATCCTATAGGGTCCCTGAGAAGAAGTACTAGTTTAATTAAACAATCAATGTATCATTTAAGGATTTATTGAGGGATTTTTTTTGGAACCTTCCCCTTGAACTCTCAACTCACTGGTAGTTTTTCCACAGTTTCATCTCCTGTTTGTTGTCCAAATTCTTCCACCTGTACGACATTCATTTTACAGCCTTTTCTTGTTTTTATTTTCAACTTTAATGTAGGAATCTATGTCACAAATATGATTTTTGGTTCTCCTTTCTCTATTACATTTTTTCTTACTTCCACGATGCAATTTATTGTTTTGGTATAAGCAATTTGTTATTTCTTTCTGTTCTTATACCCTCTTATTTCCTAATAACAAATCATATCATTCTACCTATACAATGCTTTAATTGGAGTTTTGTTTCATATTCATCTAACTTACTACAGTTTCAGAGATTTTTGCATGTCCCTTTTCCTATGGCTAACTATACTAACCATGTTTGTTTCATTTTTGTTTACACTTTTCTACTATTTTTAAACTAACTTAACTAAATTTTACTCCTAGATCTATTAAATCAGCATCAATTTGTTCATAATTCATACCTTCAATTTCTATTATGGTTGATTGGTGCTCAACCCGTCGATTTACTAAGGCAGCATTGATCCTTAACATATTTCAGTCCTTGTCGTTTATTGTCTCCCAAACCTCTTGAATGTTCTGAATTGTCCTGTGTGGACAGTCATGCAACAGGTGAGGTTCCCCAACACCTCAACACTTTAATGTTTTCTTTGTTTTTACCACTTTTATATATGATACATCTTGAAATACTTTCATAGCTTTTAAATGGAATTAGTCATTTACTAACGGTTATAATATCTGCTCCTGATTTTTTTTTCATCACTACCTCTCTTATTCAAGTATATAAACTTAAAATTTGATTGAGAGTCTTTTCAATTACAATTTTTTCCATTCCGCACATGTACCATTCTGGTTTCTTCCCACCACAGATGGATTTACCCTGCAGTTGGTAGATTTTTGAATTTAGTTTTCACATAATTTTCGTTTAGTATACCTAAAGGTGTTTTAATAAGCTTGGGAGACAGGATTCCTCATCCTTCTCCTTTTATTTTTTGGATTATGCCTAGCTTGTTTCCTACCCTCGGACCCTTCTAAGTTGGTTTTAGCTTCTTTGATTGTTATTGTATGGTCCTAAATTTCGTGACCACTCTATTGGGTTAATTACTCATTACTAGCTTGCACAAATTGTTCATGGTTAGCCCTTAACCACACCATTTCATAGTGAATATTCTAAACATGTCCATTCACTTTAAAAAAAAAAAAAAATTTGATCTGCTAGTATTTCTCCACCCATTCGATATAGCGGTTTCCCTCCGCCCCCCAGTTCCAGATATGATTTTTATTTGTTACTTATTGTAACTGTTGTGCCTGCTTCACACTGAATCATCTGTTTTACACATAATTAGTATTTAAAATAATTTCTTATTTTCACACTAGAATATTTTTCTGTGTTGGGACACATATGCCCAGAGTTTAAACATGGGATCTCGTAACATTTGTAACATCTCAACTTCCCACAATTTTGTTTTTCTAATTATAACATAATTACAACTTTGTCTTCAATGACATTAATGTACTTCGTCATAGTTTGACAAATTCTTTCATTTTATTTCCTGTTTTTCAATTTCTTTCGCAACTTATGATTTCATGTACATAATTCTTTTCTAGGATTTTTTATCCTTGACTTTATTAACGAATTCATACTTTAGTTTCATTAGTAACTGTACTTGAACATATTTCTTCACCACCTTCTTTTATTATACAGTCATTACAATTTCTATTTATTTATGCCTTTACAAGATTATACTAAATCTATCATAGAATATTAACTTCACCCTTTATGTTGTACTTTAAAATATGTTATGGTATTCAATTCTACTTTCATCACTTAATACACTTCCCTACTATATGTCACCCTTAATAACCACAAGGGTTAACATTATATATAGTATGTCACTTTCCATTATTGAAGTACATACCTTTCATTTAAATGAAAGTATATAACTAAAACCTCTTAATAATTTAATGATATCCTTTTTCGTTATGTAAAATGAGATACTACATATCAAAATTATTACTAAACCTTTCTAGAGGATTTAATGACACTTCCCTTATATCTTAGATCCAACATATGATTATCACATGCATATTCAACTTAAATAAATATGATTTAAAAGCTTATCCAACTAAAGCTTAACGAAGTTGAACTTAGGAAGGAAAGTAATATGTTCTACACCACTTATTAACGTCCCTTTATACCTTTTTCTAATGACTATGTAATAGAAGACCTTTCGTATGCTTATCACTTTAATTTCACAGTCATAAAGTTTGATCTCTTTTAAATTCATATTACATTATCAATGGATAATGTGGAAATACACCAGTCCTAATTAATTATGGAGATACAAATTAATAGAGTTTGGATATAAGTTGATGATTCATATCTCTCTAGGATAGAAGAGTTATTCATTTATCCTTTCAAGACTTAATTATTTATGACTAAAATTTGTATTCATTAACTTGATCAGATGGATACAGATATTTTTGAATCTGTTTTTGGTTTGGATTATTGACACGTTGATGATATAGATGCATTCATATCTCTGCCATGGTAAATATGAATACCTAACCCTATTTCAACTTTTCATTTTCATTTGGGCATTTCGGTCCTTAAGTTCTGGTTTTTTCGGCAACCCTTGTTGTTGGTTTACCACACAGCCCATCAACTGGTTATTTTTTTCTTTCACTCCATATAGGTGTTGGATTTTACTACACATTCCATCTCATGTTGGACAAACTATGCATAAGTTTTCAGAGGTATACCTTTCGCTCAGGTAATACAAGTTAATTCTAACTATTTTGCTATCGTTTCATAGTTATGCCTTTGTCAATTTATTTTTTTTGCATTCTGGTTCTATTTTTATTTGAAACTAATGGTTCATTCTCGTTTTGCAAATTTTCATTCTATTAGAGGTTTTTAACATGTCTTCCTTTAACAATTTCCGCAGGCCATGAGGTAATTTCCTCTCTACAAGAAATAGGTAAGAATTTTCAACCCTTAAAGACATTCTTTGTTGGTTGTTTCTTTAGTGTTCTTACGAACACTCTTCCTGCAACTGCTTTACCTCATTACTATTGTTTATCCAATACGTTTCATTTTAACTACTTACAGGTTTACAATGGATGGAATCCTCATTTTAATTAATTTACCTTTTAACTTTCATTGTGTTACAAATACCATACTATATTTGTGTTAATGCAGTGACATAGACATGATTTTAAATCCGACATAAGAAGTCTCTGTAATTATTTACAAATTTATTGTTTTTTCACTATAGCTCCCTTATGTATAACTATTTGTAAATGTTTCCAACTATGATTAACTCATCAAAAGTGTAATTTCATTTGAGTTTTTCCAAACAATTTGAATGTACAACATTTAGTTAAATTAAATTTTTGTTTTTCATTGAGTATGCAACGTTATTACTCAACTTCTCTTTATCCCCAATTTAATATGAGAATCTAGTACTAAGATTGGCCATCTTACCATTCCATAGTAGACGTATTGGGTTTGCCTTCGATTACCCTGAAAATCTTTGTTTATTGTTATTAAAATTTCTCGTTAAAGAGATTCCACTATTGGGTTTCAAATCGATGTTATTTTCTCTCCAAAGTGACTATTATATTTTTTGTAATAGAATTAGATTAATTTTATTCATATCTTCTTAGTCACTCTATTTGTATTTTCCAATTAAAATTTTCTCAGAAATTCGTATATATTTCCTTAGTTGTGTCGTACAACAATTCTCATTGAATTGATATGTTTCTCGAATGATCGTTTTAGTTGAAGTAAAATCGATTTTTGATTTAGCTCGGAAACCCTCATTTCCTTATGAGGAATTTCGAGTTACTATGTGTCATTAATGTTCTTCATAACATTCTCCTTTTTATGAAGTTGACCTTTCTCTGGAAATTTGGGGTTTAGAATTTTCTCCTCTTATTTAAAATTAAAATCACAGCATTGCAAACTTGTAATTTGTATGAATTTGTCAACTTTACATTTATATGTTTGTAGAGAATAATTCATAATAAATTTAGAATTTTATTAATTTCCTTAAATAAATAAAATTATTAATTGTACAAGAACCATTAATCAATTATTCACAACCTCTCAGTGTTTTAATATGCACTCTATCGAAGAGACTCAAGGTACTCAATTTCCTTCTCATTATATTAATTCCATTTTTTCTCTTCTATTTAATTTAATTCTTAAAATTAAGTATTTTTCTCATATTTATGTGTAGGTTTGTTGCCACTTGTTAACATAGAATAGTAAGGAAATTTTCCAGATTTAATTACTCTTGTCCCATTTTTATATATGATTTGATTTAAGTTTTTTTAAGATATCTATACACATACTAATTCATGTGTATAAACTCTATGTGTAGGTACTCCACTTCTTTCACTGCACAATTTCCCAGTTTAATTAATAATTTTGTCAAGTTTGGGAAATCAATATGTCATTCATTGAGAGTAGAATTTGATTTCTTCTATATCGGTTGGTCTGTATCGCTTTGAAAAATTCATCCTCTTGAATTCTAAACTAGATTCAATTTTATAAATTTGTTGTAACTATTTAGTTAGGACCATGGACTCTCTCCAAAAATTATGACAGATTTAAACTGTAATGTATATCCAGAATAATATGATGGTTTAAATTATTGAAATTATGATAAAATGTATTCATCATTAGATATTTTAGTTATACTTATTTACTACATGTACATTATGCTATATGACCTTTGTACACTTCTGAGTTAATGAAATAATTATGTGTGTCAGTAAATATTTTAGTTATTGTACTGTAGCACTACTTTGATTTTTTGTACTCTTTTTTACTAAGAGAAAGGAATTTTTCTCTTTATGTACATAATTTCCTATTTAATATTTTATTTCACAACTAATAAATACACTAATTTAACTTCTTTCCACATGTATTTATCTTTTTATTCTAAGTACACAATCTTAATGTTTACAACCTAACCTCAAATTTAAACTTGATAATGGGGTTTAGAAATTATGAGTGTTCGTTTATTGACTTGTAATTGTATATTTAACCATACAAATCAACTATATATACTCTAGTTATTTCTGTTAAATACATCATACTGTCTAAGAAAATTTTCTACGGAAATTAATCACACATAAAATTAACTTTCTGACCCAATTCCTTCAAGTTTACTTGAATCATTAATCCATACAAGTAGATAATTTCTAAATTTCTTTAGTAGTAAAATTCATAACACAGAATTGAATTACTTGTGCATACCAATTTTGGTAAGACTATTTGCCACCAAACCTTGAGCTTAATCTCGATAGCTCCCCCCGAGCAAAGACCAATTCCTCCAAAGTGTAGACAACCTCTTTTCTACCCAATAATTATGTTCCATAGCATAGACAACCTCTTTTCTACCCATGAATTGATTATTGAAGATTGTTTTCCCCCAGCATGTGTGATATCCCTATTTTTACTGTTTTTCTTAGACATTTGAATATTCCTAAAGGTCAAGTGGACCAAAATGAAAACAATTATTGTGGACACATTTTATTATTTTGAATTGAATAAAAATTGAAATTGAATTATTGTGCAAAGACTAGAGTATAATTAGAGATTAGGAATTTCAGTCCATGAGGATGGATAAGATTCCAAAGACTTTCCTAGATTCTCCAAAAATCCTTAGAGAAAATAAATTAAATTTAAATATTAGATTGGATATAAAAATCTAAAAATATACCTCAGTAAAGTGGAAAGCTACTGGGAAGAGGTGGAATAAAACTAGAAAGAGGAAAAATCTAGTTTTAAAGTAGTTTTGTGGAAAAAACAAAAGAAAATCCTAGGCAAAAAGGAAAATATCATCATGATTAACTGGTCACATTTTTGGCAACATGCTCATGGGAAATCATGATTAAATAAGCTAATATTCCTCGGTAGATAAGAGGTTTTCTACACCTTGGAGAAATTTGTCTCCGCTCAGGGGGAGCTATGAAGAGAAAGCTCAAGGTTGGGTGGAAAATACTCTTACCTGAAGTGCTATGCACAATTAATTTAATTCTGGATTTTGATTTTGATTTCACGATTAGAATGATGATTTAAAGAATTGATATTTATAGAAAATTGAGAAATTATATTTTATGAGTTAATTAGTATAATTGGAGTTATGTTAGTTTTAAATTGTAGAGACTGATGTATTTAACAGAACATAACTATAGTGAGTATAGTTTAGTTATGTATAGTTACATAGACAAAATAAGTTATTAAACCCACATAAATAATGTTTAAACCCAGTTATGAGGGTTTAAACCTGATGTTAGGTTGTGAGAATTTATATTTTCAATTCAGAAAATACATCATATGAGTTAAAATAGATGGAAAAAGAGATAATTAACATAATTTTCCTTTAAATCAAAATGAAACAGAAATCTAGGTACAAAGAGAGATAACTGACAATCTAGAAAGTAACATGATTGTACAAATAACACTTAAATATCTCTATTGTACTTCCATTTAAAACATAGGTTATATCTATCCATTCTTATGGAAAAACAAGAAATTGAATATTAGATATACATTTCAGTACTATAATATTTTACAAAACATGTACACAAAATTATTATAAAGAGGAATTCTTATTAGCAAAATAGGAACTCAAAATTTGTAGAAAGCACTGATAAACTGTATTATTATATACTCTCCATAGTACATTAACTGAAGACAAATATTTTTTCCATTAATTACAAAATTCATATAGGAATAATTATCCTGGAATTTAGTGGATTGAATTCTAGTAGGTTATCGACCAACCTATTCATAGAAGGAATAAAATAAATTGTCAATTCTTATGGGAGAAATGCATATATTGACGAGAAGAAAATAGTGCAAGGTGCAATACCTGTACGATAAACCAGAATACAAAGGGTTATAATTTAATTATTAAGATAATTATATTAATTGTATTAAATTCCGAGGAAGGAATCATAGAAATTTTAATATTAAATTACCGTATTAGTTAAGGAAAAATTCTGTGATAATTCCCTATGGTCAATTAAGAAATTAAATTAAATTTCAAGGATGTAAAAATATCAGTAAACATACGGTAATTGAGTAACTGTAAGGAAAGCATAGAAATGAAAATTACCTGTATTATGAAAGAGTAAAAACACCATGACTATTTTCATAAGATTAAGAGGAAATCCTGCAAAATAAACCATTTTATTACTTGAGGGAACTAATTAAAATGTTGAGTACTTCCTGAAGGAAGAACTTACATATCTTCTATAAATATATTTCCAATGGATCTCCATAATTATGAAGGAAATGATAGAGATTGAAAATGGATGATATGGATATAAGTTGTACCTTAAAAATTACAAATATACTTTCGCAATTAAAGACAGATAATTAAAACCATTACCTCTTTGTATGAAACTCTGTAATGAAATCTTTATATCATTAAGTTAGAGTTATATGGAAAACCCAGGAATTACAATTACACATACTTGCGAATAAAATATTAACCCTTTAAACAAAGATATTTTACAAATTAAATGGGAAAAATGAAATCAGTAAAACGATACTTCTCTAAGTAAATTCATATTTTGTATATAATATTGTAATGTTTCAAAGTGAGAATAAAATACATTGGTGTATTATAAGCATTAATTGAGCTGAGGTCGAATACATGGGAACTGAGATAAAATGTTGGATGGGTAGCTGTAATTGGTTTACAAAGTAAAACAAATAAGTGTACTGAGAATTCCAAAAGGAATTGAAGGAGAAAAACAAAATTATACAACTAACCCCAGTGAAGAAATAGACCGAGAAATAAACCACAGTAAGTTACATACTCTACAACAACAACTCTTGCCATTTATAAAAAATGAATAACCATAAGTATTAATCGAATACATTGAGTATTATGGTATAGCCATGATTTTCACAATGAAAAGAAACAAAAATAATAAAGAAAGAAGACTAAGTTCCCAAAGTGTAGATGGGATTCAAGTGCAATTAATAATAAAACTCATTTTGAAAGACCGAATACCATACTTCAGAAATATCTGATATGAAGGTTCAAAGCGATGGAATAGTGGGTATATGTAAACCCAACCAGCAAAGAAAAATGGGTTTAAAATGATTCAGAAATCGAAACCTTCTTACCTGTGAAGTGTTGGTAATCAATGGCGCGAAACCCCAAATCAAATTTCATTAACTTGCAATAAAACCTCTATTTGGTTAATGAACAATAATGAAATAACCAAAAACATATAGTAATGAATGTTCATAAATAAGCAATGAAAGGATAAATCATAAGATAAATACAGTGGAAAAAGATTTTACGTTACGTGAGACAGAGCCTCATAGCCAAAAATGATAATGGTTGCGGCATAGTGGTAATCGTGTATAAATCCCCTCAGCGTAAACCTCTGAAAAATTAGTTTTCAACTAAGGCTGCGAGGAGAAAGCCAAGTTGCAGAGCTAAAGCCATAAATTGAAGTGAAAAATGACAGAGTTGAGTTAGGGTTGGATAGTCGTAAAACCAACTGGAGAATACGAATCGATCCACAACATCCACGTGGATGGCATCAGAACGAAGAAGCGGAGAAGCCATATGAAGAGAGTAAAGTAAACATGTAGGCAGTGAGGAGAAATCTCGATGTTTTAAATGCAAGTACCAATACAGATAAGAAACGTAAATGTTAAACCCAAATACTGTATATGATCCCCTCCCACATTAAAGTATGATAGAGATGTCATTAATTGGTGAAATGATATGTGGTAAGTCATCAAATCCCAAACGTAATGCTAAGGTAGAATTAGAATGTTGAAACTATTAAACATAGGGTTGATAGAATTAATGTTGCACTATGTAAATGAGAAATGGAATCCATAAATATTTATGTAATATTCATAACCAAGAATTATAACATTTGAATTTATTTCATATAGAATGGAAAGCATAAAATACCATTCAAATGAAATCTAGTAATGGTTTTCTAAAATAAGGTTGTATTGTAGTAAGAATAAATGTAGAACCTTAACATTAGATTGTAATTCCAAGATATAGTAAGAGGAATTCGAATGAGTTCCTATCGAATATTATAATGGTTACAATTCATAATATTCATAGATTACTAAGGGTAGAGTCCATTAAAGTAAGGAAAATAATTCCTTTGAATAGATTAAAAATAACTCTAGAATTATGGAACAAAGTGTATTAATAAATAAATACATGAGGGTATAATAATACAATATGTTTACAAGATAGAATAAATGTAATAGTGAGGAATTCCTATTACAACATTTATTCACAATTAAGGTTATAAAGATGATAAGCTGAACCTAAATCATATGATGAGAAGGATGATAGAATGTAGTCAAGAAGAAGTAGTTCAATAAATACATGACTTTGTAATTATAACGTACAAAAATATAACTAGAGAATTCCTCTAAGCAAGATGATAGTTTAAAAAGAAATTCGTCGAAAATTGACGAAATATTGACGAAAGGACAAGAGCATAATTCGTCAAATAGTGACAAAGATGGAAGTTAGTGTACACAAACTAAGTAATTATACTATAATTACCAAAAAAAAAGTGTGGTAAGTGGATTTGTTACAGCATGTTTCCATAACTTCTTCTAGTTAAATCTGGATGTTGTTTTCCTCTTTACCTAGCCTTTCCTTTTGTTTTTTCCACAAAAGTACTTTAAAACTAGCTTTTTCCTCTTTCTAAATTTATTTCACCTCTTCTCAGTAACTTTCCACTTTACTGAGGTATCTTTTGCATTTTTATCTCCAATCTAATATTTTTAATTTCTTTTATTTTCTCCAAATATTTTTGGAGAATTTGGGAAAGCCTTTGGATTCTTAGCCATCCTCATGGATAAGCAACCTTGGTCTCCATTTACTCTAGTCTTTGCAAATTAATTAAATTTCACATTTATTTAATTCAACCTTAATTTATGTCCATATGTATTTTTCTTATAGCTCCATTTAACCTTTAGGATTCTTAACTACTTAAAATAAAAGCATAAAAATAGAGATGTTACAAGGGCCAATACCAAATAATAAATTTTCATGGATGCAAGAATTCTTTTCAAACATGGGGAACATATTCCAGATAGAGACACAATACATATATTAGATAATTTCTTGAGACGATAAATAGAAAATTTATAACGAATTTGCAGATGATGTTGAAGGAAATGGTATTTTTATTACACATGAATATTTTACAAGGATATGAAAAAAGAATTCAACAATGTCCATAATCCTAGAAATTCAAGCATAGGGTTTTGCACCCCTTGTGCTTCTCTTAAATAAAAGAGAAATATGTGTTAAGAGGTAGAAATAGGTAAGCATTTACCACATTATTTCCTATAATTTAATAGTTATCCAGTGTGAAAAATGTATTATTAATAGGTTGTTTTTATGTTATGTGCAGATTCCATTGTAGAATCACTTTAAGAGCATTGTAGTCAATAATAAAGCGAAAGGAAAAAAATATAAAAGCCTCAAAATAAGTCTTATCATATTCTGAATAAATATTTAGCTTTGGTAATCAATGTTATGGAACAAATTGAAACACTTCTACCACATTTTCTCCTCATACGAAAAATGTTAGTAGAACATAATTTTAGTTACTATCACTTAGTTCTTTTTATGGTATTTAATGTGAAAATATGTCTAAGGGTTTAATTCATAACTCTATATATTCCTAATGACCATAATCACAATACTTCATGCTCTCTCTCATTATTCTAATAAAATTCCTTAAGTTTTGTATCTATAATTAGACAAAAATAGTAAAGAAAATAAAACCAAATTTTATGTCGACATCTAAGAATTCTCATGAGTTGGGAATATTTCAATAGGTAAAGGTTTTTTTCCTCCATTTTACCCACATTCATGACCATATTCAAGATAAAATTTAGGAGGAAGATTTTTGGGATCCTTCTATGATTAATTGAAGTTATTAAGAAATCATATATTCCATAACCTATTTTCCACATATTGGAAGGAATTGTTAACATCGAAAGATTTATCTTGGGATCACATGGTGACAAAAAATTCTTTGAATAATTTAATGGCATTAGCTTCCAATGTCAATTCTGTATCAAAATAATTAATGGGGAAACACAGGTACATGGGCTAATAAGTATTCAACTATTGTAGAATGGCGACCTTCATTAAGTTTAGAATTTTTTAACGTCATTTTAAATCATCCAATATTTGCATCAAATTTACTGTTATATAATCAGTTGTTGAAATTTGTAATGCATGAAATCATAAGGGAGATGTAAATTATTTTGAAAGATTAGAATAAATTAAAAAATCCATTAAAGATACATATGAGTACTTTCATGTTGTTGATTCAGATTGGTGGGAGTATTTTTTCAATGATCAACGTGACAAAATTTCAAGGTACAATAAATGAAGATAACTTTGAAGACAAGAATAATTTGAATTTATTATTAAGTCTTCATAGGTAGAGGAAATAGAATTGTATATTGGTTCTATAAGATCACGTGCACAATTTTAAACCGTGGAAGACCTTTACACATGTTCTATATAGGACGTTAAGGAGGGTTACATGATTGCATTGGTAGAAAATGGAGTTCCACATGGTTTTCCATTATGGGTTTCCAAGGTTATAAAATGAAAATGTTATAGTAGTAAAAGTAAATTTGTGTGCCATAGATACACACTCATTCATGGTGTTCAGGCCATACATGGTAGTTGATAAAAAAATTGGTAAAAAGATAAAATTTAAGGGCTTCTATGTAAGTCATAACGACACTGACCTATTAAATTTGGATGATTTTGACATAATTTTTTATGATTTCAATTTAGAAAATATTAACAAGAGGTTGTTGCCACAAGAAATAGTGGCAATAAGGCGATCTATTTAACTTAGCCATATATCTAGAAGTGTTTTTACATTTTCAATGCTTGGTGTACATGTAGAATAAAATTGGGCATTGATTGATGATAGAGTATCTACATCTAGTCATTCATCTAAAGATGACATATATTTTGGTGGTGTGTCAAAATATATGAGTGAATACAAATAATTGTCTAAAACATTTTTGTAAATTTGATAAATATGATGTTTACAAGGTAATTTGAAATAAATTTTTAACTTGCATATGATATTACGTTAATTTATGAGTCACTTATGTTTTTGTTGGATTATATGATTTAATTATGAAGAATTAATTTGTTTTTAATATCCACAATACAAAAATGTCTTTGAGAAATAATTTTGTTTCATCAATAGAGTTAGTATAGATATTTTGATTTAAATTAAAAATAGTAGAAATTAATACAAAATTTTCAAATTATAAGGAAATATTGTCATGCCATAGGGTTGGCTTCCATTTGATGGTTGATTTTTAAGTCTTGATTGCAATGGGTCTAGCTTTTTTTGGCTAAGATTTCAAAAATATATACTTTTAGTCTTAAGAAAGAAAATACCCCTAGCAATTTGACTCTTTGATTTAGGCATTTATTTTTAAGGCCTTTATTATTCATTGTATTTAGTTTATAATTCCATGTTTTAAAAATGTTAACATTGTAAGATATTTTGTACGGGTGATATTTGGTTTTAATTCCATGGTTGATATTTTCCTCAATTATAATGTTTTTTGGAGTCATGTTATTTGATATTTATTTCCATCATAGAAAATTGTTGGATATTTTAATTTTTTGTTTTTGGTAAGCTTGGTAGGAACTTTCATTTTTCTTTTTCTTTTTCCTCTTTTTATTTACACTCCATCTTCATCAACATGTCTAGATAAATCTCCTTGATTGCGGAAGGCAATTGAACCTATGATGACTGCCAAACAGGCCACCTCATCACCATTTAACCAAGACCCCACAGATGGATATTTTAATTTTTTACATAATTATGATTTTTTTTTTTAATAAATGGTTGAAAATTGTTTGAATTTTAATCCTAAAGAAGGGTATGAAACGTCATTACTTTTCCATTTTTTGGGTGTTTTTCAAGTTTTGTGAGTAAAAATATGGTTTTATTTTTCTATAGTTCTCGTTAAGTTGATAACTTTGTTAGCTACATTCCTTTAAGCTGTGAAGTACATCCTATAATTTAATTGTTACCATACTAATACTATGGGAGAATTTCATATTACCTTTTAATGTTCATTAAAGGTTGAAAAGAAGTAGTACAATAACAAAGGAAATAATGGCTTGGAGGAGGTAATTATAACTTGCATGATGAAAATATTACTTCCAACAGATCATTTACCATTTTATAGAAACAAGAGAGAGAGAGAGAGGGAGAGAGAGCGGCAGGGGGGGGGGGAGATATATATATATATATATATATATATATATATAGATGTGTGTGTGTGTGTGTGTGTGTGTGTGTGTGTGTGTGTGTGTGTGTGTGTGTGTGTTTGTGTGTGTGTGTGTGTGTGTGTGTGTGTATATATATATATATCTATGTGTATATATATGTGTGTGTGTGTATATATATATAGAGAGAGAGAGAGAGAGAGCGGGGGGGGGAGGGGGGACAGAGAGAAGGGGAGAGAGAGAGAGAGAGAGAGAGAGAGAGAGAGAGAGAGAGAGAAATAGAATATTCATTAACAATTAATTATCCATTTCCTACAACATTGATATTATTTCCAAGACCTTTCATTAAATTGTGGATGAAATAGGCATACAGTTGTTCATCTCTTGGTTATACCATTCACTGCCATACTTCTCATATTGTCCTTCCATCCCACAAAATTTCAAGTAATGTATCTTGGATAGGTTTAGGTGGCCACCTATTTTCATAATAACCCCACTTGTCTCTATCCAGTCCTAAATATTATAACTAGAAACATTTAAAAATGTTTTTCCATTAACTCCTCTCCATTTGATCATAGGATTTGTTCTTAATCTTGATAACATCATATAGCAAGGGATCCCCAAATATCCCAATGTTTCTTGTATCCTTGTTTATATCATTCAAATGTGTCTCCCTTGGTTATAGGGTCACTTGATAAAAATACCTAATTTTAATTATAATGTCAAAATTTATGTCTAATAATAATATAATTTTGTATTAAAATCTAAAAATTGAAAATGATGGAAATGACCTTTCAAATTTAAAAATATTCCATTACCGATCAAATTTAACGAACAACACAACATATGATAAATATATAACCTTCCACCTAAATAAAACTACAAATACTTGTATATAATTGAATGCATTCCTGCTAAATTGGTTTTTGAGAAGTGATTCACTTCCCAAATGTAGGAATCAAATATGGGTTCCACCTAAAAGGTAGAGCTTAATACCACTAAGGAGAAAAAATCTCATATGTGGCTCCAATATCACTTATAGGAATCCATTAATATCATAAGTGATCTAATATTCTCACACATAAGCACCTCAGACCCTCAAAAAACCGTCAATTGACATGGTAGACTCATATCCTTCATATCACAAGCAAGACATTCCCTTTATTCACTTCATATTCCCTTATGGATCTCCTCCCCTTCTAGTGTGTATTATCATAAGAGACCATAATTATTGGTTTCCTACTTCAAAATTAACTAGAATATAACACTTGGCTTAAACTATCATGATTACCACTAACATTTTGTAGGAATAAAGATGTTTTCCTCCATTTTTACAGATGTTCCAAGCATGTTTTTACCCTAAAAACCATCCCAATTCCTCTCATTTCATAATAGCAAGTCTCCAACTCCCCACAAGTTCTTCTTACCTATAATTAGAAGGATTTCTCTCATCATTTCTAGTAAATAGTGGTGATGGTTTTCACTAATAATTTACATAATATAAGTACACCCTTCTGAGGGGACAAATGGAAGAAACTAATGAACTACCTATGGAAAAGAATTATCAGAGTACTTGTAATGATGCATGTGCAATGATGGTTGATTCCAATTCATATCACATATACCTTGCTTTTTCTCTTCCACTCTTTAATTCTAGCAATCTTCTTATTGCTTCTCATGAAATAATTTGGTGGATATTGCATTATTATATATTTCCTTTTATTCATACATTAACATACATAACAATACTATGGAAAACATAAAAACCATGTTTTAATCTTAGCCCATTATGGCTTGTCATATGTATTCAATAGTCCATTTTTAATTTTAAACTCTAAACTAGAAATATTTACATACATTTTGGAACCCTTCAACTCAATTCAAATAAAGTCACTCCTATCACATAAATTATATCATTTAAATAATATTAATAGATTTAAAAAAACTTATACCCATTAAATTCATGGTCATATATGTATATATATATATATATATATATATATATATATATATATAATAATTTTAAAATGTATATTAAACTATAGGATGTTTACACATTGAACCTCATTTCTACTATTCTATGGGATGTATGTAAACTTTTGATCTCCTTGTTATGAAATCATGTGCAAAGCATTCAATATTCAATTCCCTATGGGTTAGACCAAAAAAAAAATCCTAATTTCTAATCATTTATTTTTAGTCCATTCAATAAAGAAAAGTATCCTTTTAATCCATCCAGTAGAGCAAAGTATCCCAACAAATTCTTATATTGAATAATTTATTATGTACCATTCACTTTCTTAGTATTCCTTTTTTCGGCCTTTTTAGATAGGATTATTAGTTGGAATATTGATTAAATTTTTTTATAAAGTTTGAATTTTTAGTTATGTATTCAAGTTGATTGAGAATAAAGAAAAATATTTAAAAAAATTATAGTTATAAATATACTTATAAAGTAAATATTTTATAAAGATTTTTTTTAAACTATTTTTCTAATGATATTGGATATTTATTTTTATCCATCATTTAAATACCATGTGTAATATGTTTTATTTTATTTTATTTTTTGTTGTGAATATAAAAACACTTTTTTGTCAATAAATAATTTTTGTTTTGACATATGAAGATATATTTCTAGTTCTAGATAAACCATAAAGTACATTATAACCATGTAAAATCATAAATATACATATTTTGTATTATTTTAAAAAGAGAAACCATATTCAATTGTGTTCATTCCTCCTACCAAACTAGCCAGGGATTTGGAACAATTATGTATTCCCATTGTTTATATAATTTCAAATATTTTGTAGATAATGTTTTAAATCATTTTCAAAAAAATCTCAAGTATCTTGGTGAAACATATTAATAATAATGTATCTTGAAGAGGAAAAATGAGTCTCAATTTTCAAAGTGACGAGTTTCATAAATAATAAAACATGTCTGGATCGCGTTTGAGAAAGGAATTTGGGAGGATTCTAGCCTTTTATGTAATAATAATATAGATGACATGCATTTGAATAAATTCATAATTAAATTACAAGTAAAAATATTGGTTCTCTATCAGTAGCACCACAATATGTGAAATGTTAATTGTGTATGGATGTATGAAGCAGATCAAAGTGATTATAACCATACATTTAAGATTTGGATATCTAACCACAAAATAGATTTTCTGTATAACGAAAGCGATAAAAAAAATTCATTTTATCACCAAAATGCGAAATCTATATTTGTTTAAAAAAAAAATTGTAATTTTATTCAAATTGAAAGAAAAAGAACAAAAATAAATTATTCATATGTTCAAAAGAATTCAATCATAACAGATTTACTATTGATGCATAATAATAAGAATCTATGTAAAAAAGAAAAACAATTATAAGGCTAAATGTGATAAGAATAACTTAACTTCCCCTTTTTTCCTTTATTTTTCTCAACCTTTCCCCAAACTCGCTGATTGAGTGTAGTTATTAGTCTTTCCATTTGATTTTCATATGTCTTCAGGCAGGTTCTTAATTTGAGCTTCAGATCTCAGATACATTAGATCTCTTTATGCCCATCGATAATTCCCCTTTTCTCTACTCTGGTACTATGATATCTATTGATTCAATAATGTTTTAGGTAACATCCATTGATATGAACTAATCCCCTTCACCACCATGTGATTGGATGTCAGGTTGAGTTTGTGCTTGTGAATTTGGATGATTTTCCTCACTCTTTTATTTTTCATCTTTTGAGCTTCCATGAAACATCCATCCCCTTTGCTAAGGTGAGTTCCCCTTTTTTGTTTGGGGCCTTTTTTTCTTGTGGGTAAGAATTCTGCAAATTTTATATCTGTAAACAAGTTCAACATCTAAATGTCATATTCTCATAGTATAACACCTATGTCCACTGAAATTTTTCATTTTCTATAGCAGGATGACCACGAATACCTTTGATAAGGTTAACCTTTAAACATATTCTATAAAAATTAAAGATACATTTTGAAGTTCTATCTAAGACATTTTTTTTTAATTTTATTTCTGATATCCTCCAAGAGTTGTACAAGAAAGGAAGGGCGAGGTTCGGAAGCCTCACCCTGAATGACATCGTTTTTACTACCATTTTTGTTGCATGAAACTCTAGGAACCATGGGGTAAAAAGAATCCAAGCTATTCCCCAAAACCATGGTATCTCGTTTAGAACAGTTTCCATATCTTGTTGTGTATCAAATTGTACTATGAAGAAACCTCTTGAGAACAAGTAGAGATCACACTTTGTTATCCATGAAGATTACACTCATTCATCTAAGTATATGGTTTCATACAAAAATATTTAAATTGACATATTAATGGATTCTAGATCAACAAAGTAATATCTTATATTAAAACCAACGCTCTATTTTGAATAATTAACTATGTAATAACCCTTGGCTTCGGGCCCACCTATACATATATGTAGCAACAACCAATCAAATGCGTGCACCGTACCTCATCTAACGTCTGCGCACCTTGGTTATCGTTCGTGCATCTACGGCAAATGACCACCATCCAATGGCCCCTTCCCAGATCGACGGCTCTCGTCGATATCGCTCGGCTTCCAGCGCCGAAATTTAAAGTGCGATGGCGCTCTTTAAATAGTGGTTTTTGTGGGTTCACCCTTGCCACGCGTCGACGGTTCTATGGAATTGCTCCAATTCAGGGAATACCGCTCAACCCGAAAAAGCGGTGCTATATGGGCAATCCACCTTTACAAATCCGCTTATGGTTTTGGTACAGTGTTTAACCACGGTTCATGCCGGTTGCACGATCCTCCTCGTCCATTAACTCAAATCTAGACTACGGTTCTGGGTTCGGAAAAAACACCTCTATTTCTTTACAAAGCGGGAAATCTTCCAATCAAACAGCGTTCATGCCCACAATTCCTTTGCACAAACCTTGCCTGTGGGTAGTATTGATTTAATATGGTTTATTCGAATAAATTACGGGAATTCAAGGACAGAGAAACGGAATTTCCAATGCACAATCACCTCATGGTTAAACAATTCTCCATAATTAGCAGTTCGAGACAATTCAATGGCAAATAAGCTTTGAAATCATTTACTTGGAAACAATTGTTCACACACAGAGTTTATTGCAAAAATTTCTCTCTCTTGCTCTCTCTCTTTTTCTATACATCCGAGGGATTACATTTATATACATCAACATATGTCCTTTTGGTTCCTCTGTGAGGACCGTTATGGTAACTCAAGAGCCTAATTACAATTATCCGAAAACTAAAACATGACAGATGGACTAACCATTCGAATTCTACACTCTAACTGATCTAATAATACAATCAGCTAAGGTATTGACACCTAGCTGTAACAATTCAAATTTTTTCAAACCCTCCTAGCCACAACATGTGGACAAAACTCCTACATTTCTGGCTAGTGTCTAATGCCCCTGTATCAGACTCCCGAGGGTAATTTTCTTCATGGGCTCCTGTCCATGAGCTCTTCCACTGATCTGCCTATCTTCTACAACATTTCTTCAGTCATCCAAGTGGCATATTCCTCTAGCTTGTCCTTCCATTTGAATAAGTACTGAAAGTACTCTTGTCCTCTGGTCCTTCTGAACACTCTTTTGTCCAATATTTTCTTTGGTTGCAATGGCTGCACTAGAGGTAGCTGCTCTTTCCACTCAATCTGTTCCCTATCTGCTGCTCTTTCTTCTACACCATCATCTTCATACTTGTACAAATATGCAACATTAAAAATGGGAGATATTCCAACATCAGGAGGTAATTCAATCTCATAAGAATTTGCAGAAAACTTCCTAAGTATCTTGCATGGCCCAATATTTTGGAACTTCAATTTGTTATACCACTTCTTTGGGAATCTCTCCTTTCTCAAGTGTGCCAAAACCAAATCTCCTACTTCAAAATGAACTTCTTTGCTGCTCAAGTCTACTCTGTTTTTGTATTTGACACTGCTGTCTTGTAGTTGTTGTTTCACTTTTTCATGTATGGCCTGGATCTCTGAAGCAAATTCCTCACCATCTGCACTCCTTAGCTCTACCTTTCCTAGATGTCTCAACTCAGATATTCCTCTGGGGTGCATTCCATAAACAATATGAAATGGACTCTGCCCTGTGCTCCTATTTGGTGAGTCATTATATGCATATTCTGCCTCAGGAAAAATATGATCCCACTGCTTGGGATGTTCTCCTGCAAGACTTCTCAGCAAATTTCCCAGAATCCTATTCCCTACCTCAGTTTTTCCATCAGTCTAAGGATGATAAGCTGAGCTGAAACTTAGTTTTGTACCAAGTTTCTTCCACAGTGTCCTCAAAAAGTGCCCCACAAATCTGGTGTCTCTGTCTGAAACAATACTCTTGGGCAACCCATGCAATGTAACAACTTCCTTGAAAAACAAGTTAGCAACATGGGTGGCATCACTAGTTTTATAACATGGAATAAAATGTGCCATTTTGGAGAATTTGTCCACCACAACAGAGACTGCATCATTCCCCCTCTGAGTCTTGGGAAATCCTAGAAAAAAATCCATACTCACCATGTTGCAAGGCCTTCCTGGAATAGGTAAGGGAGTGTACAATCCTGCATTTTGGCTCCTTCCTTTAGCATATTGACAGATTTTGCAATTCTTCACAAACTTGTCCACTTCTTCTCTCATCTTGGGCCAGAAATAAAAGTGACTCAGCTGCTCATAAGTCTTATCAGTACCAAAGTGTCCAGCAAGTCCACCACTATGCTTCTCTTTGATCAAATTTTCTCTCATGGAACATTTTGGTACACACAGTTGGCTTCTTATGAATAAAAATTCCTCCTGTAGGAAATAATCCATCCACCGGATTCTATCTGTTAAAAAAGGGTTACTACATGCCTCAATTGCTTCTTTAAAATATGGATCTGTTTTATATAATTCTTTGAGAAAATCAAATCCTACAACTTCAAAATTTGTTTCTTGAACAAGCATGTGCCTCCTACTCAAGGCATCAGCTACTTTATTGGCTTGACCACTTATATGCTTCAAAACAAAATTAAAACTTTGGAGATACTAAACCCATTTAGCATGCTTATGTTTCAACTTGGGCTGCTGTACAATATACTACAAAGCATGATTGTCAGAATACAATACAAATTCCCTGGATATCAAATAATGTCTCCATTTCTTCAGCGCCTAAACAATTGCATAGAATTCCTTCTCATAAGAGGAATAATTTCTTCTGGTGTCATTCAGCTTCTCACTGAAATATGCCGCAGGCCTATCATCCTGACTCAACAGAGCTCCAACAGCCTCTCCACTGGCATCACATTTTACTTGAAATGGTTTTGTAAAATCAGGCAGAATCAAAACAGGCTTCTAAGTTATCTTTTTCTTCAAAACTTTAAAGTTTCTTTCTTCTTCAGCAGTCAACTTAAATGGTTTTTTTCTCTTCTTTATTGTCTCAATTATGGGTACATTGATCTTACTGAAGTTTCTTATAAATTTTTTGTAAAAACTGGCAAGTCCATGGAAACTTCTTACCTCAAAAACATTCCTAGGTGAAGGCCACTCCACAATTGCCTTAACATTTTCTGGGTTCATATTCAATCCTTCTGCAGAAACAACAAACCCCAAATACACCAACTCCTCTTTCATGAATGAGCATTTCTTCAGATTTATTGGCAGTTTCTCCTGGTGCAGCTTCTTCAAAACATGACTGAGATGCCTTAAATGTTCTTCTTTAGTTCTGCTGAAAACTAATATATCATCCAAATACACTATCACAAATTTACCAATGAACTCTTTCAATACCTCATTCATAAGTCTCATAAAAGTGCTAGGTGCATTTGACAACCCAAAAGGCATTACCATCCATTCATACAGTCCTTCATTTGTTTTAAAGGAAATTTTCCACTCATCACCCTCTCTTATTCTAATCTGATGGTATCCATTTTTTAAATCTATCTTTGTGAAATATTTAGCACCACTCAAATAGTCCATTAAATCCTCAATTCCGGGCAAAGGGAATATGTACCTGATTGTGATCTTATTGATTGCTTTGGAATCAGTACACATCCTCCAGCCTCCATATTTCTTTAGGCTCAATACTGCTAGTACAGCACATGGACTCAAATTTTATCTGATCAGTCCTTTGTCCACCAATTCTTATACTTGTCTCCTGATTTCCTTATTTTCCTTGGGAGTCATTCTGTAGGCTACCTTTTTTGGCAGATTTGAACTAGGGATAAAATCTATCTGATGACTGATCTTTCTCACAGGTGGCAGCTCATCAGGTAAATCATCCACAACATTGTCACAGTAATCATCTAACATCGCTTGGATTTATACTGGTAAATCAGAAATCTTAGTAGAAGTAAGAACTACTTTAGGTTTGCAAACTAAAGCAAAACTTACCTCTTCTTCTTCTATCTGTTGCAGATATTCCTTCTTGCTCAGCAACAAGGTATTTGGATCAATCACTCTGCTGGATGGCTCTCCTTCTTCCATGGGTATCAATGTATGATGTACCCCATCCTTGAAGAACTTGTAAGTGTTCTTATTGCCATCATGCATTGCTGCTCTGTCAAACTGCCAAGGTCTACCTAGTATTATATGACAGACATCCATGGGCATTACATCACATAGGACCTTATCTTTGTATTTTCCCATTTGCGGCTCTATCTCAGGCTGTTCTTTTACAACAAGCTGGTGCCCTTTATGCAGCCAAGACACCCTGTAGGGAGTAGGATTCTCCCTTGTCTTCAACTACAACTTCTCTATTACCTCAGTGGAAACCAGGTTGTCTGTGCTGCCACTATCAATGACTAGCTGGCAGCATTTCCCTTGGACTTTGTATATGCTCCTAAACAAATTCTTCCTTTGTGCAGGCTCAGTGACCTCTTTGGCTTGCTTCAACAGGACCTTATTTACCACCAAGGATTCTCCCTCTCTAGAAGAATTTCTTCTTCAATTTCTGCCTCTTCTTCAGCCTAGGCAACAACAACATTTCTTGGACCAGCACCCACATTCTCTAGACACTCATAGTGCTTATGTCCCACTTTCTGACATCTATAACACCTCAATTCTCTACCTCTACCTCTGTCTCTGCCTCCTCTTCCTTTTCCTTTATAAGAACCCCTTCTGACCCTTGCATCATCCTTTGTAGATGCATTCTGAGGTGAGCTACTGTTAGCTCCATCCCTGGGTGTAGCATGCTTTCCTCTACCACCTTGACTTCCCTTCCCACGGAAAGTACCTCTCTTCTTGGCAGACTGTTTCCTTAGGAGTTTCTCCTCTACTTTCAAGGCCATCTGATAGGCCTCTTCCACTGTCTTAGGAGACAGGAGACCAATCTCATCTTGAATCTCCAGCTTGAGACCATTCACATATCTGGCAGTCTTCTCTGGTGTGTCTTGGAATTTCCCAGCCCTTATGTTTACTCTGTAGAATCCCTCTGTGTATTCCTTCACTGTCAGCAACCTCTGTCTCAGATTCTGCATTTTCTTATACAATGTCAGCTGGTAATCACTAGGCAAGAAATTGCCTTTTAATTTAGCCATCATTCTAGTCTAGCTCTTGATAGGTTGCTTTCCAACTCTCCTTCTTTCCACCTGCACTCCGTCCCACCAAAGTGCAGCATGTCCTTTCAACTTTGTCACTGCAAACTTGACCTTCTTATCTTCACTCATTTCTTCATAACTGAAGCACTTGTTCAATTCATTTATCTAGTCCACCAGCTCCTCTGGGTTCAGTCCCCCTACATAGCTTGACACTTCAATTATGGGCTTAATTGCAGACCCTAGAACAGTTCTAAGGAGCCTCATGTCAGGAGGAATTCCAACATTTTCTTCTACTTCTTCCATCTCAAGTTCGCTGATGTCTTCAGGATCTCTGGTCTGTCTTCGCTCTATGATATCCATTCTGGCCTCGACCCTCTATAACATCCCCAACACCTCAGTGTTGGCAACAGGTCTCCTTTTGCCAGCACCTCTACCAACTCGGATTTCCATGTCAACAAAAAAAACTTCAGACAATAGCTCTGATACCACAAATGACGCAACAACGATGAAAGTCCGCCCCTAAGGAGAGCTGGTCAACTATGATGTGGCTCTGTCAGCATCTCCCTCCTTTTAATACCCCGCCTTTTTGTTCCACGTGGTCCGCTTATATCTATTCCTTGAAGATTTATTTATAAAATTCGTGGAATTCGATAAATAAACTCTATCCATGACCCTTGCAAATTTAATTGAATCTCTCGGCTTTATATGACACCGCCAACCTTATAACCAATGTTTAAAACCTCGAAACCTTATATTAAAACCAACGCTCTATTTTGAATAATTAACTATGTAATAACCCTTGGCTTCAGGCCCACCTATATATATATATATATATATATATATATCTGTGTGTGTGTAGCAACATCCAATCAAACGCATGCACCGTACCTCATCTAACGTCTGCGCACCTTGGTTATCGTTCGTGCATCTATGGAAAATGACCACCGTCCGATGGCCCCTTCCGAGATCGACGGCTGTCGTCGATATCGCTCGGCTTCCAGTGCCAGACTTTAACGCACGATGGCGCTCTTTAAACAGTGATTTTCATGGGTCCACCCTTGCCACGCATCGACGGTTCTATGGAATCGCTCCAATTCAGGGAATACTGCTCAACCCGCAAAAGCGGTGCGATATGGGCAATCCACCTTTGCAAATCCACTTGTGGTTTTGGTACAGTGTTTAACCACAGTTCACGCCGGTCGCACGATCCTCCTCGTCCATTAACTCAAATCTAGACTAAGGTTCTAGGTTCGGAAGCAACAACTCTACTTCTTTACAAAGTGGGAAATCTTCCAATCAAACAGCGTTCATGACCACAATTCCTCTGCACAGACCTCGCCTGTGGGTAGTATTTATTTAATAGGGTTTATTCGAATAAATTACGGGAATTCAAGGACAGAGAAACGAAATTTCTGAGGCACAATCGCCTCACAGTTAAACAATTCTCCACAATTAGCAGTTCGAGACAATTCAATGGAAAATAAGCTTTGAAATCATTTAACTGGAAACAACTGTTCATACACAAATTTTATTGCAGAAATATCTCTCTCTTGCTCTCTCTCTTTTTCTATACATCCGAGGGACTACATTTATATACATCAACATATGTCCTTTCGGTTCCTCTGTGAGGACCATTATGGTAACTCAAGAGCCTAATTACAATTATCCAAAAACTAAAACATGACAGATGGACTAACCATTCAACTTCTACACTCTAACTGATCTAATAATACAATCAGGTAAGTTATTGACACCTAGCTGTAACAATTCAAATGTTTTCAAACCCTCCTAGCCACAACATGTGGACAAAACTCCTACATTGCTGGCTAGTGTCTAATGCCCCTGCATCACCCATCATACTTTGATATTGGTCGACCTATGTGACCCTTTTTACTGCATCTTTTAACGATATATGTACATTAGGGTTCATGGGATTTGTAGCAGGGTTTCTAAAGGCTAAATAGCCTCCCCACATCCTCAAATTTAATATTATGGTTGAGTCCTTTTCCACATCATAATATTATAGTTGAAAAGATTCTATTAACATTTTACATTCATATTCCAAAGCTTGGAGAATTGCTAGTATACCCATATTTTTATGGATGGTTTGCTTCAATTTTTCCGCTAGATCCAAATATCCAAACTCCGAATCCAGTACACTAAGGTGTCCCCATTGAGAGTTTTTATGCAGATATGAAAATTTTCCATCTCCTTTTGTATCATCACAGGATATGAAAAAGACCAACCAAATCCCAGATCTATCTAGAAAGAATACACATGTAGAACATATAGCCTACTCTCTGCATGTCTCTCTTCTAGATCTTGGATCAAATAACAAATATGGGTTCTAAGGGATGGAAAAACCCATACATATGGAGATGTAAAAAATTTACCACACCAACAATCTTCATGAAAAGAGATGAAGCATTTAAGCCTGCTCTCTATCCCCAAAAAAGGAGTAAATGGATATTGTTATGTGAAACTGGTCATGATCTAAAAGTCAAAGTGAAAAAAAAAACATGTAAAACTAATAAATCGATTGAGGTTAAAATCCATGGGATCCCTTGATCCGTTGATACTCCAAAAACTTCAATAGCTACCAAAATAACATGTTTCATAGTCCCCAAAGAGAAAATCAAGACTATTTGGCATGTGGTGATTGGGATATTGAAGAAAAACATAATGAAACAAGGATGGGGTTGTAAATAGAGTTGACGTCGGGTGGATCCATCAAAAACCTTATCGTTTTCATCATCGTTGAACAACCCATCAATGAGTGTGGGTGAAAGTCCTTGCCATGTGACACTGATTGAGCAGTGAATTCCAACTGTAAAAGACCTAGTATCACAAATGAAATTCATCTCCCCAACGTTTTCCAATGTTAAATAAAATATCATTTGTTTGTCATTTAAAATTGAATAGATAATTTTAAAAATATTTTTATATTAATAAAATTGTTTATTAAAAAGTGAAAATGTCATTATAATTACATGGGAAAATAAGAAATAGAAAAAATGAGATATATAACCTATCCAATTGGTATTTCGACTACCTTTTCTATCATCAAATATAGAAAAAAAAAAATTATTCATTAAC
Source organism: Pinus albicaulis (assembly GCA_034641835.2). Classification (NCBI taxonomy): domain Eukaryota; kingdom Viridiplantae; phylum Streptophyta; class Pinopsida; order Pinales; family Pinaceae; genus Pinus; species Pinus albicaulis. The sequence continues at coordinate 969,694,734 of CM076573.1, forward strand.
CATGATTTTTTTTGCAAATTGAGGGAAGTTATATTCATATCATTATTCCTCACTTAGTTAGATTAATCACTACTACTTTTCCTATATGTGGGCCACTTATTTTCATGATAGCATTATTTTTAATCATCACATATTGATTTTTTTTGTAAAATAGACACCTTTTACAAATTATTTTCATGAAATCATCTTCATCATATTATATGATGAGGGATATTCAATTTTCTTGAATCTCTTTGTATAATATCTCTATTTGTTGCACTTAGCCATTAGGCTTCTCCATAGTAAAATATTTTATATAATTAATTTAATTTAATTCTTAGTTCTACCCTTGAAAATAATATAATTTCAAATTTATATGTCTAAAGAAGGAAAACACACACACACACAAATTTAAAGAAATAGACAACAAATTTCGAACAGAAAATGTTTTCCACAAAAGGCATACATTGCCATCATTTTCCTATTATTGTTTTATACCATAATTTTTCTAGGGATGCACCTTAAGCAAGATTAGGTGTCCACCTCTTTCTTCAAAACTCTATTTTCCTCTTTCAAATCGAGAAATTTATAGACAAAATTCATTTGACAATGATTTTTCATTAAATCAAACTCTACCTTTAAAAATAATATAATTTTTAACTCATATTTATAGACAAACGTAGTGGAAATAAGCTTCTATATTTCAATCTCATATATTCCCAATCAAAATGAGGGCACCTCACAACATTGTGTTGAATAGATAGAAAATCATGATAAAGAAAAATAAGAAGATTTGTTTGTAATTGAATGCATGCCTGCTTGATTGGTTGTTGAGATATGATTCATTTCCGAAATGTAGGAATTAGTTAGGGATTCCACCACCAATCTACACTATAACACATCCAAGGTGAATAAAGCTCCTGATGGGATCTAATTTCACGTAGCCCAACCCATTACTCTCATTAGGTAGTTAATCTTTTCAATCGTGAGTACCTTGGGCCCTCGTCTAACCATCAATTACCATGACACATTCATCTTCTTCATAACCCAAGGAAGGTCTTACAATTCATTGCCCCATAGTCACTTGGGGATTTCCTTACCTTACATTCGAGTCCAACACTATTTCTTTCCTACTTTAAATTCCCTAGGATAAAATATTTGAATTAAACTATACATAATTAGAACCAACATTGTTGTTTCTTTAATGGGTCTTTCTTATATTATTATGGATGTCCCAACTATTTTACTTCCACTCAAAATTATCCCATTTGCTCTCATTTCTCAATAAAAAGTCCCCAACATCCTACAAACTCCTCTTAGTGATAATCCCATGTGGTTCTTTTTGCATTTATAGGAACAATAATGATGTTTCTCACATGTTTCTCCATGAGCCAGGAGAAGAAGAATGTTTGAATCACTGCATAGAGAATGCCCATGAGAGATGAATGAGCCTAATTGACTAGATGAGTTCAATAATGGATTTCTCCCAATAGCTTACCTAAAATAATTGCACCCTTATGAGGAAGCACACAAAAACATGTAAAAGACCACATATAAAGAACTATTGTGGTAATCTTTGTAAAGAAGCATATATAAATAAGGTTGCACTTACCAAAGGACATATGCTCATTTAAATCACCTATGTAGACTTTTTCTTTTCTACCTGTATTATCTCATGGTGCGCATATCATTTCTCAAGTAATTTTTATTTTTATTTTTGAAGATATTGCATTATTATATACTTCCTTTCATTCATTCTTTTACATAGATAACAATATTATCAAATACACAATAATTACACATCATCATAACGCATGGTAAGTATGTATTCACAAATATGTTTTTTTTTCTTTTATCTCTTAATTGTATATATTTAAGATCTTTTAACATTGTTTATCATTGGAATCTTTTAACTAAAATCAACTTAACTACGATCACATAAGTGGTACTATTCGAATAACAAATAATTTAATACATTATATTCAGTAAAATCAAAATTAAAATATTGCACGTGTAATGGATATTTTATCCATCTATTAAATTCTCTTATTTATAAATATAGAAAAGAAAAAAAAAATATCATTAACTTATACTTGCTTTAATTAATATTATGTTTTATGTTCATGTTATCTAAATTTTTGAAATTATAGTTTGATTTATAAAATATCTTGCACATCGCATTAAATCTCGTCAACTCGAAGCTGCAGGACGCATCTAACTATTATCAGTAAAGTAGACAAGAGTATCCCAAGGCAATTCTGACATGGAATATTTATTCATGTACTATTATTTTTCCAGATTTGTTGAATGGAAGTACGGGAGGAAAACAATTTGAACTTTTGGTAAAATTGGAACTTCTAGCTAAGTATTTAGGGTATTTAGGGCGGTTGAGAATAATGCAAAACTCAGATTCTAATGGACGTAGAATTTTGATGGTATAAAACTTAGACTCCTGAACATCTTACCAAAGTCAGCTCCTCGTAAGAAAAAGTATATCTTTACTCCAACTTTAGCATGTTCCATTTTCATCGATATTACCACGTATCTTCAAACTTATATGTCGTAGTACTCTTGCTCGCCCAACGTTTTATCTACTGCGCTCTTGTCCTTGGATATTTCCAGCACTGCTGATCAGTAACCCAGCTGATCAGTTAAGTCTACCCACAGGTATCATCGAGTAATCCTCAGATGTCAAAACTTGAACAATCAGCTGCATTGAACAGTCTAACCTCGGCCACACTGCAGCTTTATTTACAGGTGTCTCCAGTGAATAGCACCTGACATAGTTCAGGGTAAATATTCAAACTTCTATATGGAAAATTTATCAACGTAACCAAATCGAAGATCCTGTTGATTAAGAAGTAAATTTATCCAACTTTTCCATTAATTTAATTCATATAAAACCAAGGAAAAGGACGAAGATGGGTTTTGGCACGGAAAATAATAATTTGCCATTTTCACGTAGATATTTCCATAAAATGAAAGATAACGAGAGTGAATTCGTAATCAATCCTTATTATAGTAAATACCGTGAGCCAAAATATCAGTTTCGGAACGAGTAGTTTTTTTAACACATCACAACGTTGCAGTAGTTGTACTAACGTTACAGTAGTATAGATTGTATGAAGAAAGTGTGCACAAACACCAATACTCTATCTGTCCTCACTCTCAGTCAGTGTCAGGTTGGCCGTTCGATTTCTTAGGGGAGTTGTCTACGGAGGTCGCGTTTTGGCCCGAACTGCAGAAATCTGTCGGGATCCGGTCAACTAAAGTTTAAAAAATTAGGTAGTTGCAGTGCTTGGAATCCATTTTTGATAGTGGAAATGGATTCAGCACTATCACAAACCTCTGGGGCACTCAAAATACTAATGTTTAACAACTGTAAACAAGATTCTGGGCAAATCTTTGCCAGATTTTCTAAAAATGGTTACCAAATTCTGAGTCAAAATGCGGCCAAGGTAGACTACGCGTTTCTTAGGAAGTTGTTTGTCAGTTGGCTGCAAATTACATGCAGGTTAGATTCTGGAAGAAAATGTGCGCGGAAACTTCTAAAAATAAATGATGTAAGTGTTCTGATGGGTAGATACACATGTCGATCGGTCTTGATTGTTAGTCAGAGTTTTCTTTTAGAAACTTGGGTAGTAACTTGTAATAGTCAGTAGTCAGTCATCTCTTTAAGTTTACTGTACGACTTTTTGGACAATAGCCTGTGAGTTGGGTATATCTTGGTAAATCAGTTATATAGACACTTGGTAAATCGGTTATATGGTCTGCTGGAGTTAATAGCCTTTATAGTCCGTTGACGGAGAAGTGAGTAGCATCATCATGTTATTGTGGGATTTGGAGCGTGAACATGGGAAAACATAAGTGGCATGAAAATGACTTATTCATTTTTTTTAAAGTCTCAATTTTTTTATTATAATAAAAAGAGATTATATATAATATAGTTTTATCTTTTCATGTTTTCACATCTTGTTATTCATTTTTTTTAGTACGATAAAAGATTTTATTATAAAATCTTATTTTGATGAATTTTGAAAAATGACAACTTTTTTTTTTCTCATATCTTATTTTTTGTTTTTAGTGCTATGGAGTTCTACTTATCAATTAAAAAAAAAAAACAAATTATAAGTGTCATATATATTGTTTATGTGAGAAATTTATTCAATTATGCAAAAGAGACTCTCAACCTAATTTGGCTCCCTATAAATGTTCCCAAATGTTATAGTGTGAAAGGAGCACACCAATTTCCTAATACCACACCAGTTAGATAGAATGGGCAGGATGAACAAAGAGCGCTTATTGACCCATTCTATTATGCCTTTTGCATCTTTGTAGATGTGCATAGTCTCCAACCCCAACCATCTAAAGCATGTCCTAACCCCCCACAAAGCTATTATCTCAGCCTTGCTATTTGTACCTCTCACTCCCTCCCACCATAAATGGTAATATCTATGTGGCTCTAACACTATAAAAGTTCCCACCATAACTGGTAATATCTATGTGGCTCTAACACTATAAAAGTTTGACATCCACAGTTCCTTTGCTTGCATGCACCATAAAAAAACCCTGTCTGCAGATCTTTCAATATGTTCTTATACACAATCTGCCTCTTTTTGTTGAGCTTCTTTATGGGTCAATTTCAAAGAAATATGTAGATGCCTTTATAATAGTAGCTCTAACATTAGCCTTTTACACAAGTGAGTTCCTACTTTTCCAAATTGAGAAAAATATACATAAAGGAAGGGACTTATATTCCTTTTAAGATTTCAAGCATGATAGTAAACAATTTTCCATGAGATTCTCATACCTGTATGATGTTCAAAGTTTCCATGACACCTTCTCACACTGCCACTGCAAAAGAACATTTCAGAAAGAAATGACTAACCTCCTTAGATGGTGTTTTCACATTGGGAAGATGCTAGGCCAATGAAGCCCTTACTTATAAGGTTGTTCCACATGAGAATCCTATCATGCAACCGTAGCCAATTAAACCATATTAGTTTTCTAAGAACCTCCCATTTCCATGTAGATTGAAATCATTTATGATTATCTTGTGTAACCCCACTTCGTAAGAAACTTCTTGTATATTTCTTGAAAAACAACTTGTTTCTTTTTTACTGATCCCATACCATCTTATCATCCCTTTCATTGATATGTCCGCTAGCTACCCATATCTTTGACAAGTTTTCTTCCCATTCTTCAGCTAGCCCCGTATAAACCCAACTCACCCACCTTGTACCATTGTTGTGAATAAATTCCTCGAATTTCTAAATTATGAATCCTATTGAAAAAAAAAATACCATTGTCATGTAAGATTTTGTGAAAAAAAACAAATAAAGTGTAAACTTTTAGCATCTAATCTTATTTCAATTTCTAATCCTACTTCAATTTGGGTACCACTTCCAACTTCCCACAACCAACCAATGTAATGGGATTTGGAGCTTGAAGGTGGAAAAAGCTTCAAAAGTTGATTGGGAGCTTGAAGGTTGAAAAAGATAAGTGGCCTGTGAATGAATTATTTTTATATTCATGTAATTGTCTCTGCTCCAGTAAGAGATTTGTCCCACGCGTTGGACCTTCGACATACTTTCACCTGATTCTACGAAGATGAAAAGTCATTTCATTTTCTGCTAATACTTGTTTAAAGTCAATGATTACAATTACTTTCCATTTAATCAAACAAACAGATTAAACGACCAAACAGAGGAATTGGGCAATGGAAGGGCATAGCATATTTACATCATCTGGTCACATATGATCTCAGCGGCTAACCCATCCATCCATGCTTGCTACTGACTTCTTGCGTCGGCTGGCCTTTTATAGATTTCCTCTTCTCCTTGTTGAATTCTACATCAGATTGTTTATTTTTCAGCTGAATAGTAGACTTCCTTCCTACTCTTTCGTATAGGGTCCATTTCCGGTCACCCAATCCTGAGATATCTCTAGTCAGTACTTGAGATAGAATAATCATTAATATCTGATGAAGAGGTACACTCTGCAGTCTCTCGTATATTCATGAGGGTCTGATATTTCCATACCTAGATATATCTGAACCATGTGTATCTTCTTCGTACTATTGAACTGTCCTTTTCACTGATAAATTTTGATGTATAAACTCTCAATAGATCGTAGCTCCACATCCTCATACGGGTCAAGTTTCACCCTATGTTTAATTTATTCAGTGCCTTTGGATTTCTATGATTAATAATGAGTGCTTTCTTTACCTTATTCCACTATGACATAATGCTATGACAACTTTAAATTGTGTACATTTTTTTATAAGTTTATTTAGATTAAGTTTCAATTTCAAGTATATTTTCTTATACAACATTATTAACTTAAAAAATAGAATATTATTACATTTAAGGGAATAAGAGAACTTTTTTATAAATGTATAAAAAATAAATGAAATATTTTAATTTTATTTATAAAAATGATTTTGATATTATAAATAGTTCAAGTAGTTGGAGTGTTTGAATTATTTTTTATAATAGCATTGGATTCACCATCAAAAACCTCTTACACAACTAAAATCTTGAATTTTAACACCCTTATCAAAATTTTCCAAAATTCTGGAAAAAAAATTTCATATTCATAACAAAATTTCTAAAATTTTTTTTAATTTTTTTTAAGATTGTCCATTTCTTTAATTCATATAAAACCCAAAAAATTGAGAAGAATTAGGCCTTCGCCCTAATACTTCATCGCAAAGAATAACCATACGAGGAAACACCATGCCGCAATGTTACTTTCGGAACTACTCTGCAAGCACAGACTCTAATGAGAAACTGTCCACTGCGTCTGACATTACTTTGTTATTAAAAAAATATTTAGTGCCACTTGTCCATCTGCCCTCACTGTTAGCGAGTGTGACGTTTTCCATTTCATTTCTTGGGCAGTGGTTCGCGGGTTGGCTTCTGCATTATTAGATTCTATGAAGAAAATGTGCAGATACACTGCTTGTTATAAAGCTAAATGGTGTGAGAGCGATGGTAGGTCACTACACATGTCGATCAGCCTTCAATATTAGCCAGCTTTAAGTCTTCTGCTGGATTCCTTGGGCAGCAGCTTCTGACTGGTAGTCAGCTTTATGTGTGTTTGAACTTTTGGGTGGTAACTTGTGAGTTGACTGCAGTATTATTGTTTCCTAGTGGATTCGTTTTGTTATCTTCCGGTTTTATGAATGAAACGATCCTCTACTGTGCTCATGTGAAGAGTAAGCAGTGGAATAATATTCCTCTTGGATCAGGAGCGCTAAAATTTTGAAAGAAGTGTGGCGCGAGAATGACTGATTATTACTATTATTATGTCAGGTGACTTCTTTTTAACTCAATTATGCTAAGTCTGTTTGTTTCATTACGAGAATAGTAAGTTAATTAAAATATTAATGATATCCCAAATATCTCTAACTATAGTACATTTAAGTACAGGTTCACTCCATATTTTCATGAAAAAAATATGATCTTCAATCCATATGACTTAAAATATGATCTTCAATCCATATGACTTTTCAGATTACTGGTAATATTTTTATATTTTATTACAATAACTTAAATAACTTAAATATGGTTGTTTAATTAAGATAAGAGCAAGGTAATAGATATTATAGATATAGATGAAAGTCTTTCGGATTAATCGCACCATTAATATTTAGCAATCGCATCATTAATATTTAGTCTACTTTTAAAACCAGCTAATATGATTCATCCTCAAAACAAGATATCAATAAAACTAATATTTGGAAAATGATCTTTTATTACTAATTAAAAATATTTTTCTGATTTATAATTGAAAAAAAATAAAAAAAATATATTTTCAACTTTAATATTTATAATACAACTTTTCAAATTATTTTTAATAATTTTTCATATTTTTTAATTCAAAAAAAAAAAAAAATATATATATATATATATATATATATATATATATATATATATATATAATTTAACTAATATTACTTTTTCAAATAATTTTGCATAAATTTAAATCCTTTTCCTTTCTATGACTTCAACAACCTTAAATACGGTGTTTCATCATTCATTTCTCATTAGATTTAAAAATACAATAATTTAGTTAGAATCTCTTTCAAAAATACTGCAATATCATTCAACTAAACGACCTTCAATTAAAGAAGAGCTAATACCACCTAAACCAACATAATAAAAAAATAATAAATAAGTTTTCCCTAAAATTTTAAATAAACATAAAATAAATCTTTCAAAGTTATAACAAACTCGCGGTTTAGTTTAATTTATGAATAAATATTCATCTTATATTATAATAAAAATTTCAAATTATATTCAAAACCTTAATACCTCTTATGCATAACTTTGGATACCTCTTATGCATATGGTAATTCTCGCATATAACTTTACATCATATTTTAATTTAAAACCGAAATACTTGCCATCTATTTTTGATAGCAGAAGATCCAATCTTTCTTATAACTAACTTTTCCTACTTTGTCTACTTTATCTACAACATGGAAATATATACACTCTTTTCAATCATAAAAATATCTCCGACATTCCATTATACCTATATGTATCACTTTTTATCCATCATAAATTATCTTGAACAATACTGTGCATCACTTTTTATCCATCTTAAAGTATCTCGAACAATACTAGATTGAAACATCTCTCACATTCCATTGTAGTTGTATGTATGACTTTTGTATGTATGACTTTTTATTAGTCATAAAATATATTAAGAAATACTTTAAAATATTTTAAACAATGTTGTAAAATATTTGAAAATTATTTTAATCATTTTATTTTGTTTATCTATAAAAAATTATGTTCAAATATATTAAAATATCTTAGAGAATCTCAAAAACTTTTCCCAATACTTATCAATATATATTATTTTTATTTTTTTATTTTTTTAATATATTTTTTATATAGTAAGAATGTTTTTAACAGAAATATTAAAATATATAATAATTTAGATTTATTATATATTATTAAATCATTTGGTTTTTATTTTAAAATTTAAGGCATCATTCTAAAAGTATTCTCATATTTATTATCTAGTGAACATTTTACTGTAATGAGATAGAAAAATATAGAATATTAATATTAAAACAATATTAATTTCCATGTAAAAAGAAATTTATTTATAATTATTTTTTTTCTTATTTGAAAATATAACATAATAATACTATTATTCTTTACATGATGATATTATTAGTTATCATTTTTATTTTATTTTTTATTTTTTTGTTTAACAATTTTTGAAGAACTTTTTATAAATATGTACCACTTTCATAATAACATTTTCTGATTGTCAAATATTAAAGTTTTATATCTTAGATATCTTCTATAATTATTTTACATTGTCATCACTCATATGTTAAAGGATCCTTAAATGTCTTAAAGTTTACTAAATTTTTTTTTTTTTTTAGCTTTCTTTGGGGATGGAGCTAAACACTATGTCAATAATAGTTAAAGTAACTTATTTGTACATTATTTCCCCACCACTACCTTTACAATTCAATTACACCACTCAATAACAAAATACTTTATTTAAATAATTTACACATAACTTGAATTCTACTTCAAACACTAATATAGTTTATGGATTATATTTATAAATAAATAATGGATACAATCATGTATATTTTTTATACCTATATTATTCAACGAATTCAAGTGAGCAAATAATGAATTCCACACATGTTTATCAAATTGATTAATGGTTCACGACAAAACACCCAACTTTAAGAATGATCTATGCATTCAACCCTATGACTAGGCTATGATGGGATTATGGTGAAGGAATCTCCTATAGAAATGGAATCATGTTGAAGAACTCTTTAGCCTAGTATGGTAGTGATGTTGCAATGTGTTGTTTAACCTATTGACATGGTCAAAATAAAATGAGATTAAAAACAAAATATAAATATAATAATTATAAGTATAATTATAATTATAAATAATAATTAAACCAATCGAGATCTATTTTAACTGTATATCTACCTAGTGCCACCAGGGATCAAATATTTTGAGATGCAAAACTCTTTTAAAATAAAAATACATTATGCATCCCATTATTCTCATGGAACCTTCAATTTTCCCACTACTGTACACTATAGTCTCATCCAACCCATCAACTATCATATCTCCACACCATTGTACATTATAAGCCCTCACGGTCAACTACCATGAAAAACATTTCACTTGAGAAAAGACAAATCTTCCAACTTTATTCCATAGTATCTTAATGATTCTATTTCCTTCCATTGTATATAGAAAGAGTCTATGGATGTTGGTTTCCTACTTGAACTTCATGGAGGAAAACACTTCATTCAAACTACCCAAAATCAATAGTTATATGGTTGCAAGTTTAGTAATAAGACTTTTCCCTCGAACACAAGAAATTTCTTCCAACTTTGTTACATAGTCTCTTAGGGATTTTCTTTCCTTCCATTGCATATAAAAGAGTATATGGTTGTTGGTTTCCAACTTGAATGTCATGGAAGAAAACATTTGGTTCAAACTACACAGAATCAACAATAATATGGTTGCAAGTTTCACAATGGTGTCTTCAAATTTTAGAAACAATCCAATAGTAGCTCCCCCTTAAAATCATCTCATGCTTCTCATTTTTAAAAAACTATCTCTAAATAATTATAAAATCTCACGGAGCTTTCTCCTTATTTATAAACACAACAACTATGGTTTTATACAAACTTGTAAGCTAAAATATTTAAATGGAAAAATAGAAAAAAAAAATGAAATACTTCTAATTAATCTATTTTAATTATAAAAATAAAATTATATATAACTTATATATTCATAAAAATATCTTATAACAATTTTTAATTTTATTTATAAATATGTTTAAATATGATATATGAATCATTTATAAAATAACTTTAATAGCTAACTATTAATATGTAATTTTATTAATTAATTTATCATCTTATTTAAATTGGTTTTAAGATGAGTGAATATATATATGAAAACAAGGTTAAGTATATAATTTTTTATAATCTTAAGGGTTAGTTCAGGTTATTGACTTATACATGAAGTTTTTGGATATTAATATTAGTTGTAGTTGTTGTTGATTACAGTTAGACTCTATTCAATTCTGTAATGCCATTTATGAATATAATCCAACCGTGTTAATTTCCATAATTTCATTCCAACTTTTATATAAAAGTAAAAAATTTAAAAATTATTTTTAGAAAGGTAAAGCTATTTTATATCAAAAAAAAATTATACATCAATATAATATTTTAAAAATAACCCTAAATTTACAATATTATTCTTAATAAAAACCTTATAAAAAATGAGTCAGAAGTCATTACGAATTCTTTACATTTACCCCAAAAGATTCCAGAAAGCGATGGAAAATATCACTTATGTTCTGTTTACCCTTATTACAGAAATACCATGTGCCAAGATATCAAGATTTTCCTAACACAGATTGAAGCCGTTGTACGGTTCATTGTTATGTTGTCCCTGTCGAGTTTGATAAGCCTGAGATTTTACTTTGTCACCACAGAAAATATCAGGAAAGTGTGCAGAGACTGTACTTGTCATAAGGAACAAGTGGCGTGAGAGCGTTAGTACGTAGTTAGAGTTGTCCATCCAGCTTATTGTTAGTCAGTGTCCGGTTGGCCGCTTGGTTTATTGGCAAGTGGTTTGTGGGTTTCCTGGAAGATCACATTCTAATAAGAAAATAAGCATTACAGAGATTAATGAATATAAAAACCAGCAGTGTGAGAGGTATGGCCAGTAGCTACACATGTCGATGAGCCTTTACTGTTAGCCAGCTTTAAGTCTGCTATTAGATTTCCTGGACAGTAGTTTGTGGCTACAACGTTATTTTTAACCAAACACATTCTCTATAATTTGCTAGGGTCTTTAAAAATGAATGGATTGTATAATGTGCCAGGGTTGTTGTCTGCCTACTACCAGAGTGAGCCATACTGTCATATTCTTATGGGATTCGGAGCGTTGTAATTGAGTATCGTGTCATGTAACTGCTTTTTAAGTCGACTCTGCTAAGGTCTGTTTGATTCAGTACCAGATTTACTAAATCGGGCTCTGAGTCGATTTAGTGCTGACGAAACGCTCATTTTATTTGATGTTACAACTTCTTTTGAAAGTCGATGATTACAGTTACTTGCAAATTACACTACAATTAACACATGCTCATATGAAACTATAGAATTAATCCGTCATGTTTATTATCTCCTTCCAATTTTACTGCACTACTAAAATAGAACAGAGATAAGTGTCCCCACATAATAAGTCTTAACTGCTCATTGACATTTTGATCGGAAAATATTTGAGATACCGATTGATTATCAAGCAATCCTATGTATAGAACTGAAACAGACAGACGCCCAGAACTGGCAGCGTCGTTATTTGTTCCACAATAATACGAAAAGAAGGGAAATTTAAGAGAAGTTTCACTGGCCAATTTCCTGATCCTTCACCACAGCCCTTACTCCTTCTGCAGATCTCAGCATTTTGGCCTATCCATTGAAATTCCCACCGACGGATATTGAAAGAGCCATGTTAGTACAACATATTTAAACAGATACATGGATCAGATAGAAACTAAACAAATAAACAGAAGCCCACGGATATTGAAAGAGCCAGGTTAGTACATCATATTTAAACAGATACATGGATCAGATAGAAACTAAACAAATAAACAGAAGAAATGGGGCACGGAGGGAATTCTTATATATATACAGTACCTGGTGAGATGTGATCTCAACGGCGAAACCATCCACAATAACCCATGAAAAATGCTTTTTATAAGTCCCTGCCTCCAGTGTTTTCTGGAGTACCATGTCATGCTTATTGCTAACATAGATATCTAGCTCGCTTGCTGAATTTCTGCATGTATAAATCAACTAATAAGGCATCAACCCCCTCTGGTTCATTTACAGACTGTAGTGTAATGAAGGCAAGAGAAATTAACTGCAGTTTGAGTGAAACAATGGTCTTATTTTGGGTAAGATGTATCAGTCTATGCTGACTGTTTGCGTCGAGATGTTACCCACAACAATAGAAAATATACTCGCATTTTTGCTAACATTTTTATAAATAGTAAGCAAAATGAAGATAAGTAAGTAACAATGAAGGAGAGTGAGATATGGGTAGGAATACCTGTCAGCCCTGAGACGATCGTATACTGAATCACATTCCATCATCACCATGTAGACAGTTTTAGGTTCCATGGCTTTCGCTCGGCTATTGGGCTGGCCTGTGTTGCCTTGTCTCTTCTCCTACCCTGCGGCGTGTGGAATCCTTGCGTGGCTATATATTATGGTTAGTGTGGAAGGAGGAGAGGTAAAGGGGAAAGGATCTCAGAGTGACAGGATTGTGGCAGTTCCTGGTGGTGGTGGTGTGGGAGACAGTAATACGATCACAGTACTTGGATCCCGCGATATTTTTATTTTGCATAAGCCTTCGACCCTGCTATAGTAAGTGTCCTTCGTCATCGATAGTCTAAGAAAATGACGTTACGGTTGCATTGTCGAAGAATTCCTTACTACCAAATCCTGATTTTGATTTTATGATTTTGAAATGCTAAACTCTAGGCGCGACCTAGGATTTGAAGGAATATTTTGTGTGCGTTGACGTATGATTCCATTGACAATATCTTCAAAAATTATGATTTCAGATCGACTTATACAAATGATGGGATGAAGGAAGGTGAGTTAGGTTACGTCATGTGTTTGTATAATTAATGAAGGATTATTACTTTTATATAACTTTAATTTGTGAATCTATATGGATCAAGCGGTTTATATAATTTTCCATAATAATTAAAATATTTATTTTATAATAAATTTTATAGGTTTAAAATTATAAAAATGATGAAAATTAATTAAATTAAAATTATATTTAAAATAATTATAACACAATCATATTAATATATACAAATATTAATATATACAATAATGTTTACATATATATATATATATATATATATATTACACAAAAGACATTGATGTATAGTAATATTAACAAATGATAACAACAATAACAATGTACATTAATGCACTACCAAAAATACAATAAATTTATCAATGTTTTTGATGTAGGGTTTTAAAGTAGGGTTTGATAATAAACCGAAGAGAATAATAATAAATCTAAGGGATAAAGATTATACACCCAACATATAAACTCCAAGATAAATATTATAAACACTTAAATCAACTTGTAAACCCTTAAATATTCACACAATCCTTCACCCAATAAAAAATGTTTCCTTTATAATACCTTAGGGTTAATAAACCCAAAGAGTTAATAATAACTCATTTGGTTTACAATATCAATATTTTTGTTATGAAATATATAGTAAAAATATTACTAAAAATATTATTAATAACCAAAATGATTAATTCTACAGCCCATACGTATTGTAAACTCAGGGAATTAATATTAGAAACCCAGTATTTATAAACCCTTCGATAAATATTATAAACCCAAACAAATAATAAACCCAAAGGATGAAAACCAAAAACTGAAATAATTGTAAACCCAAATGAATAATACTAAAACCAAGGGATAACTATTATAAACCGAAGACATAAATATTAAAAACCTTAAATAAACATGTCACAATGCAAAATCGGACATGAGACAATAGTTGACCATGGTTGATTTTGTTGTTGAAATACGCTTTTGAGTATGCGAAATTGAACCATAGTCAAATATGGTTGAGAATGTGAGGTTGTACAAAGAGTCAATCCTTCTCGCAATAATAAATGTTCTATTTATAATCCTTTAGAATTTTAATAGAAAAAACCAAAGGATTTTTAAACCCAAGGAATATATCCAAAAGGAAATATAAACCCACGGGATCAAAACAAAAAACTAAAAGAATTAGAAACCAAAACGAATAATACTAAACCCACGGGATAAACACTGTACACCCAAGACATAAATATTAAAATCCTTAAATAAATATGTTTGGCCAGAGTTGACCACAATATATTTTGGACTACATAAGCCTTGTTACAATGCAAATATGGGTTATGGTTGAGATGGTTGACTATATTTGGGACAAGTTTTGTCATAATGGGACATTGGAGAATGACTGACCATGGTTTATTTTTCTATTGAAACAGGATTTGTCATTATGAAACACTAAACCATGGTCAACAATGGTTGAGAATGTGAGGTTGTACAAAGATGCAATCCTTCTCATAATAATAAATGTTCATTTTACAACCCTTTACCATTTTAATACTAAAATTTCAGGGAATTTTAAACCCGAGCGAAAATAATACAAAGGGAAATATAAACCCAAAGGATGAAAACCAAAAACTGAAAGAATTATAAACCCAAAATAATAATACTAAACCCAAGGGATAAATATTGTAAACCCAAGACATAAATATTAAAGCCCTTAAATAAACATATTTGACCATAGTTGACCACAATATATTTCGGACTACATAATCCTTTTTACAATGAAATGTTGTGTTATGGTTGAACATGTTTGATTTTTCTACTAAGACAAGATTTGTCATTATGCGACATTGAACTATGGTTAATGATGGTTGAGAATGTGATGTTGTAAAAAGACACAATCCTTCTCACAATAACAAATGTTTGGTCTATAATCCTTTGTCATTTTAATATTAAAAACTGCAGGAATTTTAAACCCAAGGGAATAAATCCAAAGGGAGATAGAAACCCAAGGGGTTGGTAACAACCACTATGGATTTACAATATAAAATTACTGTGTTAGTAAATATCCAGTAAATATATTATTACTATTAATAATAAATTATATTATTTTAAACCCAAGTGGTAAAATATGCAACCCACCCATATTGTAAATCCAAGGGAATAATATTTAAACCAAAGAATCAATATTATAAAGCCAGGATATATAAAGCCTTGAATAATTATTATAGGCCCAAAAAAATAATAAATCCAAATAATCATACAATAAACCGAAAGGATTAAAACCTAAGCAAATAAAGTGAAGCAATTACATTGGTCAATACAACTAAAAATAAAGTGAAGCAATTGCCACAATAGCACCAATGAATAAAAAAAAGAAAAATATCAAACCCATGGGTAAGATATTATAAATCCATGTTTACAAACCAAAGCACAAATAAAAAATAACCTCCATACTATAAACCAAAATGAATTCAACAATAATAACAAGAAGAAGCCAAATGTTTATTATTATTTAGAGATTTAGTTAGTCTCTTAACATCTAAAAATTATACAAAGAAAATGAAATTGAAATAGTCAACCATAACACAACTATTTCATGTGTAACTCTACCCAAAAAAACACCTATAACAATGAGAAAAGAAACACGAATTCAAATAAATAAGATAATTCTCACGCTACTTCACAATTTCCAACCAATCCCTCCTTTTTTTTCCTCCAACTTATCTTTGGTGCAAATGATTTTTCGACATGAAATTTCATTATATCCAACACACGAATATGCTCATCAATAAAACAATGATGTAAGCCATGTTTCTTATCTAGCATTTTGCTATAAGATTTTTTTTTTTATGGTTGCAACAATAGATTTGATCGGTTTAATGTAATATATGCCATCACTCTTTTCCATGTTTTCATTGTAATGACATAAATATACAATAAAAATAAACAATAAACAAACAAATAATAGTTAGAAAAAATCGCTTTCCTATTTCGTTTTATAGAAAAAAAATAAACCAGAAATTTGAACATAAATCTAATACCAGGAAGAAAACAAAAGTGACATTACTGCTATATCTAGTAAAATATCTTAAAAAAAAAAAAAATTATCAAAAGGAAAATATCTAGTAAACATATTTCTACTATTACTATTATAATCAAAACAAAAATATCCAGCAATGATATTACTACTATTATTAATAGTACAACCGTTCTATTTAATTATGCAAGCCCCGTGTATTATAAACCCAACGTAATAAAATTATAAAACGAAGGTATACAAACCCTTTTATATTTGTTTTAAAATAAAAAATAAATTATTAGTCATAACGTAATAACATTGAAAAAAAAAGCAGAAAAGATAGCAGAAAGAAACGAAGGTATAAAAACCCTTTTATATTTTCTTTTAAAATCAAAAATAAATTATTAATCATAAACGTAATAACATTAAAACAAAAGCAAAAAAGATAGCATAAAGAGGTAAAAATGAACCAATAAAACAACACCACCAACAAAATCGAATTCCCATGCAATATCTTCCAAATCCTCAATTCAGTAACTTTATAAATCAATAAATCTACTGAAATGATGAAAAAACTATACAGAGAAATTATCAATTTTTATACCAAAAAAAATTTGCAAGAAACAATAACAATTATATATAAGTATTCATTTGTTTCCCAAACATGAAAAACACTAAACAATTCGGACAATATTGTTCCTTTTGAATATGAATAGTAACATTAATAAACCCAACAAGTTTATAATATAAAGAAAGGTATTTAAATTGGATTATATATTACAAATGCTCAGAAATAAGGATTTCTAATAAACCAAAGGCATTATAAACTCAAGAGAATAATATTAAACCCAAGGGACAAAGATAAGAAACCCTTGGTACATAAACCCTTAGATGCATGTGAATTTTTTCCAAGCATTGAATATGAGAACTTCAACAAAAAATAAAACCATAACTAATAACTAAATCATGGTAGGAAAAAACATAAACCATGAATAAAATTTCCAACTACTCTTCCACACCAATGAACTGAGTTCCAGATAAAAAACCTCAAAATAATATAGACCTCAATCACTCCTCCTCTTTTTTCCTTTGTGTAACATAAGCATTGTTTTTCAATTTTGCATAACGCTGATAAGAAAAATGTGGTGGAATATGTAAACCATCAATCAATATCACTCTCGATATAACTATAAATGTCAAACCATGCCTCTCTCTATCTCCAATATCTACAATGGATCATTGCAAATTCATCCCTTGTGATGTGTGTATACTCAAGCCCCATGCCATTTTTAAAGGCATTTGTCTAAGGTTCCATCTAACAAAAAGGGTTAGGGGAACAACAATAGGACAATCCTCGTCAAATGGAACACTTGTGTACTTCCCGAAAATAATTGTAGCAAATTGTTAAAGTTGAGCCAACTCAGTACGAGGTGAATAAAAGATATAATCTACAAAACCAACAACCCCATTGACCAACCCAATTTCCACCCAAAAATTACACGTAAGCATGACACGTTGACCCCGACACAACAAGACCTCAAGATCCAACACATCATCATTACTGTCAACAGTCCCTCATCTCCTACCACATTTTCTAAAACATATTGCAACTAGGTAATTCAAGGATTTGAGCATTTTGCGATTGTGCAAATTAACGAGATCATTTGTTTCAAACAAGTGAAATGAAGAATCAAATAAAACCTTTTCCTGACAATCCAAGAAACCATCCACACATGTCATAAGAATATCCCAATATTCCAAATAAGGCTCTGCATTTCTTACATTCGTGAAAATGTTGCGAAAATATGCCTACCTAGGATCATCTCCCTGGTGCCTATAAATTTTATTCAAAGTATCAACAGTGTTGATTTTTTTGCACAACACTTTCCCAGTAGTTCTTCCTTCATACAAGGGTTTATCCTTAGCTAGAGGAATTTGGCCAAGATCACCCATAAGTGATTTGGACCTATTGCTAGAAGGAATATCTTTCTTTTCTGGAAAGGCTTCTTGGAAACGTCAACACTATTGCATAAACAACCATGGGCCAACAAATCTCATTTCATTAATTTAAATAACGAAAGTGCCTCATTTCTTCCTGAAAAGTTGTTTTATATTGAGATTTTAGTGGTTTCATATATCTAATAGTTATTTTCAAAGCATAGTGTATTGTTTTTCAATCTATATTAAAATAAACTAAATGAGTTGGAGCAAGAAATAATATTGGACTTTTTACAGCCATTGTTGCAGCTGAAAGAGCATGAAAAATACCATGAATAAGAGTCGATTTTCCCATTTCATTAGCTCATTGAATAATAATTAAAAATTTATCATCATGCTCAGCGTCAGCAAAGTGGCGAATCACAAATTCAAATGTAGCATGTTGTTTCTCTACTAAATATGAAGGCAAGAAAATTGTCTCCCAAGCAAAATTCATATTAAGAACACTTGAAGAATTTGCATTTTATATAAAAGGGATTGCTTGTGTTAGGTCCCTATATTACTAGTATAGTCCCTTATTGTTGTTAGTGTAACCCCCTTATTGTTATTATTGTACCCTTGTAACCCCCATTTTTTTATTATTGTGCCCTTAAATTATTATTGTTAGGTCGGCTAGGATTACATTGTCGCCCACTAGGATTACATTATGGCCCCATGGACTCCTATATATAGAAAGGAGGTTTTGTAAATTGTATCATCCAAGAATTGTTCATTTATGTAATGTATTGGAGGTTGCCCCCTCGAAGTGGCTTATTTCTAAGGCGTGGATATCTCTTTTCTTCTATTTTTGAGCTGGTTACACAACATTTGGTATCAGAGCTTGGGATTCTAGGGTTTCGCTGCTCCAAACAGGTCATCGTGGCATTTTCGCTATAACGTTTTTTCTACGAAGTTTCAGAAGCTGAAATTATTAGGGTGCGAAGCTGAAATCCTGAGGAAGATTGTCTAAAAATTTCAGAGCTTGGTTCGCAATATTTTCGGAGATATCATCTGTGGAAGTTAGGCCTTTTTTCAAGCTCCTAAACAGGTCATCGTGGCATTTTCGCTATAAAAATTTTTCTACGAAGGTTCAGAATCTGAAATTCATATGGTGCGAAGCTGAAATCCTGAGGAAATTCATCAAAAAATTTCAGAGCTTGGTTCGCAATATTTTTGGAGATATGATCTGTGGAAGTTAGTGCTTTTTCAGGCTCCTGAATTTCATCTCAAAGAGGTGATCGTGGGAAAAGTTCAATAACTCTCTCTCTGGGCATCGGATTGGAGTGCCGTAAAAACTGGTTGCAATTACAAAGACTGTAGTTTCTTGGCTATCAATTTTAGAGACAAAGGACGAAACAGTGACACGTGGCAAGTCGTACAATTTCGCTCTGCTGAACCAGTCCAGAATTAGGTCATTGTGCGAGATTGGACACAACTTTGTCTTGGAGAATCAAAATTAGGTCAGACCTGTGGCATTCGAAAGATAATTCAGAGGGCTACGTTGATATCGAAATTCAAATATTGAAGTGTTGCAATCATAGAGATAATCCAATTCCAATATTGAGTTCCTCAAAAGAAAGAAAAAGGTGTGTATATTTTTTTCTTTCCAAATTGCACGAGTCTTCTTTGAAGAATCAATTTGAATTGATTCCAAGGGCATATTGTAGAATATATAGTAGTATTGGGTTCTAAAATATGCCCCGTAAAAATAATTCAACACCCATTAAGCCTTCAGAAGGCTCTACTATGACTCATGAAGATGAAGAATTGCAACATGATCTATCAAAATTACAAGACTAAGTGCAACAAATTTCACTCTCGCAAAGAGCAACAAAAAATGAAATGGAAGTGAAGATGGACGGTTTGAAGAAAGGCGTGGAAGCTAAGATAGATGGCGTGGAAGCTAAGATGGATGGCATGGAAGCTAAGATGGATGGCATGGAAGCGGACATGAAAGACAACATGGAAAACATGAAGAATGATCTCAAAACAGACATCGAAGGTTTGACAAAGTTGATACAAGAAATGTTTCCTAATGGTGAAAAGATAGTAGAAGAACCTCATGATGAGAAAAAAATAAATGTTAATTGTGATTTCATAAAATCTAATGTTGGCGGGAAGAACCACCATATTCCAAAAATGGATATGAGAAAGTTTGATGGAAAGGATCCTGTAACATGGATACTATAGATGGAGCAATATTTTGATCTCCATAACGTGTAAAACAAACAAAAGGTACGCATTGCAACTTTACATTTAGAAAAAAATATATTTGTATGGTATCGATGGCTTTGCTCCCGTAAAAAAATTGTCACTTGGTGAATTTTTATGGAGGAAATGATATCATATTATGAGGATACAAAGAGCAACACCTTCTTTAGCCAATTGATAAATCTCAAACAAAAGGGTTTAGTGGGGCAGCACATTGAGGACTTCCAAAAATTGAATATAAGGGTAACTGATATTCCAGAGGAACACAGGATTGATCTCTTCATAGGAACTTTAAAGGATAACATTCAACATGAAGTTCGCATTCTGGAACCTGATTCATTGGAGAAGGCATTCAGGTTGGCAAGAAAAGTTGAATGTAAAATTATGGTGACAAGGAAGCCTACCACTCAATTCTATAAAGAAGGAAGTGTTGTTATGCCTAGATTTCCACAACCTACAAGGTTGACACCACAACAATTGGAAGAAAAAAGAGCAAAAGGGCTTTGCTATAGTTGTGATAGCAAATACACTAAAGGTCATAAGTGTGCTGAGAAGAAATTATTTTACATAGATTGTGAAGAGGAAGAAGAAAATGAACAAGAAGAGGATATACACCAGGAACCAGCCCCAGAATAGGAAGAAATGAATCCGACCATATCGTGTAATGCACTGGCAAGAATTACCACTCCTCAAACTCTCAAGATAAAAGGACAAATCAAGAAGAAAAAGGTAATAGTGTTGATTGATTCAGGTAGCACAAATAATTTTATTCATTGTAAGGTAGCCAAGGAATTAAATTGTTTCCTATACCCAGCACCAGAATGTCAAGTGATGGTTGCAAATGGAGGAACTATAAATTTCTCTGGAAAATGCCATAATATCAAGCTAACCATGGGGGAATATGTGTTTACTAGTCCAATGCTTTCCATTCCTATGGGAGGTGCTGATGTTGTACTAGGAGTACAATGGTTACAATCTTTGGGGACGGTAGCTTTTAATTTTCAAGAACTTTTCTTGAAAAAATTTTCAGAAGGAAAGGAAGTCGAATTACGGGGTATTGAAGGGAAGCCAGGAAGGATAATAAGCTCTAATGTCATGACAAAGCTTCTAAAGAAAGAACAACGAGGCGTAATTGCACAATTATGCTCACTAGAAGTTCCAACATCAAAATCATCTATTTCTGCAGACCTCCAACAAGTCTTGGACAATCATTCCAAGGTGTTTGAAACTCCCAAAGGACTCCCACCTATTCGTGATCATGATCATGCTATTCATTTGATTCCAGGAAGTGTTCCTCCAAACATCAGGCCTTCTAGATATCCTTACTTCCAAAAGAGCGAAATTGAACGTATGATTGCAGAAATGTTAGAGGCGGGTATAATTCAACCTAGTCAAAGTTCTTTCTCTGCTCCTGTAGTATTGGTACACAAGAAAGATGGATCATGGCGCATGTGTCCGGATTATAGGGAGCTCAATAAGCTCACCATTAAAGATAAATTTCCCATTCCTGTGATTGACGAATTATTGGATGAATTACATGGAGCAATTTATTTTACCAAGTTGGATCTTCGTTCAGGATATCATCAAATTAGAATGAAGACCGAAGATATTCCAAAAACAGCATTTCAAACTCATGAAGGTCATTATGAATTTTTGGTCATGCCTTTGGCCTTACCAATGCACCTTCTACATTTCAAGGGTTGATGAATTCCATTTTCAAACCCTTCCTTAGAAAATTTGTGCTAGTATTTTTTGATGATATACTAATCTACAGCAGGTCTTGGAAGGATCATGTTGAACATGTTGACAGGGTGCTCAAACTATTGCAGGAGAAACAATTATATGCAAAAACATACAAATGTTTCTTTGGAGTACAAGAGGTGGAATATCTGGGTCATATTATATCTCACGAGGGTGTTAAAGTAGACCCTAACAAAATTAAAGCCATTAAGAAATGGAAAGTCCCCAAGACAATAAAGCATTTGCGAGGATTTCTCGGGTTAACAGGTTATTATCTCAAGTCCGAAGGAAAGAATGTCATCATGGTGGTAGTTGATAGACTTACTAAGTATGCACACTTTTGTGCATTATCTCATCCATTTAAAGCAAGTACAGTTGCTACTACATTTGTGGACAAAATTCAAAAGCTACATGGAAGCCCAAGGGTTATTGTCAGCGACAGAGATCCCATTTTTACGGGAAATTTTTGGACGGAGTTATTTTCTTGTTTGGGTACTCAATTAGCTCATAGCTCATCTTATCATCCTCAATCTGATGGTCAAACAGAGATAGTAAATAAATGTTTGGAAGGATATCTTCGTTGTTTTGTATCCGATAAACAAACACAAGGGGTCAAGTGGTTACCTCTTGCTGAATGGTGGTATAACACTTCCTTCCATACTGCAGCAAAAATGACCCCATTTATGGCACTTTATGGATATCATCCACCATCCATCACATCATCTTTAAGGGAAAATTCGAAGGTTCAAGCAGTGGAAGATCACATCGAGCACCAGCAAGAAGTTCTCCAACTCTTAAAGGATAACCTGAATTTGGCACAAAATCGAATGAAACAACAGGCAGATCAACATCGCAGCGAGAGAAGTTTTGATGTAGGAGATTGGGTATTTTTACGGCTACAACCATATAAACAAATTTCCCTCAAGCAAGCTAAGAAGGATAATAAATTATCGCCAAACTACTATGGTCCTTACAAGGTGTTGCAAAAGATTGGTACTATGGCATACAAATTGGAGCTTCCTGCTTCTTCGCGAGTACATCCAGTTTTCCATGTTTCATGCTTAAAGAAGGTTATAGGTGATGATCTTCCAGTTCAAACAGTATTGCCAGAACTTGATGGGGAAGGGAAAATCATATTGGAACCTGAAGCAGTCATGGAAAAAAGAACTCGACAACTACGGAATCGATCAATTTCAGAGTATCTCATCAAGTGGAAGAACTTACCCACCGAAGATTCTACATGGGAGGATGAGAATTTTATACAGAAGCACCCAGAGCTACTCAAGCGTTGAGGACAACACTTTTTTGAAGGAGAGGGGCATGTTAGGTCCCTATATTACTAGTATAGTCCCTTATTGTTGTTAGTGTAACCCCCTTATTGTTATTATTGTACCCTTGTAACCCCCATCTTGTTATTATTTTGCCCTTAAATTATTATTGTTAGGTCGGCTAGGATTACATTGTGGCCCACTAGGATTACATTATGGCCCCATGGACTCCTATATATAGAAAGGAGGTTTTGTAAATTGTATCATCCAAGAATTGTTCATTTATGTAATGTATTGGAGGTTGCCCCCTCGAAGTGGCTTATTTCTAAGGTGTTGATATCTCTTTTCTTCTATTTTCGGAGCTGGTTACACAATAGCTTGTTCAATAAATTCATCTGAAAATGGTTTTTATTGCTAATTACGGTGTGCATCAAATTCCCTTCAAGAAATATTCTGGAGATCTGAAATCTCCATATTATTATGGTGAACTATTCGAGAAAAAAATTGCCACTTCCGAATTTCGATAAAAATTTTCCTCATGTGCAATGAGCTCAACATATTCTTCATTATTTTCATTTTTCAATGGATTTCGATCAACGTGCCACACATTATATCTGAAATTCCTCCAGTTCTCAATTATTGTTTCCCTTGTGAACCCAATATCCAAAGAAATGTCTTGAAATGACTTGAACAACAACAATGTTGTCCAACAAATGTTTCAAACTCTTTAGGCTATTCATCATGAACAACATAAAAACATGGCAAAAAACGAAGAACAACATGGACTTATCATAGTTTCCATTTCTCATGTCTATGCCAAGCATCAAAACTCCATGACCTTGTTGTTTCAATAAGGCATAGATGGTCCAAATAGTGGGGCTGCATTTGATACATCTCAACAAAATTGCTCACACATGAAATATCATTATATTGTACTATTAGCCTCTGGTAAATTTTTCCCAACGTTCAAAGGTAATAATTTATGACTACAAACAACAAGACGAAACTTGAACAACATATGGACATTCTCCTCTGCTGCAATGCCACACTCAACAACTATTTCAGCAAGGAACCTTCTATATGCAGACAACGTAGGAGAATTACATGGACTGCCAGAAGAAAATATTGTCAATATATCATGATAACTTTCATATCTTCTTTCTACCTTTGAAGCATATTTTTTAGTATATTTCAGTAAATCATGTCGAGAAACAACTGGTTGAAAATGAACATTTTCTCTTCACATACTCAAATGATATGCATTGTGAACATTTAAACAATAATAATTTTGATCTGGTTCGTATTCTTCTCCCTTACTTATCCACATACAAAGTTGACTTTGCACGAAATTTCCATGGAGCATATTATTGTCAGCAAAGGATCGACCCCTTATTCCTCAAACATGAATCTACACTGCCTTTCATGTCTCTCTCCACTTGATTGATCAAGTGATCATAATCTTCATGAACGCTACAAGAAAAAAATTGTTGCATATTTTAGAGGGATGGACCACCATTAACACTTATATAGATCATCACTTCTTGACGATGTATATTGCTTAGATTCTAAGCTATCACATACTTGTCAAAAAACTACTTTTCTTCATCGAAAGTCAAAGGCTTCAACCAATCCATTCTCTCCATGTTAGGATCTCTAAGAAACCAAAGGAACCCATGCATTTCTTCAGGGCCTCTATGTTGCCACTCATATCTGAAGAAAACATTGGCTATTCAAAGGAAATATGCTATGCAAGTCAAGCCACTTTCTTGTAGTTGTAGTTAATGTAAAAAATACAATAGGGCAACCCAATTGGTTCATCATGTCAGTCAGCTCAAACCGACACTTTTTCCAATAAGCCCTTGTACCACTAAGAGAATAATGAAAATGGATGAATTTTTCAACCAATTGGTTGTTTGTAAAATGATGAAATTTTTCATGCAATTATTGAACAATAGAAGGTGCATTCTCATGTAAACCCTTCTTCAAAAAAAATATTATTGTTCCCTGAATATGATGTTCCATAGTCATATTCAAAATAAAATACCAAAATATAGGATGGATTCCAAATCTTTGATCATAAAATCTAAGAAAGTGCAAACCATATTCTTGCATTTCAATGTTGAAAATATGTGAATTCAATCAATCAACATCTCCAGTTGGGAAAAAAGTGAGAAATGCCATGTCTAGCAACCCTTTCGTATTGTATTCATTCACAAGAGACGTTCCAATATTTGGCCACTCTAATGCCCCTCCATCTATAGATTCTTCATCTTCAATAAATTTTTTTATTCAATTAATTTCCCTGAAATCATTGAGAAATCATGAGAAACATGATGATGGAGGAATCATAAAGAATTACTGACCTCTCTTTCTATTTCCTCTTCAATCTTACTTGGTTCCTCTAGATTGTTATCGACATGTAGCATGTTGGACACATCAGTAGGTCTCTCTAGGAGATATGCAACTGAATCCATATCAATTTTGACATCCCTATAATATTTGTCCATTTGAATTTTGTAAAGCAAGGCCTCCATGACACATTTCCTCTCCACATCAAATTCATAATATCTCTATTCAGCACCACATATTCTCACAATAAGATAATGAAGTAGTTAAACATGTCCAGGAATTTTCTTTGCAGCTATAGATATATATTGGGGAAAAATTATTTTATGACCACTATATTTGTATTGACCACCACAAGCATGTGGCACTTGCAATATTTGATTCATCGCTTCCATTACCATTTCTTCCAGTTGTGTCAAAACCCTTAGAAATTATAGTTGTTCACCTAGATCCATGTTGTTAAAATGAGAAAAATGATGTGAGCCTTTCTCCCCCATAAACCTTTCATAAATGGGGCCTTCGTGTCATCTTGAAACTTGTATACTGGGATAGAATTAATAACACACTTGGCACATTTTCACAACAGACAAATCATCAAGCTTGGAATGAAATTTTCTATCTGCTTAAAGCATTGTTAGTATGAATATGACCAGGAATATTAATTAAATTGTTGTTTAACTAATCATTCCTTGAGGAAAATAAAAAAAATGTGGATTTATTTAATATTTCCTCATGGGATTTCCTGTTTAGACCATAAACAACTTAATAAAGGTGGTTTACTAAGTTATTTTTCATAGTGAAAGAAATTTTACTTAGAGTAAAATTGCTCTTACATGGTGTACATAGGTCCATATAATAGTAACAGGTTACATGACCAAAGAATGGTGTAACAAGCATGTCATTGCCAAAAGAAAAGAATTTTTTTCGATTCCCCCCACCAAAACCTAGGTGAACCTGGTGATGATTAGAAAAAATGGGTTGTTTCGGCACGAGCTATGTCATTTCCTTTCATGATATTACAAACATGTTCATTCTACACACGAAAACATAAAAAAAATTATATATAAAGCAAAAAATTCAACAAAGAAAACTCAAATTTTCCAAGTGGCCAACCATATAAAAAAATATATAATATAAATTTTGGTGGTGACTTCTTTCTCCAACTAGAATTTGAGGAACTGAAAAAAATTTGAGTGCCTACGAATATGATTGTTGTCCAATATTCAATTCAACTTTTCTATCAACAAAATATAATATTGAATGAACTGAACAAACTTAATTCTTTATCCAAAATTTAAAAATGTTTGAAATTAAGATTAGAAAAAGCACCTGGAAATTTTAGAAAGGAGAAGTGTGCAGCCCCTTTCTGTGTGAAAAAACATTGACAACAAAGTTACATCAAGAGACATTTGGCCCAGCAATCGTAATAAATTGTCAAAAACTGTAAACCATCCTTGCAAGTATGCTACTATAAACAAACAAATCAGAGCCAAGAAATTTTTGAGGCTCTTCATTTGAACCACCTTCCATCGTAGAAACTCTACCATCGTTTCCACAATTTAAGTTTCCATCTAAACCAAGAAAAAGGAATCAAGGAAAAAGAATCGACTACCTATACTTCTATAACATATACACTACGAAAATATTTACAGGAATGACAAAGTTCACTATATAACTGCTACTTGGAACACCCCAAACTACATTTCCAATAAATTGCTCCAAATTTTCAAACATGGGAGGATCCATACCACTATCAACAACAAAACCAGATCCCAAAAATTGTCCATTTGCATTTTCCTAGTGATCTCCAAATGTTGCATTTCCTCCATTACGTTCATATGACTCTTAATTGTTTTTTTTGTATGCACTCTCTTTCAAAGAAAAAAGGTGCCTAAACATGTGAAATTTTAGAAATTCAAATTTTTTTCCACAATTGGTGTCAACAAATTTATTGTTGTGATACTCATGATTGTCAACCGCATTATCTTGACTATTTACTCAAACTATTTTCTTCGTTGGTAAGCAACCTTTCTTTAGTCGTTTATAACTTCCTTATTTTGTTGATACCATTGTCATTGATATTCATTTATTTTGTCATGAGTGGAAGGGGAGTGAGATATTTTACCTCTAAGCTGACTCATTCCCTCGCTCAAAATTTCTACAACGAATTTAAGCTCTTCAATATGGCATTCTTTTTCAGAACTCCCAACAACGGTAAAAAAACCCATATTCAAAGCATAATGAACCCTCCATATTTTCCCGTGATGAATCTATAAACGAAACCAACACTTCCTAAACACTATAACAACTATGGCGAAAATTCCATTTGATAAATGTTAATAAAGGAAAAATAATAACCATGGTCATGGGACACGCATTCCAAGTTGAATGTTGGGAAAAACATCCTAGAGTGGGTGTTCATATGACTTATTATGGGTATGGAAATTGGTAAAGGAAGTGGCCAAGGCTTTGGAAAGGGAAAATGGAATTTATTGGCATTTATTTTTGAAAATAATGGAAAATAGGAGAAAAGGGATGTGAAAGGTCACATGTTTCATGTGAGGAGGAAAATGAAGGAAAATAATGGAAAATTGAAGAAATTAGAGGCATCACTAATAAAAATTCTTCTGAGGATCAATTGGTACCTTTTTGTAAGTACAAAAATTTTTCAATTTAGTTTGGGAGCTCTCATTCTATTATATCTCTCTCTCTCTCTCATACTCTTGGATACTTAGAGCTCCTTGGACCACTCTTTGAGAGTGTGGCATACATAGAGTGTTAGAGAAAGAAGGAAAATGAAGGGTACGAAAGTACAAGAGGACATTGGGTTCAAAAACTACAAAGGTTTTTTCTTATGGGTACTATGTTTTATGTATGTTTTACTCCCAATTTTTAGCATGAATGGTATATGAATGTAGTTCCTTGGTCATGATTTCTCACTAGAACGGAGGATTTCCTAGATTGATAGTTGATTTTCCTAGCCTTCCCATTTCCTAGATATTCATGGTGTTGTGGATTCATTTTTTTTCTGGTTGGTTCTCATGTTCCTTTAGCTATGGCTTGCTTTACTAGTTCCTATATACTTGGCTACAAAAATTCTCTGGAGCCATGTAAAGGTTTTGGTTGAGTTACTAGTCTTGGAGCCTTGGTTGGAGAAACATTCTAGAGCCCTTGGTGGGATGAGTTACTCGTCTTGGATCCTTGATTGGACAAATGCTCTAGATACCAACAGAAGGTGTGGGTTGAGTTACTATTCATGGAGCATTGGTTGGAACAAACTCTCTGGATCCCTAGATATATTGGGTGGAGACTAATTTTGTGATGGGTTGTGATGTCCAACCGTGAGGTGGGTTGGTGTATGGAAGCCTGAGTCTGGTTTTGATTGATGATTTTTATGAGGTCCGACATGCATGCTTGGAATATGGCACAGGGGTGACTGGATGAAGAGATATTTGGCTCAACCATGTCTATGGTTGGGTGGTACGTGTAAGTCCGAGACTTCATTGAATTTTTCTTATGGAAATAAGATCTCTTTTCCCTCTTGTATTTATGGGCAAATATGATTGTTATTATTTGGCTTATATGGATATTTTATGCTTGTCATTTGTGTTGTTTATATGTAGGTTATGAATGTGTTATGTGTCAGTAATTATGTAGGGCTCTCATCATGTTTTGGTTTGTAAATGAATGAAAAGTCGATCTATGACCAAATCGATGATAATGCAGTCAATGCGATGAGGGAACAATGTTTCTTAGTGATTCTCAGATAAGTATGAGAGCCATATGCTCACATATGTTGTTTACAAATGTAGATTACATATATGTGACATGTTTGACGAAATGCCTGCCATGGATAGCAGGGGTCCAGTCAATTCCTTATTCAAGTAATTTCATTTGTATCATTGTTACTGTGTTATATTTCATCCCTGCAGCTATCATGGAGTTATGGGTTGAGACCTCAACCTTGGGCCTGAAAAAGTGGCACAAAAATTAGGCTCATGGGCTCATAACTACTAGGAAAAATATTCATTCGCACGCATGCCCATGTTGTGGGAGGGACTGGAGGTTTCTAGTACCACTCTTTCCCATGTCAAGGGAGAAATTGTCAGATTGATGCATGAAAATGTCAGTTTTATTCACGGGCTAGCCTCTTGGAAGGTTGGGATGGGTCTTGGGTGTCCTCTAGCAAGTGGATAAGGTCTAGATTTTTTTGTTCGATCGATTACTCTTCCTTAAATAAAACATAGGGAGTCAAATCATATTATAGTAACTCTTTGTCACATGTTTAGCCCTGTTGGCTAGTTATTTGGATAGATGTCGGAGGTGTTTGTTACATAGTGGTATAAGAGAATGTTTCACCCCTAGAACTTGATGGGAAGTGTGTTGGTCATGCATTCATGTCGGTTTCAGATGTGTTTCTTCTGCTTGTGGTATATCTACTTGTTGCATATGCATGGTGTTGGTCATGGTTGCAGTGATCTTGCCATGTGAAATTGGGCGGGGTTGTTGTGGAAGGTATTATCGTTAGTGTATGACTGGTTATATGTTGTTTATACATGTCAAGTGCTTACTTTTCTCAGGTGTACATTGGTATAGTTGTTTTTTTCATGCATGAGGTAATGGTATGTGTGGCTGATATGGTCATGCATTGATGGCTACAGTCTAGCTAGAATGATGCGTATATGTTGATACACCTATGTGTTATATGTCTATATGTTGTTACGATTATGTCTATACATGTATTACATTTATTTGTTGATCTTGCAGATAATATATCATCCAGAATTATGCTAAGGTATGTTGGTTTATTGTAATTTCGTTTAGCTAACATAAGATACCTTGCAGGAAGAAATCAAAGATTACTAGAAACATGGTAGACTACATGGATTCTCCCTATGAATCAAATGAGGAACATGGTGTTGGGCACTCTTTTCACTTAGTAGACACATTGGTAAGTTTTAAGGAATAAATAAGAATTTTTAAAGTTACAGATAATGACATAATCATACAGGATACAGAGAAAGAATCAGAGGTTAATGGAGTAATCCTTTAGAGTTTTTCAAAGTCACACTGGTAGGGGCCACTCTGAATCAACTATGGACAGGAGGATGGGACTAATGGAGCATATGGAAGTAGGTCTTATGGTGGTCACATGTCAGATAAATATGACACCATTAGAAATGGAAATTTCTTGGACACTTCATATAGGAGAGGTGGCATACACATGAACTATCCTAATTCTGGTTATTATAAGCATTGTGATTGTCATCATTATTAGCCTTATAGGAGGACTAACATGGGATATTTTTTAGATGAGTTTAAGAAAGAAAAACCACCTACATTTGATGGATAGATGAAGAAATAAGAAGATTCAAAAACATGTTTTATTAGTATGAGGACGTACTAAGTTGTATGAGGATGTACTAAGTTGCATGTTTAATCATAAAACATGAAAGCCAACATAGCTACATTAAACCTCAAAGGTAAAAAAGATATTTGTTGGGAAGACATGAAGAATGTCCGAGTTATTCATGAAGAGGAGTTAACCTGGATTGCTTTTAAAGGCTATTACAGAAAAATTATCTTTCATAGAGATAGTATGACGATAGGAAAAAAGAGTTTTATGAGCAAAATATGATATCTATGACTAATGTGGAGTACACTAGTAGATTTCTGGAATTGTTTCAATGTGTGCCTTACCTAGAAGAGGAAAAGGCCAAGATTCAAAGATTCATCGGAGGGTTTTTGATAAAATTCAAAGATAGGATTGAGTTTTATGAGCTTAGATCATTGGAGGAGGCCATCCAGAAACTAAAGCATTGTTATGATAAATTGAAGCGTGGATCTGAGACTAAGCCAGACTCGAAAGGCAATGAAAAGAACAATAGAAAATGGGAAAAGAAGCGAGAAATACCTCAGGATGCATGTAACAAAGATAATGTTGCACCACCTAAGAAGTTGAATACATCTGGTAGAGGATAGGGAATTTGGTCTAAGCAATAGAATAAGAGTGAAAAGAGGGAGCTCGTGTGGTGTTGGACCTATGGAGGAGATCAACGCAGGGATATTTTCAATAACATCAAGGTGGAAAACCACAAATATACAATGCTCGGGAGGCATAGACAGTGGGAGATGTTGGACAGAGTGTTCCTAGGATCTATGAAGTGCTAGATAATAAGAAAGTAGATCAACAAGTATCTATGATCTAGATGGATGGTAAGATTTTTGATCAAGTTGTTTCTATTTCAATTGACCCTTGATCTAATTATAGTTATGTTAATCCTAACCTCGTGAATACGTGTGTTTCAAATAAGTAAGTTAATTTAGAGTCTTGGTTAGTGTAGTTGGCTACATGTATGAAGAAGAGAGTTCATAATTGGGTAAGAGCTTGAGCATTTGACTTGAATGGTATTCCTACCTCAGTGCATCTGAATGGATTTCCATTGGGATCATATAGTATGCTTTTGGGTATGAAATGGTTATATATTCACATGACTAAGGTAGATTTTTATGACAAGGCTATTGAGTATTTGGATGACAATGGGGAACAAAAAATATTATATGGTAAGAATAAAGAAACATTGTTGAGAATAGTTAAAATTATGTAGGAAAAGCGTAGTCGCGGGAAAGGGTGTGTTTTATATGTAGAGCACATTTATAGTGACAAAGGTAATGAAGTTGATGATGAAGATGTTTTGAGAAGTTACCCAGTTCTACAAAAATTTCAAGATGTATTTCTTGTAGATATTTCAGAGTTTTTTCCTCATAGGGAGGTACATTTTTCAACTGAGTTGGTGCCAGGGGAAGTTCCTCCATATAAGGCACCTTCTAGGATGAACACACCAGAGTTGGTAGAATTGAATTTGTAGTCGGAGGAAATGTTGGGAAAGTGATACATTATGCCAACTGTATGGCCTTGGGGTGCATCGATATTTTTTGTGAAGAAGAAATATGGTACACTCAGGCTATGCATTGATTATAGGAAGTTGAAAAAAATGACCATCAAGAATAGGTATCCATTTCCAAGGATTGATGACTTGTTTGATCATTTGAAGGGATAAACATTGTTCTTGAAGGTTGATCTGAGATGAAGATATCATCAAATACACATTAAAGGTGAAGACATCTATAAGAGAGATTTTCAGACCATGTATGGTCATTATGAGATTGTTGTAGTTCCTTTTGATTTGACTAATGCTCCAACTACTTTTATGTGCTTGATGAATAGTGTGTTGTGTACTTATTTAGACAAGTTTGTTATTGTGTTCATTAATGATATATTGGTATATTATAAAAATGAAGAAGATAATATCGAACATTTAGCAGTTGTATTGACATTTCTAAGACAACCAATTGTATGCTAAGCATAACAGATTCAATTTCTTTCAGATAGAGGCACATTACTTGGGTCATGTTGTCTCCAAGTAAGGCATATCAGTAGATCCAGAAAATATAAGAGCTATCATGGAGTGGGAAAATCCTAGGAATGTGGATGATGTAAGATTATTCATGGGTTTAGCAGGTTATTACACGAGGCTCATCAGGATTTGTTATCCTATCACATCATTGAAAAGGAAAGGTATAAATTTCGAATGGACAAAGGAATGTGTAGCTAGTTTTCAGTAGTTAAAGAATTTTTTGACACATGCTCCAATGTTAAAGATCGCAAATCCAAAAAAATATTTTGCGGTATGCAAATATTCTTGCAATAGAGGGCTTGGTGGATTCCTTATGGAGGAAGGATAGATGGTAGGTTGTGAGCCACAGAAACTAAATGAGCATGAGTATAACTATCCAAAACATGACCTTGAGTTGGCATCGATCATTCATGCATTGAATATTTTAAGGCATTATCCTATAGGTAGAAAATTTGTATTGATGAGTGATCACAGTGGATTGTAATATCTATTTGACCAAACAAATCTGAATGCAATGAAAGATATATGGTTGACCATGGTCAGTGAGTTCGAATTTGGGATTAGGTATATTAAAGGTAAAGCGAGCAAGGTTGCAGATTATCTTGGCAGGTGGATACAGGTGAATCATATAGAAGCTATGAGATCCTATGTGATAGATCTGAAGGATAGGATCTTGCAGTAAGGTTGGTAGCTTATCAGGTATATGGAGCTCAGGCAGAAATTTCATCATATCAGTATAGGTAGATATAAAAGTACAAGTACATGTCGTGGTGCAGGAATAGGTAGTGGCACAAGTACAGGTACATGTAGTCAAACAAGTAAAGGTGCACAGGATGTGGACTATCATCTCAGAGGAGATGGCTTGATCATGTTTAAAGAGAAGATATATGTGCCTGATAGCAATGAACTAAAGAAGCTGATCTTCAGAGAGTTTCATGTGAAACCTTATTAAGGTCACCTAGTCTATCAGAAGACATTGACAATAGTGAATAATTTTTACTATTATCCGAATTTGAAGAGAGAGGTAGCCTAGTTTCTAGCTACATGTTTAGAATGTCAACATGTCAAAGCAGAGTGTAAGTATCTAGGTGGGCTATTATCACCGATCATGATTCCATAGTGGAAATGGGAGGTCATTTCCATGGAATTTATCATAGGTTTACCAAGTACATCTGGAGAGTATGATCCCATGATGGTCATGGTGGATAGGTTTATTAAGGTAGTGCAGTTCATTCCAGTGAAGTATACATACTTAGCGAATGAGGTAGCACGGGCCTTCATCTGTGATTTGTTCAGGTTGCATGCTGTTCCACAGAATGTTATGTTAGGCAGGGATGCACAGTTCACTTCCAAGTTTTGGAAGGCTTCTTTTGCAGGTTTGGGCACAAAGTTGGCATTCAGTACAACTTATCATCCAGAGAAAAACTGATAGATAAATTGGGTCAATAGGATCCTTGAGGAAATTTTGAGGATGTATGTGATGCATCAACAAAGAAAGTAGCAAGATTATCTTCCACTGGTAGATTTTGATTACAACAATGGGTATCATTAATCAGGGAGGATGATTCTATTTGAGGAATTTTATGGGAGAAGTTGCAATAATCCCATCAGTTGGATTGATCTAGCTAACATGGAATTGATTGGACCAGAGAGGTTGGAAAAAATGGAATAGGAAATACAGGTAATCAAGAAGAATTTGAAAGTAGCACATGATAGGAAAAGGAGCTATGCAGATAACAAATTTTTTTTTAAGTAGTTTCAGGTTGGGGAATATGTGTACCTGTTAATAAAGCCCAAGAATAACTCCTTGAGAAGTGGATCATGTGCCAAGTTGGAACCTCGGTTTTGTGGACATTTCAATATCCTTGAGAGGATTCAGCCACTATTCCTATCGACTTTCTCTGCCTCTGACAATGAAATTTCATGATGTTTTTCATGTGTCATTTCTTAAGAAATATGTTAAATATGCCGATCATTTGATTGACTAGTATGTATTGCAAGTGGAGCTAGAAGGATAATTCCAGCTAGAACCTTAGTTTATTTTCTAGAGAAATATGCTCATGCTCTAGAGTCGAGCAATGATCATGTTAAAGTGCAATGGAAGTACTTTGGGCCTGATGAAGCTACATGGTATAGATGGTGGATCAGATGCGGGTTATGTGTACTTCCTTATTCATTAGTTGAGAGAATGTTTTGGCATGAGTCTTGGTATATGTTTTGGTATATGTTGGTATGATTTTTGGAATATGTGCATATGTATATGGATGTAAATATTGACATGTGCTATGTTATAAAGCTCCAATAACAGATATGGGTGCTATGTCATTATGATGTTATATTTTTCATGTTTTCATGTTGATTTCCTTCTTAGAAAGTTCATCATTTTAAATACTGGAACGAGATAGGTTATAAAGCTCCATGGGAAGAACATTTTTTTTTACAACTATATTGTTGGTTGTAGGTGTCATTGAACACCGAGGATGGTGTTCCCCTAAGGGGGAGTTTTTTGTAACAACCCTGGTGAAAATTCCATGTAATAATATTTAATAAAGGAAAAATAATAACCATGGTCATGGGACACGCATTCCAGGATTAATGTCAAGAAAAACATCCTAGTGTGGGTGTTCATATGCTTTATTATGGTTATGGAGATTGGAAAATTAAATGTCTAAGGATTTGGAAACACAAAGTGTCTTTTATTGGAATTTATTTATGAAAATAATGGAAAATATGAGAAGTGGGAGGTGAAAGGTCACAGGTTGCATGTGAGGATGAAAATGAAAGAAAATAATGCAAAATTGAAGAAAATAGAGGCCTCATCAATAAAAAGGCTTTTGAGGATCAATGTACCCATATATAGGATAATAATCATAATATTTTTCCAAATACAACCAATTATTTTTTCCTTTATAGAAGATAGCTTCCTTCAGCACCGACACCCCACCATAAGGAAATATTGTTCTCTTACAAACCATGTCATCACTACTAGGGAGTAAAAAATGTGGATCCATTTCAAAATACACCTGTATTAGCATAACCCATACATATTTCCGAGGGAAATATTTTTGAAAAATAGAGAATTATCCTTTCTCCCCAAGATGAAGAAAACCAATATTCCTAAATGTATTTGTAAAAGAGTTTACAAAAAAGAAGCTCTTTAAACAAAAAAAAATGGAGGTGAAGTAGAAAGATTCATTGATCCAACAATGTTTTCAATTTTGTATCCAGATTCAAGGAAAGGGAAAAACATGGAAGATATTACTCCCTTTTCACTAAGGTAGGAGCCAATGAAACAAGCACGCCCTGTATGAACTTCTAAACGAATAAATTTTAAATCTCTTCCTACAAAATGATGACAACCAAAAAGAAACGGAGGGTCATCCAACAAAAGGCACCATTGTTTTGCAAACCAACTTAAATATGATCAACACGTATAAAGGAAGCTAATGAAAAATATGTTCAATAATTTCAAATGGTAAAAACTCCAAAATAGTGGCATCCATGGCTATAGAAAGATCTTTGCTAAAAGGAAAGAGGATAGTGAAAATTTTATGCAATTTCATAATGGTAGAATTGTCCTCAGACATGTAATTTTATTAATAATGGGAAAATAAATTACATAGGAATTGCAA
The DNA here is from genome assembly GCA_034641835.2 of Pinus albicaulis. NCBI lineage: Eukaryota > Viridiplantae > Streptophyta > Pinopsida > Pinales > Pinaceae > Pinus > Pinus albicaulis. Next base: position 969,731,997 of record CM076573.1, read on the forward strand.
GAGTTTACACACGTAAACTTCAACACACCTGCAATTAGGAAAATACCCTATTTATAAGCTACATGTCCTAACTTAATTTAGTTATGGACCACTTGATAAAATAAAAAGTGTCCATTTACAATAAATGACCTTCTAACCAATCTACTAACTTTATTCCTAATTTAGAGCCTAAGATACAAAACAATTCTAGAGTCCTATCTTTTCTAACAATATTCTATTTCTTAGTGTCTCTAATATTTATTGAATATTCTAATTTAATAAATATTTTATCCTAATTTTAAATTATGATATTTGGATCATCTAACAGTCCCCCCTATGATCCAAAGATACATTACAACATACACCAAGTTCATGCCTGAGCATAGTAAATTTTATTCTGCCAAGAGGTTTGGTGAAGATATCTGGAATCTAATCCTCTGAAGGACAATAAATCAGCTTGATGACATCCTTTGCAATGAGTGATCTGATATGATGATACTTGGTGTCCACATGCTTTGTCTTTGAATGAAAAATTGGATTCTTAGCAAGCTTTATTGCTGACTATTTTTCGATGAATAATGATGTAGCTTATGTTGGAGGAATTCCCAAGTCCTGTAAAACTTTATGAAACCAAGCAATTTCACATGTTGCTTCCCATGCTGATATGTACTCTGATTATGATGAAGAAGTGGCCACTGTAGCTTGATTCTTTTAACTCCAAGACACTGTAGCTGACCCCATGTTCATTTAATAACCTGAGGTGGATGCCCTATCATCAATACTGCCAGAAAAGTCGACATCTGAAAATCCACCAAGTACAAATTTTTTAGTCTCTTTGTAAACAGACCAAAATATTTTGTTCCTTGGATATCACGAAGAACTCTTTTGGATTCATTCCAGTGGTTGTCTCATGGTTCCTGCAAAAAGCAGGAACTAATACTGACGGCATAAGAAATATCTAGTCAAGTAGTTGTCAGATAAATTAGGCTTCCAATCAAATGTCGATAAGTAGTGCTACCCACCATTTCCTACCTTCAAATTTTGAAAGTTTCAAGTTTTGATCCATTGGGGTAAGAAAAGGCTTGAAAACTTTCATTCCAAATCGCTGAAGAATTTTTGCTGCATACTTACTCTGAGAAATAAATATATAATGTGGACGTTGGAATACTTCAACTCCAAGATAGTAGTGAAGTAATCCCAAATCTGTCATCTTAAAACCTGCTTGTAACTCCTTTTTCACCTATTAAATGTGATCATCATACTTTCCAGTGATAATTAAATCATCTACATACATAACCAGAATCAACATATTTTTACCTTGTTGGCATACATACAAGATATCATCAGATTCACTTTGTTGAAAGCCAACTTTCGGAAGGTAGTCATCCATTTTGGCATACCAAGCTTGGGGAGATTGTTTTAACCCATATAAAGCCTTTATCAGTTTGCAGAATATATGTTCCTATCCTTCAATTTCAAAACCTGGTGGTTGTGTCATATACACTTCTTCCTGTAAATATCCGTTGAGGAAAAAAAAATTTACATCCATCTGATGAACTTTCCATCCTTGTTGAGATACTAAGGAAAGTGTGAGTCAGATGGTGTTCCATTTAGCTGTAGGAGAAAATGTTTCCTCATAATTAGTCCCTTCCTATTGTGCAAAACCCTTAGTAACAAGTCTTGCTTTGTACTTGTCTATATTACCATTTTTCTTGCACTTAATTCGAAAAACCCATTTTCATCTAATGGGTTTAACATTCTCAGGGCAATCAACAAGTTCCGAGGTTTTGTTGTCGAGAACTGCCTGATATTCATCAACCATAGATTGTTTCCATTATTTATGTTTTACTCCCTCTCGATAAGTATAAGGTTGAGTAAAATTATTTTCTATCAAGGAAAAATTTCCTTCACTTCTTTCTGATTCCCTTGTTCCTGTTTTATTTTGTTCATTAGGCCTTAAATATTTTGAAATTTAAGCTGCCCTTTTGGCAATTGATGGCCAGTAATTTCAGATTGTGAAAAATCACCATCATTGTAAAGAGGGTTGAGGTAAACTGATGTTTTTTGATTAACCATAGAATCTGGGGGAGGAGAGTTACTGTTAGAAGAACTGTTGTTGCTAGGAGATGTGGATGAACTGCCAGAAGACCCAAGCGATGTTGGTGAGGAATATGGACTGGATGAATCATTTTCAGATGAAGGAAGCTCAATTTCATACCAATTTTGTGAATTTGGTTGACTTTGTAGATTTCCTTTTCTTTTATCACCTTTTGTTTCTAACTTTTGAAGAAGAATTTCAACTTCTTCATCACTCATACTCTCATTTTCATCAAAAATCACATCCCTACTCATAATAAATTTCTCATTAGAAAAAATTCATTACCCTTTCTTCTCATTAGAATGCCCAATCTTTGTGCAGTTCAAGCTGCATGAGTCAAGCTTAGTTAATTTTCCCTTCATAACTAAGGCACAACATACTGATCCAAAAACACTAAGATGTTTAACTTGACGTTTGAATCTAAAACATGCTTCATAAGGTGTCATTCCATCTAAATAAGCAGTTGAAGATCTGTTCCTTCAGTAGATATTTGTATGAATTGCCTCGGCCCAATATATAGGACTTAAATTTTTGAAAGTTAACATTGATCTCGCCATTCCTAACAAGGTGCGGTTCATTCTTTCTACTACTCCATTTTTTTGTGGAGTGTATACATTGGTAAGATCTAGTTCTATGCCATTATCCATGCAATGTTGAGATTGCAACAAGATGATGAGCTTAGTGGAAAGAAGTCATCTTCACTAAGTGGGCCCGCAGGCTATTTTTGGTGCAAATTCTATTTTTAGACATGTCGATAATATTCTATGAGTTGCATGATGCGATTTGTGGATGGTTGGTCAAGTTGGAAAAATAGATGGACTTCTATTTTTAGACATATTGGGCGGAATCTATTTTTAGATTACAAGTCTAAAAATAGATATTTCGAATATTATTAGCTCTTAATAATATTTGGACTATAAACATTATCTTATTCTCTTGGAGCACTTCAGTTAAGTGCACAGATGTGGCACATGAGCTGACAGAAGGAATTACACTATTCCTAAGGGTTAAGTGGAGCTATTGCATGGATATTTCAGTTAGAACTCATGTGAGAGAGTTTGGTGGAGTTGATTGAGGAAGTTAATGGAGTTTTGTTCAATTTAACTAAGTTAAACATAGTTGAGCTAGTTGTATCTAGTTTAACTGATTGATACACTAGTGAGAGTGGTGTGAATTAATTATTAATTAATTCACTAATTATAAACTCATTAATCAACTAAAGAATACATTAGTTAACTTCAGTGCATGGAAAGTTTCAGTGGAGACTAGTGAAGAGGTAGGTGAAAGAGCAGTGTGACTATCAGTTGTGACTATACTGTTGCATGATTTGCAACAACTAGTGATTGGAGATGCCAGTGAGGATTGTGCAGTACAAGACAGGTGGTTCAAATTTATTTATGAGCCATTCTTCAACATTGATTGCGCAGTAGAGTCAAGCTATTAGGTGGTAGAGATTGGAGCATGTGTTTTGCTAGATCTAGCTTGATTAGTGTGTAGCAATTCGAGATTGTACTGAGAGCTTGTGAGGAGCTTTGTATGATGATTGTTACATGATCTCTATGAAATATAATATACAGATAGTTGGGTTTTTCAGCTTTAAGCTTTCCCATGAAATACTGTGTTCATATCTGTGATTGTTTATGGTTTTAATGTGCGCATGTGATTGTTTTTATTTCCACAATTAATGATCAATGGTAGAAGAGATTTTTTATTGTGCATGAAGTTAAAATAGTGTGCGATAAGGAGAATCTCGGTGGATAAAATATCAGTTATTCAAATTTCTACATGGTATCAGAGCGATATTGATCATTGGAGAAATTGCAAAACATTGAAGCGATTGAGTTTTCAGCTGGTGGAATTCGAATTTGCAATAATGTTTTCTTGGTGTCGAAGTTGAGATGTCTTTCAACAGATTGAGATTGGAGTATGCCCTTGAGGTTAGCTTCAATTATATTACATGGAAGGATAGGATGGAGGTGGTGCTGGATGACAATGGGTTGAAGGAGTTCATAGATGCAGAAATTCCAAAACCTACTTCTAGCGATGCTGCCATACTTGATGCATGGCAAAAGAAGTCAACAAAGTGTCGAAGGATTTTGTTTTAAGGTGTAAAGGATCACATAGTGTCCAGCCTTCATGGTAAAGCTTCTCCATTATTGATGTGGAAGGCTTTGATAGATTTATTTCAAGGCAAGAGTGACCACAGGAAGTTGGCGCTCAATGATAAACTCAGGAACATAAAAATGGAGAAAGGAAACAGTATGCCCAAGTAACTCACAAATTTCATCCAATGCAGGGATGAGCTGAGAAGTGTGGGGGTTACTATTGATGATGAGGACTTAGTGAGCTTGGCTCTCCGTGGGCTTCCGAAGAGTTGGCATTCCTATCAGGACTCTGTGAATGGTTGGAAGAAATTGCCAGGATGGGAGCGAATGTGGTTGAATCTTGTGCAAGAGGAGATAAGGCGAAGTACCAAGGACGGATCTTCATCAAAGAAATCAGATGAAGAAAATTGTGATTTGGCTACCAAAGCAAGGAATGGGAAGAGCAAGAATAATGCTTCTCAATCTGGTGCGAAAGGAAATAAGCAAGACATGTCCAAGGTGAAGTGCTTTCACTGTCACCAACACAAAAATTACACCACTAATTGTCCACAGAAGAAGAAAAATAAGCAAGTTGTTGGATCTGCAGCTGGAGAGGCCTTAGCCTCGCAGTTTGAGCTTGATTTTCCATTGATCGCATGCTTGGTCTCAAGTGTGATGGGTTTAGTGTGGTTTCTTGATAGTGGTGCATCTTGTCATATGACCGGAGACAAAGATTTGTTTACTGATCTGGATGAGAAAGATCTTGGAGTGCACATCGAGATGGGCGATGATGGTAGATATAGTGCGACCGGTATCAATACCATTTCATTTGAGAGGGAGTCTGGTAAACCCTTCATATTGAAGGAAGTGATGCATGTTCCAGGATTGAGGAAGAATCTGATCTCGGTGGCCATGTTAGAAGACAAGGGATATGATGTTTTTTTTAGCGATGGAAAGGCTTTCCTGCACAATAAGGCAACTAGTGAAACCAGAAGGATAGGGGTTTGAGTTAAGAACCTTTATCAATTGCAGGTAGATGGATGCGCAGCAATGGCAAGCAAGGCAGAAGGAGTGGTGAGTTGGGATGATGGCGAGCTGTGGCACAGGAGATTGGGCCACCTTCACCATGGAGCTTTGAAGTTACTGCAGTAGATTTCTACTGGGCTTCCTAAGGGTACTCTTACGTAGTCATATTAGTGCAAGGGATGTACCTTGGGAAAATTTGTGAAAGCCACCTTTCATGAGAAGGATAGTCGTGCCACGACGATCCTTGAGAGAATTCACACAGACGTGTGTGGAACTTTCTCAGTAGCTTCGATAGTAGAGCACAGGTACTATGTGATATTTGTTGATTATTTTTCTCATAAGTGTTGTATCTTCTTCATGCAGAAGAAGAGCGAGACATACTCAAAGTTTTGTGAGTTCAAGGCACTGGTTGAGAAAGAATCGGGGAATAAGGTGAAGGCTTTTAGGAGCGACAATGGTGGTGAATTGATCTCTGGCGAATTCAAGGGCTTTTGCAGTGCAGAAGGAATTTGAAGAGAGCTCATAGCACCTCATAACCAACAGCAGAATGGGGTTGCAGAGCGAAAGAACATAATGATTGTGGGTGCTGCACAGGCGATGTTGCATGATCAGGGCCTTCCCATACACTTGTGGGCTGAGAAATGAAATACTGTGGTTTATGTGCAAAACCGTTATGCTCACAGGATACTTGGCATGAGTACACCCGAGGAGGCGTTTTCTGGTAAGAATCCTCATATTTCCCATTTGAAGATTTTTGGTTCACCTATTTACATTCATGTGACGAAGGATGCTAGGAAGAAGCTGGAGCCGACCACAGATGCTATGATATTTTTGGGGTACACAGATGTTGATATTGCAACAAGATGATGAGCTTAGTGGAAAGGATTCGCCTTCACTAAGTGGGCCCACAGGCTATTTTTGGTGCAAAGTCTATTTTTAGATTATGTCTATTTTTAGACATATGGATCATGTTCTATGAGTTGCAGGATGCTATTTGTGGATGGTTGGTCAAGTAGGAAAAAATAGATGGACTTCTATTTTTAGACATACTGGGCGGAATCTATTTTTAGATTGCCAGTCTAAAAATAGATATGTCGAATATTATTAGCTCTTAATAATATTTGGACTCTAAACATTATCTTATTCTCTTTGAGCACTTCAGTTAAGTGCACAGATGTGGCACAGGAGCTGACAGAAGGAATTATGCTATTCCTGAGGGTTAAGTGGAGCTATTGCATGGATACTTCAGTTAGAACTCATGTGACAGAGTTTGGTGGAGTTTATTGAGGAAGTTAGTGGAGTTGTATTCAGTTTAACTAATCTAAACATTGTTGAGCTATTTGTATCTAGTTTAACTGATTGATACAATTAGTGAGAGTGGTGTGAATTAATTATTAATTAATTCACTAATTATAAACTCATTAATCAACTAAAGAATGCATCAATTAACTTTAGTGCATGGACAGTTTCAGTGGAGACCAATGCAGAGATAGGTGAAAGAGCAGGTTAACTATCAGTTGTGACTATACAGTTGCTATTTGCAACACACATATAGGTGGAGAAGCCCATGAGGATTGCACAGTACAAGCCAGGTGTTTTATGTTATTTAATGAGCCATCCCATAGCATTGATTATGCAATAGAGGCTGGCTATCAAGTGGCAAAATATTGGAGCATGTGTTTTGCTAGATATAGCTTGATAGTGTGTAGCAATTCGAGGTTGTGCTGAGAGCTTGTGAGGAGCTTTGTACTATGATTGTTACATGATATCCATGACATATAATATACAAATAGTTGGGGTTTTCAGCTTTAAGCTTTCCCATTAAATACTGTGTTCATATGTGTGATTGTTTGTGGTTTTAATATGTGCATGCAATTGATTTTATTTCCGCATGTAATGATCAATGGTAGAAGAGATTTTGTATTATGCATGAAGCTAAAATAGTGTGTGATCAGGAGAATGACAGTGAATAATATATCAGTTATTCAAATTTCTACATGGTATCGGAGCGATATTGATCATTGGAGCAATTGCAAAACACTGAAGGGATTGAGTTTTGTGCTGGTGGAATTCAAATTTGCAGCAGTGTTTTATTGGTGTGGAAGTTGAGATGTATTTCAACAGATTGTGATTGGAGTATGCCCTTGAGGGCAGCTCGAATTATATTGCATGGATGGATCTTCATCAAAGAAATCTGATGAAAAGAATTGCACTTTGGCTGCCAAAGCAAAGAAGGGGAAGAGCAAGAAAGCTTCTCATTTCAGTGCGAAAGGCAATAAGCAGGACATGTCCAAGGTGAAGTGTTTTCACTGTCACCAACATGGACATTATGCCACTAGTTGTCCACAGAAGAAGAAAAATAAGCAGGCTACTGGGTCTGTAGCTGGAGAGGCCTTAGCCTTATAGTTTGAGCTAGATTTTTCGCTGATCGCATGCTTGGTCTCAAGTGTGATGGGTTTAGTGTGGTTTCTTGATAGTGGTGCATCTTTTCACATGACACAAGATCGAGATTTGCTTATCGATCTGGATGAGAAAGATCTTGGAGTGCACATCGAGATGGGCGATGATGGTAGATACAGTGTGACCGGTATCAGTACCATTTCCTTTGAGAGGGAGTTGGTAAACCCTTGGTATTGAAGGAAGTGATGCATGTTCCAGGATTGAGGAAGAATATTATCTCTGTGGCGATGTTAGAACACAAGGGATATGATGTTGTCTTTAGTGAGGGAAAGGCTTTCCTGCACAGTAAGGCAACTGGTGAGACCCGGAGGATAGGGGTTCGAGTTAAAAACAATTATCAATTTTAGGTAGATGGCTGTGCAGCAATGGCAGGTAAGGCAGAAGGAGTGGTGAGCCAAGATGATGGTGATTTTTGGCACCGAAGATTGGGCCACCTTCACCATGTAGCTTTGAAGATACTGCAACATATTTCTACTGGGCTTCCTAAGGGTACTCTTGCACAGTCAGATCAGTGTAAGGGATGTACCTTGGGAAAATTTGTGAAAGCCACCTTTCATGAGAAGGGTAGTCATGCCACGACGATCCTTAAGAGAATTCACACAGATGTGTGTGGACCTTTCTCAATAGCTTCGACAGCAAAGCACAGGTACTATGTGATATTTTTTGATGATTTTTCTCGTAAGTGTTGGATCTTCTTCATGCAGAAGAAGAGCAAGACATACTAAAAGTTCTGTGAGTTCAAGGCACTGGTTGAGAAAGAATTGGGGAAGCAGGTGAAGGCTCTTAGGAGTGACAATGGTGGTGAATTCATCTCTGGCGAATTCAAGGACTTTTGCAACGTATAAGGAATTCAAAGAGAGCTCATAGCACCTCATAACCCACAGTAGAACGGGGTTGCTGAGTGGAAGAACAGAACGATCGTGGGTGTTGCATGGGTGATGTTGCATGATCAGGGCCTACCCATTCACTTGTGGGCGGAGGCATGCAATACTACAGTATATGTGCAGAACCGTTGTCCTCACAAGATACTTGGCGTGAGTATACCCAAGGAGGCATTTTCTGGTAAGAGGCCTGATATTTCCCATTTGAGCATTTTTGGTTCACCTGTTTACATTCATGTGACTAAGGATGCCAGGAAGAAGCTAGAGCCGACTGCAGAGATTGGGATATTTGTGGGGTACACTGATACGCCCCACAACTATCGTGTGTATTTTCCAGACAGTCGCAAGACTGTTGTACGACGGGATATCAAATTTCATGAGGAGAAAGCCATGAAGTGTTTGCTTGAGAGGGAGCCACACTTGCATGCAGATGAGGAGCTATTAGTTCTTAAGGATGTGTCTCTGGATGTGGATCAGCCACAAGATGAGGTCATGGAGTGGAAGAGACCACTCAAGCAGCGCCAACCATCAGAGGGTGAAAGCGCACTACAAAAGCTGAGTGACTGGCTCAAGATGTAGAGAAGGTTATAGGAGCACCTACATCACAGCACAGACAGAAATAGTCACCTGACCGGTATACTGGATATATGGCTCTTACGAGCAAGTGTATTATGACAGAGCCATCCTCTTTCGAGGAAGCTGTGGAGGACCTCGCATGGGTAGATGCCATGGTGGAAGAGTAAGATTCGATTGTCAGAAACAGTGCATGGGAGATTGTCCCGAGGCAAGAGGGGAAATCAGTGGTGGGTTCGAGATGGATATACAAAGTGAAGCGGGAAGCTGACGGGAGTGTGGAGAAGTATAAGGCAAGATTTGTTTCCCGAGGCTTCTCACAGATTGAGGGGATCGATTATGAGGAGAACTTTGCACCTGTCGCAAGGTATTCTTCCATACGAATGATTCTTTCTCTCTTAGCGCAAATGGGGTGGCACATTCATGAGATGGATGTGAAGACAACTTTCCTCAATGGAGTCATTGAGGAGGAGGTGTACATAGTGCAGCCAGAAGGTTTCAAGATCTTCAGTAGCGAGTCGCATGTGTGCAGGCTCAAGAGAGCGCTGTATGGTTTGAAACAAGCACCTCGTGCTTGGTACACATGGATAGACAATTATTTCACCGGACTTGGATTCTCCAAGAGTGAGGTAGATCCTAACCTATACTAGATTGTGGTGGAGGGTAAGTTGCTGATCATTGTACTTTATGTAGATGATTTGATTTTGACAGGTGATGAACTGTTGATACACTCATGCAAGGCTGATCTTGCAAAGGAGTTTGAGATGAAGGACTTGGGCCTCCTTCATTATTTCTCGGGATTGGAAATTTGGCAGCGCAGTGGTGGACTGTTTGTTTCTCAGGGTAAGTATGCCCGGGAGATACTGGAGAAGTTCAACATGCATGGCTGCAAGCCTGTTGATACTCCTCTTCCTGGTGGTTGGAGGAAGGAGGATACTACTTCAGCGGAGGTAGTGGATGCCATTGTTTATCGACAGTTGGTGGGGTCGCTTATGTATCTGGTCAATACAGGACCCGACATATGCTATGCTGTTAACCAACTTTCACAAGCTATGGTTCAGCCAACCAAGCTCTTCTGGAAGGTAGGCAAGAATGTATTGAGATATCTCAGAGGCATATTAGGATATGGATTACGGTACAAACAGTCGGATGAGGTGAAGCTGTGTGGCTTCACGGATGCAGATTGGGCAGGGAGCCCAACGGAAAAAAAGAGCACATCTGGAGGGATTTTCAGTATCGGGTCAATAGCAGTTTCTTGGTATAGCAGGAAGCAAAGATCCGTGGCACTCAGTTTAGCAGAGGCCGAGTATATGGCAGCAAGTTTGGCTACAACAAGACTATATGGATGAGGAAGATCCTGGTCGGGTTGTTCGGTTCACACTTGGATCCTACTGTGATTTATTGTGATAGTCAGAGTTACACTAAACTCTCGGTTAATCCAGTATTAAATGATAGATCTAAACACATTGACATCCAGTATCATCATATCAGAGATTGTGTGCAGCAAAAGATCGTGTTGCTTTCATACATTCCCACGGAGGATCAGGATGCTGATATCTTGACAAAGGCGCTCACCAGGAGCAAATTCGAATACCACAGGGGCAGGATAGGGGTTGCATATAATCCTTATATTTTTTAGAGGGAGTTTTGAGATTGCAAGAAGATGATGAGCTTAGTGGAAAGGAGTTGCCTTCACTAAGTGGGCCCGCAGGCTATTTTTGGCGCAAAGTCTATTTTTAGACTATGTCTATTTTTAGACATATGGATCATGTTCTATGAGTTGTAGGATGCTATTTGTGGATGGTTGGTCAAGTCGTAAAAAATATATGGACTTATATTTTTAGACATACTGGCGGAATCTATTTTTAGATTGCCAGTCTGAAAATAGATATGTCAAATATTATTAGCTATTAATAATATTTAGACTCTAAACATTATCTTATTCTCTTGGAGCAGTTCATTTAAGTGCACAGAAGTGGCACACGAGCTGACAGAAGGAATTACGCTATTCCTTAGGGTTAAGTGGAGCTATTGCATGGATACTTCAGTTAGAGCTCATGTGACAGATTTTGGTGGAGTTGATTGAGGAAGTTAGTGGAGTTGTATTCAGTTTAACTAATCTAAACATAGTTGAGCTATTTGTATCTAGTTTAACTAATTGATACAATTAGTGAGAGTGGTGTAAATTAATTATTAATTAATTCACTAATTATAAACTCATTAATCAACTAAAGAATGCATCAGTTAACTTCAGTGCATGGACAGTTTCAGTGGAGACCAAAGATAGGTGAAAGAGGAGGTTAACTATCAGTTGTGACTATACAGTTGTTATTTGAAACACACAGATAGGTGGAGAAGCCCATGAGGATTGTGCAATACAATCCAGGTGGTTTATGTTATTTAATGAGCCATCCCATAGCATTTATTACGCAATAGAGGCTGGCTATCAAGTGGCAAAATATTGGATCATGTGTTTTGCTAGATCTAGCTTGATAGTGTGTCGCAATTCGAGGTTGTGCTGAGAGCTTGTGAGGAGCTTTGTACTATTATTGTTACATGATCTCCATGACATATAATATACAGATATTTGGGGTTTTCATCTTTAAGCTTTCCCATTAAATACTGTGTTCATATATGTGATTGTTTGTGGTTTTAATGTGTGCATGCAATTGATTTTATTTTCGCATGTAATGATCAATGGTAGAAGAGATTCTGTATTATGCATGAAGAAAAAATAGTGTGTGATCAGGAGAATATCGGTGAATAATATATCAGTTATTCAAATTTATACAACTGATACGCCCCACAACTATCGTGTGTATTTGCTAGACAGTTGCAAGACTGTTGTGCGACGGGATATCAAATTTCATGAGGAGAAAGCCATGAAGTGTTTGCTTGAGAGGGAGCCACACTTGCATGTAGATGAGGAGCTATTAGTTCCTAAGGATGAGTCTCTGGATGTGTATCAGCCACAAGAGGAGGTTCATGGAGTGGAAGAGACTACTCATGCAGCGCTAACCATCAGATGGTGGAAGTGCACTAAAGAAGCTTAGCGACTAGCTCAAGATGCAGAGAAGGTTGTAGGAGCACCTACATCATAGTGTAGGTAGGGACAGTCATCTTACTGGTATATTAGATACATGGCTCTTATGAGCAAGTGTATCGTGACGGAGCCATCCTCTTTCGAGGAAGCTGTGGAGGATCCCGCATGGGTAGATGCCATGGTGGAAGAGTATGATTCGATTAGAAGAAACAGTGCATGGGAGATTGTCCCAAGGACGGAAGGGAAATCAGTGGTGGGTTCGAGATGGATCTACAAAGTGAAGCAAGTAGCTGACAAGAGTGTGGAGAAGTACAAGGAAATATTTTTTTCCTGAGGCTTCTCACAGTTTGAGGGGATCAATTATGAGGAAACCTTTGCACCTGTCGCAAGGTATTCTTCCATACGGATGATTCTTTCTCTCTTAGCGCAGATGGGGTGGCACATTCATCAGATGGGTGTGAAGACTGCGTTCTTGAAAAAGGTGATTGAGGAGGAGGTGTACATAGAGCAGCCCGAAGGTTTCGAGATCTTCAGCAGCGAGTCACATGTGTGCAAGCTCAAGATAGCATTGTATGGGTTGAAACAAGCTCCTCGTGCTTGGTACACATTGATAGACAGTTATTTCACCGGACTTGCATTATCCAAGAGTGAGGAGGATCCTAACCTATACCAGATTGTGGTGGAGGGTAAGTTGTTGATCATTGTACTTTATGTAGATGATTTGATTTTGACAGGTGATGAACCGTTGATACACTCATGCAAGGCTAATTGTGAAAAGGAGTTTGAGATGAAGGACTTAGGCCTCCTTCATTATTTCCTGGGATTAGAAATTTGGTAGTGCAATGATGGAATGTTTGTTTCTGAAGGCAAGTATGCCGGGGAGATACTGGAGAAGTTCAACATGCATGGCTACAAGCCTGTTGATACTCCTCTTCCTGGTGGATGGAGGAAGGAGGATGCTACATCGGCAAAGGTAGTGGATGCCACTGTTTATCAACAGTTTGTGGGGTCGCTTATCTATCTAGTCAATACACGACCCGACATATCTTATGCTGTTAACCAGCTTTCATAAGCTATGGTTAAGCCTACCAAGCTCTTTTGGAAGGCAGGTAAGCATGCATTGAGATATCTCACAGGCACATTGGGATATGGATTATGGTACAGACAGCCGGATGAGGTGAAGCTATGTGGCTTCATGGATGCAGATTGGGCAGGGAGCCCAATGGACAGAAAGAGCACATCTGGAGGGATTTTCAATATCAGGTCGATAGCATTTTCTTGGTATAGCAGCAAGAAGAGATCCATGGCACTCATTTCAGCAGAGGCCAAGTATATGGCAGCGAGTTTGCTTGCATGCGACGCTATATGGATGAGAAAGATCATGGTCGGGTTGTTTGGTTCACAATTAGATCCTACTGTGATATATTGTGATAATCAGAGTTGCATCAAACTCTCGGTTAATCCAGTATTTCATGATAGATCTAAAAACATTGACATATGGTATCATCATATCAGATATTGTGTGTAGCAGAAGATCATGTTACTTTCATACATTCCCATGGAGGATCAGGATGTTGATATCTTGACAAAGGCACTCACCAGGAGCAAATTTGAATACCACAAAGGCAGGATAGGGGTGGAAGATAATCCTTATCTTGTTGAGAGGGAGTTTTGAGATTGCAACAAGATGATGATCATAGTGGAAAGGAGTCACCTTCACTAAGTGGGCCCGTAGGCTATTTTTGGCGCAAAGTCTATTTTTAGACTATGTCTATTTTTAGACATGTCGATCATATTCTATGAGTTGCAGGATGTTATTTGTGGATGTTTGGTCAACTTGGAAAAATATATGGACTTATATTTTTAGACATATTGGGCGGAATCTATTTTTAGATTGCTAGTCTAAAAATAGATATGTCGAATATTATTATCTCTTAATAATATTTGGACTATAAACATTATCTTATTCTCTTGGAGCACTTCAGTTAAGTGCACAAATGTGGCAGAGGAGTTGACAGAAGGAATTATGCTATTCCTAAGGGTTAAGTGGAGCTATTTCATGGATACTTCAGTTAGAACTCATGTGAGAGAGTTTGGTGGAGTTGATTAAGGAAGTTAATGGAGTTGTGTTCAGTTTAACTAAGCTAAACACAATTGAGCTAGTTGTATCTAGTCTAACTGATTGATACAGTAGTGAGAGTGATGTGAATTAATTATTAATTAATTCACTAATTATAAAATCATTAATCAACTAAAGAATACATCAGTTAACTTCAGTGCATGGAAAGTTTCAGTGGAGACCAGTGAAGAGGTAGGTGAAAGAGCAGTGTGACTATCAGTTGTGACTATACTGTTGCATAATTTGCAACAACCAGTGATTGGAGATGCCAATTAGGATTGTGTATTACAAGCTAGGTGGTTCGAAGTTATTTATGAGCCATTATTCAACAGTGATTGTGCAGTAGAGGCAGGCTATCAGGTGGCAGAGATTGGAGCATGTGTTTTGCTAGATCTAGCTTGATTAGTGTGTAGCAATTCGAGATTTTACTGAGATCTTGTGAGGAGCTTTGTATGATGATTGTTACATGATCTCTATGACATATAATATACAAATATTTTGGGGTTTTCAGCTTTAAGATTTCCCATGAAATACTATGTTCATATGTGTGTTTGTTTATGGTTTTAATGTGCGCATGCGATTGTTTTTATTTCCGAAATTAATGATCAATGGTAGAAGAGATTCTGTATTGTGCATGAAGTTAAAATAGTGTGTGATCAGGAGAATCTCGGTGGATAACATATCAGTTATTCAAATTTATACATGCAATACATTTTGAATTCATTTGAAGTGAATTATCCTCCATTGTTGGTTCGAAGAGTTCCAATATTCCCCTTAACTTCATTTTCAATAAGTTGGCAAAAAGTTTTGAACTTTTCAAATGCTTCTAACTTTTTCTTCAAAAAATATACCTAAATCATCCTGTTAAAATCATCAATAAAGAGTAAGAAATATCTACATCCTTCTAGCGAAGTTTGCAAGGGTCCATAAATATCACTGTGAACCAACTGCAAATGCCTGTTTGCACGTCATGAACTTGTGGGAAAAGTATATCAATGCTATTTTCCATAAATACAAGCTTCACATTTTTCATTTTCCATTTTGAAGGTTGGAAGTCCCTTAACCATTCCCTATTTTTGTAACTGAGAGAGACTTTCAAAGTTGAGATGGCCATATCTTATATGCCACAATCTAATTGGTGAAATGTATTTACTTGTTGCTCCTGCAAAGTCATAATTTTTTGGAATAACTATCCCTTTCATCCTTAACACATTTCCATATTCATAACCTGTCATCACTGTTTTCATATTCTGTTTGACTGACTTAATTTTAACTAATCCATATTCCATAATCAACAAATTTCCTACTTGTCGAATCTTGACTAAAGATAACAAATTTTTCTTAAATGTTGGGACATACCATACATTTCAAATCATTCTTTCTCTGATGCCAGGTACAAAATATTTAACTACACATTTTCTATAAGGAGTATGTTTTATTTTATCAGCAAGATAGATTGAATTGAGATGGCATTATTTGAAGTTCCGAAAAAAGTCACATCGAAAAGGCATCTATTGAGTTGCTCATATATCCATAATCCATGCACATTCATATTCACTTCGAAGAAAATTTGAAACCTAAAAAGTTGTTGATTGTGTGTTGGTGAAGACATATTCTAAACTATTAGGATGATATTCATCATTTGCAAATTGTGGAGAGTTTTTATGAAACTTGGGAATTTTATCAATGGAGGTTCTACAATCTTCATCATAATGTCCAACTTTGTTGCATCTCCTGCAAAAAATTGACTGAAATTTCTGCCTCTGCCTCAATACTATCCTCTGCCTCTTCTTTGGCCTCTATTCTGAGTTTTTCCTCTTCTTGGAATTTGTCCTCTTCCTTGATTATATCCTCTACCTTGATTATTTCCTCTGCCTTGAAAATTTCTCTTTCCTGCACTGTAGCCTCTATTGAAATTGTTTCCTCTGCTTTGACTACAAGCACGACCTTGTACATTGTGGGTTGCTTGACTTTGATTGAAATGTTCTCTTCCTCTGTTTCTAGAACTATCCGTTGAGGATTTACTTATGTTAGCCTCTGTGAAGAAGAAATCTTCCCCAATCTGTTTCTTCTTTTCAAAAAAATTGTCATGTTGGGCTAACATATCACTCAATTCATCAAAATTTATCTTCTCTAACTTTCTAGTGACCTACAAAGTTTCCAAAAAATGTGTGTAATATGATGGAAATCCAAAAATTAAAATTGTAGTCAAGAAACTTTCATCGACAACTTGAAAAGCAACATTTATTATTTCTTTCTTGATGTTTTTAAGCCGTGAAATATATTCAAGAACATCACCACCTTTAGTTAATTTTTGTTGGAACAATTTTAATTGAAGATCAACCTTTTTAGATACAGTTTGTGTATCAAAGAGATCTTTAAATGTACGCAAATAAGTCCGTGAATCTGATGCATTTTTAATATGAATGTACATTTCATTTTTAACTGAAGACTTTATAAGAGCTAATGCCTTGGAATTTTTTATTTCCCATTTTGCAAGTAAATATGTATATGTTGGTTTATTAGTGTTAATGTCGCCATCACATAATTCATGCCACAATTCATTATATAAGAGAGCGATTTCAATTAGATGTTTCCATGTTTTATAAGATTTCGCCCTTTCTAGCTTATCTGAATCAGAGAACATATTAACTAACTTTGACATTGTAGTGTTGAAGTAGCACACCAAAAGAATCAAGCATGAGCAACTCGTCACATGAAACATGCCACACAAAAAATGACACGCAACATCCAAAGACAATCCATCGAGGCTTGTCCTTGACCCTCGTATAGTCGTTAAAAAATAGAAAAAGCCGAGCTTTGCACTTGGATATAGTCAATTTCTCGTTCAGTTTTTACAATGAGATCCTTTCAAAATTTGACCATTTGAAAATTCTCTTATAAATTTCATTTTTTTAAAAAAATACCCCCCCTCAAAGTAAAAAATTACTTTGAGTTACAATATCACTCTTATCTCTCCATATGAAAATTACGAATAGAATCTCCTTATTACTCCAAAAATTAAAAAGACATTATTACTCCAATAATAAAAAATATTACATAAAATTGTATACCTTATCTCTCCATGTAACTTACAAAATTTAAAATCCCTTTATAAAAGTGATTTATAAAAAAATCACTTTAATTTCCAAAATTTTACTTTTAGAATTTATAGAAAAAGTATTTGATTTTCCCATATTTTCCAAATTTTCAGTTAGAAACATTTTAGTTTTCCAAATTTTCAAATAGAAACATTTTACTTTTCCAAGGATTTCACACTTTCAAATAGGAAGTTAAATACTTTAAGTCTGAGAAAATGCTTGTGCAATTTAAACTCCAGGCTATTGAAAAGAGTTACAAGCCTTTTGAGTTATGTTACATTTGATTTTGATGTAGATTAATTCTACTTTGCAGATATCTTCCAGGCAAGAGGAAAGAGACCTTCAGGTTGCCCACACTATCCACGCTGGTGTTTCTCCTCAGCACTGCCCCAATGTTTCTCATTTACCTTTAGCTCAACGTGGTTTTCTCTCAATAATTCAAATTTCGTGTTAAACAATAGGATTTCAACCGGACAAACCTTCAAGAATTCGCCAATGCAAAAGAGAATTTCTTAATAATGCAGAAAAATTACAATATTTCTTCAGAAGATACAACAACTTGTATAAATTTGTTTTATAATCTCTTCTCGTTGATCCGGAATAGAAAATTCAACATATGAAATGAAAAAAAATTGACACTGCTCCAATCAACTCAAGATTTTGAAGGAGAGCGGAGCAAAGGTAATCATGATACAATTGGGTTCAAAGGATCTGCAAACAAGATTGAGGTATAAATCATGCAACTGGATGGAACAATTCATTCAAATTCCTTCCACAAATACATAATGCCTCCCAGCCATGGTTTCCTCCCTCAAGAAATGTTCATCCATCACTTCTAGCACATTTTCCTTCTCATTCACTCAGCTCTCAAAGAATAAAACATCCAACCCCACGATATAGACTGCCTCATCAAGATGCTTTTCCAACTCTGAATTTCTTCCACGTGGATTATGGGATGCTTGAAAAGATGGACAATTGGGAATTTTTCACGTGTAAAGAAACATATGATCGGACTTATTTAAATGTTTTTTGGAATGTAAATAACCAGCTAAATATCAAGAAGATAACCCAATATAGATAATATCAAGGCATCCAGTAGAAATCAATTTTGAAGGATGTTTCATCACAATGGAGCAGGGCAGCATGATAAGGGGCAGCAAGTTGTTGTACCAAACATGGAGGAGCAGGCTATATGCAACGTGGAGAGCATCATAGAAATAAACTGACACAATCAAGTAAAGAAATGCATAAATTGTTCGGCCGAGTGGGGTTGTGGTTTTTACAAGCACTGAAGGTTGACTTTTTTTTTTGTTTCTAAACAATCACGAAATAATCATGCTGCGAATTGCCCTACAGGAACGATGGCATCATTCAAGCGATGGGCAAGGTAGAATTTGACTACAATAGAGCATCATGACTACAAGAGCATAGCATAGATCTGATTCTCAATAGTTTCTTATGGCTACGCAGAAAATTGAATCTTAAATAAAAAAATTGATTTTTAGATTTAAAATCTAAAATTAATTTAATAATTAAATTTCTTTTCGCTTAACAAAAATGAATAGATTGCTTAAAAATTAATTCCTTAGTAGAATTTTCCAAAGTCTGCATAGCTGAAATCTCTACCTTCACATCATTTGCATTAGTGTAGCTCTGATACTACAATAATGGCAGAAGTGTCCTCAGACGCATAATTTTATTAGTAATGGGAAGAGAAATTACATAGGAATTGAAAGAGTTTACACACGTAAACTTCAACACCCCTGCAATTAGGAAAATAACCTATTTATAAGCTACATGTCCTAACTTAATTTAGTTATATACCACTTGATAAAACAACAAGTGTCCATTTACAATAAATGATCTTCTAACCAATCTACTAATTTTATTCCTAACTTTATTCCTAATTTAGAGCCTAAGATAAGACACTATTCTAGAGTCCTATCTTTTCTAACAATATTCTATTTCTGAATGTCTCTAATATTTATTAAATATTTTAATTTAATAAATATTTTATCCTAACTTTAAATTATGATATTTGGATCATCTAACATTTAAAAACAAGAATAATGTGAACAAATTGCACACAATATATAACATTGAAACATCTAAAAACACTCTATCAATATTTTCCAGAAGACCAGATTTAGAAAACCTTCAATGAAGACACTCGTAAGTATAACTGAAGCACATCATAAGTTCTCCACATAGTTAAACATTTTCCATTTTAAACTATTATAAACAGAGGGGAATAATAAAACCAAGGTATTAATACTTTAAAGCCAAAGGTTTCTAAATACACGGAAAATTAATATCTCTATTTCTCAATATATGTCAATTTAATATTCCATTTGCTAAATTCATATCATATTTCTCAATTTTAGAAAATAAGTGTGCCCATGGATTCAATATAAAGTAGACTAATCTCAGTGCAATGACTATAAAGAAAAATCTCGACAGTGAAAATTATTACCAAACTTCTAATACATCGGAAAGAAAGAGTATCGATCAACAACAAAGGACAAGTATATCAACAAAGAAATTTTTTAACAGAATTCTTATTGCATTGAGTAGAAACATGTCCATAATGAAAAATAATTTTCCGAAGCATAATTAAAATAGAAAGGAAAGTATTGATCGACACAGAAGGGGAAAATAAGGAATAATAAACCATGTGAAAAAGGGAAAGAAAGCTGCAGATGTACTTCAACCAGAATCCAAAGCGAAACTAATGCAACCGGCAAAGAAGAAAACTTAAATCACCAAAACATTAATTATATCACCATTTTGCTAGGAAATTAAGGTAGCAAATCACTTTAACATTTTCCGGTGAAAGTTAAGGAGCAAATCACATAAACACTTTACTAAAAAAATTAAAGCATTAAGCACTTCAAATACTATTGTATTGTTTTGTAGAGGTCTCCTATACGTTGCTCTTTGCACTTTCCATTGTAATGGAGTAGGGATATGTGTGTCCTATACATTTCGATTTGCGCTTAGCATTGTAATAGATTATATAGTATAAGAAATAAATATATAACCTTCCATTCTAATAGTGGCTATGAATAGCATAAGAAATGAATGTCTCCTATACGTTGCCCTTTTCACTTTCCATTGTAATAGATTATGCTATGAATAGTATAAGAAATAAATATATAACCTCCCATTCCAATAGAGTGGCTATGACTAGCATAAGAAATGAATGTATAATGTTGGCGAATAAATGTGAATAGTAGTTAATAAATGTAATAGAGCATGTTTCATTGTAAAAGGTTTGGGAATAAATGTTTCATTATTTCCAGTGGTAGAGAATAAATACTATAAAAAGTAGATGGGACTATTCAGTAGTGGATATTTAATTAAAACATTTCTTCAATTACTTGATTATTCAAATTTCTCTTTGTCAATTTGAAAAATTAAAATGTTTACCATTTGTTGCCATTTCATATTTCAAATTGGAGCTTAAATTGATTTCAACAAATATATATTTATTTATATAATTTTTTTCATTTCATCATTTTTGAATTTTGAAAATTCTTACAAATTTAACTATATTTTATTAAATGCTACAGTAATTTAATTTATAAATATTCACAATAATTAATTTATAAATATTCACAATAATTAAACTCTAAATTGTTAAATATTTTAAATATAAAATATAAAATATATAATATAATAGATATTAATATTTAATAATAAATTATAAGATTACATAAATAGATATAAATAAATATATAACTTTTACCTATCATAGCTAAATAAATTATAATTATACTACAACATTATGTTTTAAAATTAAAATATATATTATTGTAATATATGTTAAAACTATGATTATTATATAAAATATATATCTTGAGTAGATTTAAAATAGATATAGTTAAATGGATTAAATCATCAAAATCATGTTTTTTTATTTCTTAAATATTTTTGGTTCAAATTTAAATAATAATACAATATTAATAACAATATATAGTTTGAGTCTGTCTAATGGTTACGAGTATGTGTTTTCTTCTAAAAAATTATAGGTTTAAAACAAGAAAAGTAGAATAGAGTATGTATTCTTTGGTAAACTTAACAGTCAAATATCTACATAGAAGTGAGTCCCTTGTCCCACAAATAAAAAAATCTCATACACTAATTTAATATATAACTTGTCTTTAATCTTACTAATATTTCTCAAATTCATACCAAATAGGAAAACTCTTGAACAATTTCAAACACGCGAAATGTTCCCGAAGGCCCCCTCCCGCAGCTCCCGGTCACAAGGGAAGGATAATCGGTGCACTCTCCATCGTCGATCGTAGGGTTCTGGATCGAACGACTGTTGAAAAGTCGCGAACACGCAGAAGGTTCCTGAAGGCACCCCACCCGGAACTGAAGGCACCCCACCCGGAACTGCCGGTCAGAAGGGCAGCACAACCAGTGCACTCTCAACCGTCGATCGTAGGGTTTTGAATCGAACGGAGGTGGAACAATCTTGAGGGGTTAGGGTAACTGAACTCTACCCCATCTCCGCTCCAACTTCTCATTCACACACCGAGTTTCCGCACAGGCTACGCTCTGCAATATCTGCCGATGCAGCTCACGCCTGAGAGGATATAGGCACCATAGCCATCATTTCACCACACCTATAATTTTTTCATGCCTCTATCCCTCGTTTTGGTACCAAAACCCTCGATGCTTCGACTCACGCACACATGCTTAGCTTCTCGGCTATGTAAAAACCCTAAGGTCATGGGGAGAGTGCACTAACTTCAGTTTTCCACAGGTAAGATTCTGAAAGCGTTTTCTTACTTACACAATACATATGTGCATGAATTGGGTTTATAAGCGCTCTTTGTAAGTTTGAAATTTCTGAACGAATTTGGTTTATAACCGCTCCTGTTGTGTTCCTCTCTCAGGATCTGCTACTTCGTTTTCAGGTTGTACAGTACTTAATTCCAGGGAGCCCTGTACACAGTAGCTGACCAGCAAGGTTAATTTTTGTCGCTTTTTCTCTTGCGTCCTCCTCACGGCATGGCTGCAAATACAACTTAGCTTTTGACTCGAGGGAAGGGAGCTCACTAGCGACTTCCAGTTGTAACTTTGTATGGTCCTACAGGTACCCATTTTATTGCACTTTATGTGGTGATATCTTGAACCGTTGGATTATCAATAAGTAGAGTCCCTGTATTTGTTGTGCAGGTATGGAAACTGGTCGGTTCCCATTTGTGGCTCTCGATCTCAGATCAGCCCGGTTCTTAATTTACAGAGCGTCGTTGGATTATCAATAAGTAGAGTCCCTGTATTTGTTGTGCAGGTATGGAAGCTGGTCGGTTCCCATTTGTGGCTCTCGATCTCAGATCAGCCCGGTTCTTAATTTACAGAGCGTCTTTCTTCTTATGGTCCAGTTTTTTTTTTCATGGCGGATGGCTTACAATGCTATTTATTTTCAAATTGTAAAAGAATACCCTACCTAAGGGTAGTTAGGGTCTAGTAGACAGTATTTATGCAACAAGATGACTGTTTTCACATTTTCCATATATATTTATAAAATGTTATATTCGGAATATTCAGGGAACATTGTTTTGAAAAAACTAAGGGTTTCTATTTAATTTATTGTTTGGATTGTCTCATAATTTGGTTATTTTTGTGTTAAACAATTTTGAATAAATATGTCGACAATGTAACTATTTTTATTATTCTGCTCACCTTTAGTTTGGAAATTTCGATTAGGGTTTTACAATAAAAGATTATGTCTATTATTAATTTTGTTCAACACAATCTCTTTTTCCTGAACACCATGGTTTTTGTTTTCCTATTTTAGTTTCATAGAGAAGAACCTATGTTCCCTCCATTATCGAGTTTTGGTCGAGTTCACCTCCAGAAAACGCGAGGTTGTTTTTCCAGGATACTACTTAGCTAAGATCTCATAGCTAACCCAAGTTTCTACAAACCCTACTTGTTTTTTTTTCCATGTCGGATGGCTTACAGTGTTATTTATTTTCGTGAGTAAACGAATATCCTATCTAATGGTAGCTAGGGTTTAGTAGACAATTTTTATGCAACAACATGACCGTTTTCACAATTTCCATATCTATTTATAAAATGTTATTTTCGAAATATTCAGCGTACAACATTTGAAAACCCTAAGGGTTTGTGTTTCATTAATTGCTTAACTCAAATACACTTCCATGTATTGTTGGGAATGTCTTAGAATTTGGTTATTTTGTGTTAAAACAATTTTGAATAAATATATCGACAATGTAAGTATTTTTATTATTCCGCTACTGTCTAGTTTAACAATTTCCATTAAGGGTGTTTTTTTTTTTTTTCCTGGTTTACTTTCGTAGAGAAGAATCTATGTTCCCTCCATTGTCGAGTTCTGCTTGAGTTGACCTATAAGAGAAGCTGGGACTGTTTTTCCATGATGCTACTTAGCTAGTCCGGCCTGGTAACTAACCCGGGTCTCTACAGACCCTACTGAACTGTTGACGTGGTTCTGAGAACACCAACGTAAGATATAGTTAGCGCCATATCATATCCCTTGCTGCTAGGGAAAGTTGGGCTTATTGTCTCCTTTTGGTAGTGTGTATGAAAACGTCGTGATGAGCACACTACCTATGTGTAAATGTGCATTAGGCTGACTCAGTTCTATATAAAAACATCAACGGGTCATAAACTAACATGGTTGCCAAGGCTCCCACCCGCAGCTGCCGGTCTCAAAAAAACTGTGTGTGGCTCGACCTCACACTTATACGATATTTCCTTTGCATCAAATAACTTATTTTCCATTAAAAAAGAAAAAAATGTTTATTTTCTTTCTTCACAATTCTGATTGGAAAAATATGCATAGGAAGGCTAGCTGATCTTTTTAGCCTACGGAACAACATAATCAAATCTCTGCAATTCGACCCGACTAAATTTGCACCGTCCAAAACTAGGCCCACCAGTCGACCCCGCTAACAATTCGGACCGTCTGAAACCAAGCCCTCCAGCATTGGCCAAGGACCCAGAAATGATGTTACGCGCCAGACTAACAAAAACGTCGGTCTGCAAATATAATTTTCTACCATCTAGGTTGTTTTAGTTTCTAGTTCCCTTCCTCTACCTCCACTAATGAAAATGACCCATCTTCCAACATATCCCACAATAACATCACTTCGCTTTTTATCTTCAACATACCAACAATAATGCCTTCTTGTGTAACACCTTGTTCGAATTTACTTATTGGTTTATAAAATAATTATGGCACATTTTGAATAATTAATATGATCTTTTGTATTTAAAAAAAATTAAAATTAATTAATAATTTTCTTAAGTAAAAAGGAGAAAGTAAGTGATTGGTAAATAATTCCAAAAACCCATGGCAAAAAGGTTGAAACAGTTCTCACATTACCTTCCCAAAAAGGATTTAAAGGAAAATCATAAGAAGGGAAGGGGTTCTGTGAAGAAAGGATGTTAGGGTTTAGCAACATGTTGTTGTTATGAGTTATCCAAAGCTGGTGGGGAAACCAGTCGAGCTCAGGGATACCCAAGTGAAGTAAAGACTGGATTTGATCCTCGGGTCTCACTTTTTTGTCTCAGAGGATTACCTAGGCCCTGGTGAGGAGCAAGGGGGAAGCAAAGGACGTGATTTCCTCACTCAATATTGGGAGGACTATTAGTTACTGGAAGAACCTTCTGAAATAGGTATTTAAGTATCTAAGTATTACAGGTGGTGTTTATTGTAAAGTTGATATTTTAAGGTATTCATTGATCTAATTGTTTTAGGTAGTGTTTATTGTATGAAACAACCAGAAATTATTCTCTTTTGTAAATATTACATGAAGAGTCCTCTGTAAATAGTAAATGAGGAAATTACAATGATGCTAGAATGTTCAATAAATTCTATAACATCAACGCATGACAAACATATATACTATCTAAACAATCGAATACTGTTATATTCAATAACATGAATAGATAAATTTATTCCATAAAATTAAGAATAGAGATTATATTATAGAGAATATAACATAATAGTACAACAAGAAAAATACAGATAGTAAGGTTACTATGCTATGGCAAATCAAGGGTCCAGGCCTGCTGGTTTAGTACCTGAACCTGAGGAACGGATCTAGGTTCATGTCCCTTGAGCCAGTATCCCGAGATATATGAACATACAAATATAATTCCATAAGAAACTAGTGGAAAAGATTACAAACACACAAGAATTTGTAGAAGGAAAAGGAATGACACTTAGATTTCGATTAGCAAGAAATACATAATAAAGCCCGATAGCCGCCAAAAGAATATAACTGTACAGTCTGGCCATGGATAGAATAGACAAACCTCAATTATATAAGATATTTACTTCTTATATCATTTTTTTTACGGAAGCAGAGTTCGGAACAGAAACAACTCTACATGCAAAAAACGAAAAATCAAACTACATGCAAGAGGAAGAAAAATACAAAACATGGAGTCGTGGAAAAATGACTAAAAGTCTGACTGAAGGATTGAGTGTCTAAATAAAATACATTTGGAATTAAACCAAAATATCGAAGCCGGTTCAAATGTCCTAACAGATAAAGACTATCGAGAAAAGTGTAACAACCAGATACAAATATAAAGAGGGTCGAGCCCTCGTAAATTCTTTGAAAAACAGAAACCAGTAAAATAGCAGCACTCACAGTTAGGCTAAAATGTTTTCACGCTAGCAAAACCCCACGTCCCTACAGGAAACAAAGGGGTGGTCATGATTATAAATACAAGAAAACTCAGCTATAATTTGCATTAAATGCAGTGAAAGAATAGAGTTCTTATCGTAAGGAAACTAGAAGGATCTCAAGCTTGTTCTGCTGTCGACCCTAGCTGGCAAGAAGAGCTGCATTCACAGCAGTATCTATGGGGGTTATTGTCGTTGGAATATAAAAATAATCAATATAAATGGAAACACAAACCAAAACTATCTATTGTTAACTGTCACCTGAGAGGTTGAGGAAGTCCGAATGACTAGTCCGACCTTTCGGCCTACAAAGCATACTTGGTACACCTCCTTGTGACAGAGTTATACCCTGTGTAATATTCCCAAATTTTCACATGATATTTGGAAGATTAGAGCTCTTGATTTTCTTAATGAATTAAGTAAATAAAAGGGTGGAGAGACCCATAATCCTCAAAGATGAATAAATATCCACTTTTTATGTGTGAACATGGATTGATTAAGACTAGATCTACTTAATGGGGTAGTGGAGCAACTA
Organism: Pinus albicaulis; assembly: GCA_034641835.2. Classification (NCBI taxonomy): domain Eukaryota; kingdom Viridiplantae; phylum Streptophyta; class Pinopsida; order Pinales; family Pinaceae; genus Pinus; species Pinus albicaulis. The sequence continues at coordinate 969,758,591 of CM076573.1, forward strand.
CTAATGTGAATGGAGTGGATATCGTGTCTCATTAATGAGATAGATCATGGAGGTTGAAGCAGTCAACTGAGATTATGGAGGGCATCTAATGTAAAATCATAGAGCATTCACGATAACGTGATGGAGGAAGTAATGAAATTAATGCACACATGATGGAGTGGGTGTACATTGCATGAAGAAATGATGGATGAGTTAGAGAGACATCACAGTCAAACATGGAGGATTATGTCCACATGCGCAACGTAGTTTAGAGGTGGGCCAAGGCATGGGAAGGCTCATAAAGTATATAAAGGAGATGAAGGAAACAATGGAGGCATGCTTTTGATTATTCATGTAAGGGTATGTTTAGATTTGGAATTGTCATCTGAAATTCCATGCTTTATTTAGTTTTTTAGCTAATATTGCAAGTGTTGTTTAGCACTGGGTGTTCCTCGTCAGGAATCCCACCTCTTTCATTAAGTAGCTCATGGAAGAAGGTTGTACTTCATTCTAATCAGGCATTGGTGCCACATTATTTCCATTCTCTACAAAACACCTACCTTCAGGAATTACATAACTTCTAAAGATCAGTTGGGAGGTGGAGGTTGTCTTCAATATTTTAGCTGGAGAACCAGTGTAGGATTATTCCTTTCACCTTGGGCTTAAAGATCAACATTCCCAGGGCTTCATTTTAGATATGACATCAGGCCAAACATTATTAACCTTCTATCAGTAGCAGACCCATCAAGGATTGCGTAGTCCATTGCAGATCCAAAGGAGGAAGCAAGTTACTAGTATTTCAGCTAGTAATCCTATGAGGGACCATCCCCTCACCTTGCCATCACCATTCCCATCAGCCCGGAGTTTATTGTAACACATTTCAATAGGCATAGAGCCTCTCCCTCTTGTACAATGTAATTTCTGTAGTAGCTGCATATTCAATTTTTGCAACTTGAAGGAGGAAGAAGAGGAGACAATATCTAAAGCTCCTAGCTTGTAGATCTGAAGGAGGGATCAGCCCTCAAAGCTTAGATTTGTTTGTAGAACATATTGCAGCCATCTTTGGATCATATCTAGCTTCAGATATGTATAACCTAGCAGTCAAAGGATTAAACCCTAGGAGGGTGATTTTCCAAAGTTGTAGATCTAGAAAATCCTTTCTGGGTTATTTTGGGTTCCCATCACATTGGAAAGATCTTGAATCTTGGTATTATCAGAACTCCTGAGCTCCATAGATCTACATTTTATTTTGCAGTAGCTACATGTACATCAGCAGAAAAAGGGACAACGCAGTATTTCTTCTTGTAAGCTCACGAGTTACATAATGCTAGTTGTAGCATGTTTGCAGGGTGATTCTAAGCCATCCCTTTGGCTAGATTCCCTCATCTTTTGTACATTGTGTAACTGAATCCTCTCCACATAATAAAAAGGCTCAAATTCTCTCTATATTCTGATGTTGTCTTTAGATTTATTATTTACTTAGTTGCAGTTATTATATTATGTTTCAATATTACTACACTTTCCCATTTGGGAATATTGCACCGTGGAAAATTCGAGAGAATCAAGAACAGGAGTAGGGTGTTACATACGCTCCCAAACCCAAACTGTTGCAGAAAAAACGAATCCAAAAATGAAGTGCAAAGATACTAAGCGAAAATATATAGGGTTCAAGTGAGAAATGTACCTTTGTGTTCTGGCCAAGAAAATCTGGCATTGATACAATAGAGGACAACATCGTGTTACAGAAGGAGCCATGGAAAGATAAGCACAAGTGAGAATCCAACTTGCACAGTCGAAACCCTGAACTCGACGGCGAAGAAAATGACAATTCACGTAGGAGGATAGGGTGGTTAGTTACCCTAATCATCTGTTCCTGCATATGCACCATTGATCTCCATGGATAGGGATTCATCGGACAAATTAACAGAAGACAGAGCATGGGAAAAAGGATGACTAGGGTTGCAGACAGGCAGAGGTCATCACGATGACCGAGACATGCATATATTAAAAGCAATTAACACCTCATAAAAAAATGGTACTAGCAATCAAAATATTGGTATTGAAATTATATGTTGTGAAGGTCTATTGTCTGACAAAGGAAAATAAAAGAAATATAATATACATAATCAATGCGAGAAAACTATATGAAATCTTTAAAAACAACTGATGTGGGAATCCTATTGGGATGACATGAGTTCGAATCATGTCATATGTAAAAAGTGAACTTCCAAACCTTGGGTATGGCTAAAAATAATGTAGATTAAATAAGTTTGAAATTTTGTTCATTAGAAGTCCTTTAATTATTGTTTTGGATGACTAATAAGTTGTAAAATCATGTGAATGACTATATGCATGATTAAGTATGGTCTTGTCTTAGAAGGTGGAAAGATATTTGTAAAAATAAGAGTTTAATATGTATACATGCATGGGGAATAATGTGTTTATTCTTAGCATAATAATGACATCATTAGTAAGTATTTTTTTTTATATGGATAGAATTAAAATAATCTGTGGGTGTTACAAGTGGTATCAGAGCGTAGTTACATGGTGGGGCCAGATGGGCCAACACAATAACATGGGTGTTTTTCATTAAGCTTATTGTTGAAAACTCTGTACCATACATGAAAAAATAACATTAAGCTACAATGAGGAGATGATCTAGTCATAAAAAACCCAAGAACACGGGGGAAACCCATCCTATGACCCATCTTGAAGTCAATCAAAAAATGTGGGCACAGTTAAGTGTAGACCAGAACCAACAGACAAGCAAAATGTTGGAAGAGCAACAACGACAGAGAAGTATATTTCTTGATACTATGCATCAATTTCAAGTAGAGATGCTCAAGGTTCAAAACAATAATGAAAGGTTAATGAGGGAGAAGTAAAGGATACTAAATGGCCTTTTGGATAGACATAATCCTCCCACTGCACAACCCAACCCTGAGAGGGATACTCGGGAGGAAGGAAAAAAATGACAACCAATGCATGACCATTGCGAAGGCAGTTTAATGCAATAGAGTAATAAAAGGTGTACTTACAATGAATTTGAATTTATGAATATTTCATAACAACAAGAGCTGAAGAACAAAAAAGTGGAATTACAAGGTGAATTACGGAATATCAAGCCTCCTACATTCGACAGAGAGGGTGAAGAAATGGCTGAAGCCTAGATAATAAACATGAACAAGCAATTTCAGGTGTATGATTATAACAAAAAACTTAAATCTTGTTTAGCCATTTACCAAATATAGGAGAAAGCTACATTGTGGTGGGGAGAAGTTAAGAACGTGCATGGATTTGAAGATCAAAACGTAACTTGGGATGAGTTCAGCAATATTTCAAAGATAAGTATCTGACTGAACGAATCTATGATGAAAAATCCTGAGAGTTCCATGATCTAAAATTGGGGAAAATGTCTATGGATGAATTTATTACAAAATTTACCTCATTACTATGATATGTACCTTACTTGCACGATGAAAAGGAAAAAGTGCAACGGTTTTTGAGCAGCTTGTCGATACACATGAAAGAGAGGATTGAGTTTGTAAACCCAAAAACCATGGATGAAGGAATAAGGAAAACACAAATGTGCTATCAACAATCCAAAGCAAAGGGAGAATGATTGGTCATTAGTGGACTGCAAGGATAAAGTTATTTATTTTAAATCAAAGGATGGTACACGTCAAGAATTGTAGGGCATTAAGAAGCCATTACAGTTACGACCCATTACTGTATCTCAACTGAGTAAATGCATTAGGAAGGGGTGTCAACTCTATGCAATCTAGGTAGGATTCTCCAATTCCAATGATAAGACCCTTGTGATGGAAGATATTCCTAGGATTGCAACCAAAAAGAGACATAGAATTTACAATAAAGTTAATACCTTGGACAACTCCTATGTCCTGAGCTCCATACAGAATGAGTGTGCCTGAATTAACAAAATTAAAAATGCAGCTGTAGGAATTGATAGATAAAGGTTACATCTGACCAAGTGTCTCCCCATGGGGAGTACTAGTACTGTTTGTGAAAAATAAGGATGGTACTATGCAAATGTGTATGGATTATCGACAACTCAACAAATTGACTATTAAAAACAGTATCCATTACCACGCATAAACTATTTGTTTGATCTAGTAAAGGGAGCTACAATGCTTTCCAAGATTGATTTAAGGTCAGGATACCACTAAACACGGATCAAGGATGAATATATATCCAAAACATCTTTCCGTACCCAGTATGAACATTATGAGTTCATGGTGTTACTGTTCAGATTAACCAAGGGACCAACAATATTTATGAGCATAATGCATAGAATTTTCCACCCATTTTTGGATAATTTCATTTTAATATTTATGGATGACATATTAATTTACTCCAAGAATATGGAAGAGCACAAGGAGCATATGTGCATAGTGCTAGAAAAGTTACAAAAACATCAGCTCTATGCTAAGTTTAGTAAGTGTGACTTTTTAAAGAAGCAGATCCAATATTAGGGACACGTGAAGGGATTGTTTTAGACCCTGAAAAGATAAACAAACCATGGAATGGAAGGTTCTAAAGAATGTAGCAGACATACGTTCATTTATGGGATTGGATGGCTACTAGTGACAATTCATTAATGGATTCTCTAAGATAGCATTTCCCATTACCTCATCGTAGTGGAAAGGATGAGTCTTTAAGTGAACTCAGGAATGTTAGAACAATTTTGAGTTATTGAAGGAGCTGTTAACTACTGCCCCTATTCTGAAAGTAACAGATCCGAGTAAAGAATTTTAATTATGCATTGATGCATGTAAGGAAGGTGTAGGAGTGGTCTTGACATAAGAGGGAAGAGTAATAGCATATGAATTAAGGAAGTTTAAGGATCATGAGCAGAGGTATTCTGCCTATGACTTGGAACTGACTGGAGTGATGCATGCCTTACGAACATGGAGACATTATCTGTTAGGAAAAATATTCGTGCTGAGAACTGATCATTGTTGGCAATATTGTCATTGATGGCAAATCCTATGTATGATTAAGTTCTAATGATACTCTGTCTCTGTGCGTAAGAATGTTCTATATAAGGTGAATCTGCATAATGAAGGGGTTTAATGGTGCTCTGGTTATTGGTTGTTCGACGAACCAATATGTTACCGATGACATGTAATGAATAAGGGAACATATGCCATGCCGTATTCTACACATATCACTGCTATAAGGTTCAAGGCATATATATATGTTATATAAGTGGAGCATGGTGTTGATCATTTCAGAGATACGATATAGGTGTTAATATCGCATCGGAGCTTCTGCATTCGTATGCAAGGTTTATAAGCCTCGGCATTGTCTATCGAATAAGAACCAGGAATGTGGAAGAAATACAAATTCTATGACGAAACTCTGCTTCAGAGTATAATGGTACCTCAGTGGAAAATCATATATATATATATACATACAGATAAACCCTGTCTGGAACCATGAGCGGGAAGCGGAACCAAGACCAGTGAACACGGTTTGTTGAAAACCACCCTGCCATTCCGCACCGCCTATCGACCATTAGTGGTTTTGCCCGGAGGAGGAGCGATTCCATATAGGAATCGACACGTGGCGGGCCCACTGTTCAAATACCGTCACGATTTCACGCATTAAAGTTCAACGATTGGACGCCGAGTGAAATGTATGCGCACCGTTAATCTGGGCAAAGGTGATCAGACAGTGGTCGCTCGTCGTACTTGCCCGAGGTTTAATGAAATCGCCCGAAGGTTAGCAAGGTATGGTGTGGGGCCCGACGGAGTTATATATTTGTAAATAATTCGGTTTAATTATGGGTTTTGGTCATATTATGGTCTTATAAGGCTCTATGGAGTATTTTAAAAGAATCGATCAAAGTTTTATATTGATGGACATTTACATAGATACGATGGTGGGCAATGGTTGTTGGCGCGAAATCTTATGTAGATTATTATATTATTTATAAAGTCCAGAGGGTTATTCTCAAGGAATAAAAACGATGTAATTATATTTATTTATCAATTGATAAATAAATATATATATATATATAAAGAAATAGAAACCCCAAGGACCAAAAACCAATGGAAATATTGTCCAAGATATACCATTAGCGTTGAATGGGTTTTGACCCATGATCTTATCAAGGCGAGAACTATATAAAGAAGCAAGTGAATCATTCAGAAGGTTTGATGCAGGCAAAAGATTAACGAATAAGGAATTCCGCTGCGGAATTTTTGTATGGATAGACGACGTGTTTAATTGATAATTCTGAGTCCATGGTGCAAATGTGATGAATCTTGAGATCTTTCAACAGAAGAAATGATGTGGAGCCAGCGTATGTCTGCTAACGAACACAGATGATTCCAGGTAAGTTTTTATAGATGTAGCCTGCTCTCCAAAACGAATCATTACAGATCTATACAAGTAATGGACATATATGCTGGTCATCCACATTAAAAGGTGCATATGACAGTTGGGGTTTCTGATGAAGGATACACGGGATGTTGAATGCATATATTCTCTGATGTTTGGGTTATTACTGATTCCATTATGAAGTCTTGGGAAAAACATGTTTATTGATAAGTGCACAAAGGAAACTACCTGATCGAGTGTGAAAATTGATGAAACGTGGTTAGTTGTGAGTCTGAGGGTTTTAACCTTCAGTCAGGGGGTTGTGGCTCCCTTCCAGGAGAGGCTGGTAAATGAGAGAAGGTTGTAGCCTTCTGCAGGTGGGTGCCTGTGTGTTGGTTTGACTCTGCACCAGCATATATTGTAAGAATTTTTCTCTATAATAAATTATTGAAGACTGAGATTACAGCAGCGGTGGTTTTCTCCCAAATTGGGTTTCCACCTTAAATCCTGGTGTCCATATGTGTAGTTTATGTTTGATGGTTTTCTCTGTTATTTCTGTTCATGATTAATGCTTATCTGATGTAATGCTCTAAGTAAAGACATATTAAGATATCTAGATATACACGTTGATGCAATTCTGTAACATATGGTCTTAAGAGAAAAGAAAGAAAAATTGTCAGTCAGTTCTAAATACTAATTCACCCCCCCCCCCCCCTCTCAGTATTTTTCCAACAATTGGTTTCAGAGCGGGCTCCTTCTGAAAAAGCTTAGCCGCTAGAAGGAAGATCAATCAAAATGAGCAATCAAGATGGAACAACGTCTATCAGGCCTCCACTCTTCAATGGAAACAATTTAATCTTCTGGAAAACAAGGATGAGATCTTATCTTCAGTCTCTGGGAGCAGATGTATGGGCTATTGTTGAAGGAGGGTATCAATATCCACCTGTAGTACCAACAGATCCAACAGAAAGAAAGACCTACGAAACAAATGCAAAAGCAGTCAATGCTCTGTTAGGAAGTCTGACTGAATCAGAATTTGTCAAAGTTATGCAGCTGAATATAGCAAAGGACATATGGGACAAGATCATTCTAAGCTATGAAGGAGATGCAAAGGTAAAAAGTGCTAAACTGCAAACCCTCAGAATTCAATATGAGAATCTTAAAATGAATAATGAGGAAAGCATTGCCAATTTCTTTTTACGTCTTGATGAAACTGTAAATCGCATGAGAAATATGGGAGAAACAATAACTGAATCTACTTTGGTTGAAAATATTTTAAGATCTCTAACCACAAAATTTGAGTCAAAAGTTTCAGCTCTTGAAGAAAAACATGATCTTTAACATCTCACTATCGTACAACTACATGGCATACTAACTGCATATGAAATGAGAAGAGGAGGACCATCTGAAGTCAAAGAAGCAGTCTTTAGAACTTCTACAAAAGGGAAGGAAGTAAAAATAACAGAAGGATCAGGGTATATCTCAGAGGAAGATGAGATAAACTTCGTAAAGAAACTTCAACTTGGGACAGGACGGTTCAGAGGTAAGCTTCCTTTCAAATGTTTTGATTGTGGAAGAGTTGGTCATTATGCTGCTAAGTGCCCTTATAAAGAAACACATAAAAAGGGGAAGGAAGTAGCAAGAAGGAATAAGAATCATTTTAACTCTAAAAAGAGTTTCTATACTCATGAAGATAGTGATGGGTTATCTGATAATGAGGAAGAATGTGAACAAGACCTTAGACTTCTCATGGCATTTGAAAAATAATCTAGAGAAGAAAAGGATACTTTTATGGATGCTCTAGAAGACAGTGACTTTCTTGATGAAAAAAATAAACTGAAAATTTGTTTAGACGAGAACAAAATCACTATAGAAACTCTGAAAAATCAGCTTGAAGAAAAGGAGAAACATAATGAAAAATTAGAGTGTGAAGTGGTAACTCTAAGAAAATAACTTGAGAAAGTAAAAACTCTGAATCTTAGATTTACTAAAGGATATGAAACCTTAGATGAAATTATCAAGGTACAACGTTATCCTCTCATAAAGACGGGCCTTGGATATACTGGGGAATCTTCTCAATCTTCAACACCAAATTATCTAAAATCAGTTACAGCCAGTTTACAAAATGTTGCCACTCAGCAAGAGAATAAAGAATTGTTGCAGGTTAAGCATAATCTTCTCAATTCAAAAACCACATACAGGAATGCCTTTCATGGAAACCCCAATCAACAAGTGAATACACATAGAAGATTCTATGATCGCAGAAATTTTTTTTTCAATGGACAATGCTTCTCATGTCACAATTTTGGTCATAAAGCTGCTCAATGTGTTGCATATAAAACCATCATGACAAGAGAATCAAGAAAGAAAAGGATTGAATTTGAAACAAAGAAGAATACTTATAACAATTTTTCCCCTCTTCAAAATGAAGTTCAATGTGCTTATTGCAATAACTTTGGCCATGTAGAATCTAAATGCAGGAGAAAAATTCAGCTAAAAGGACATGTTCCTCCAAGCTCCAAAGTATGGAAAAAGAAGGAATCACAGGTTGAAAATTGTGGCATAGCACTATTTGCAGAAGATGAAGAAAACCAATGGTACATTGATAGTGGATGCTCAAGACACATGACGGGTGATAAAGACAAACTTCTTGCATATAGTACTCTAGAAAAGGAAAAGAAGGTTACATTTGGAAATGATACTCCTGCAGTTATTAAGGGAAAAGGGTCTGCTCTTCTAAAAGAAAATGTGAAAGCTAATGAAGTCATGTATGTGGATGGATTAAGGCATAACTTGTTAAGTGTAAGTCAAATGTGTGATCAAGGAACTGAAGTTGTCTTTAGTTTAAAAGAATGTGTGGTACGTGATCTTGATACAGGAAAAGCTATTATAAAAGGGAAAAGAACTCCAAACAACCTATATATATTAAATAACTGCAAAGAACAATGTTACTTAAGTAAATCTTCAGAAAATTGGCTGTGGCATAGAAGATTGGGGCATCTGAGCTTCTCTCAACTCAACAAATTAAGCAGATTTAGAGTTGTACGTGATCTTCCCAGTATCACTCTACCTGAAAATATCATATGAAAATCTTGCCAATTCGGCAAGAAAACCAGAGTGCAGTTTAATGCCAAAGAAGGATCATCAAGTAAGCCTCTTGAACTCATTCATACTGATATATGCGGACCTATGAGGAAAAAGACTCCACGAGGAGAAGAATACTATATCTTATTCATTTATGACTTCTCTAGAATGTGTTGGATTGGGCTGCTTAAACACAAATATGAAGCATTTGAGAAATTCCAGATCTTCAAAGCTCTAGTCGAGAATGAATTAGATCTAAAAATAAAGTGTCTCAGATCTGATCTAGGAGGAGAATATACATCCAATGAATTCATTGAATTCTGTGAACAACATGGCATAAAAAGACAGTTTTCTGTAGCAGGCACTCCACAACAAAATGGTGTAGCAGAAAGGATGAATAGAAAAATTCAACAAATGGCTAAGAGCCATGCTTGATGATTCCGGAACACCTGATACATTTTGGGGAGAAGCAGTACATACTGCAGAAAATATTCTTAATAAAGCACATGTTCGTGTAAAAAGTGATAAAACTCCTTAAGAATTATGGTATGGAAAACCTCCCACTGTTAAGGATTTTAGAATCTTTGGAAGAAAATGCTTTATCAAAAATAATGATGAAAAAATTGGCAAATTTGAACCTAGAGCAGATGAGGGAATATTTCTTGGTTACTCCTCTAGGAGTAAAGCATATAAATGTTACAATAAAAGACTTCAGAAGATTGTTGAATGTATTGATGTTGTTATTGATGAGTCTTCTGCAGCTCCAAAAGAAGAAAAGCAAACTACAGTTGAAGATGATGATGACACGTATCCTGCTACATCAAATAATAATGATACAAATAGTGAACCCAGTGAAGAACCCGAAGATGGTTTGTCTGAAAAGGCTCCCTCCAAATATGTTCAAAAGAATCACCCAGAATCTCAAATTTTGGGAGAAAAGGGATCAGGTGTACAAACAAGAAGAACTCTTATGGGATCTTCTAGCAATATGGCATTTCTGTTCACTATTGAACCTCACAGTGTTAGTCAAGCTAGCAAAGATGACTGTTGGATTCAAGCCATGAATGAAGAGCTTGATCAAATTGAAAAGAATCACACTTGGGAATTAGTACCAAGACCTCATGACAAAAATTTCATTGGAACTAAATGGATATTCAAAAACAAGTTAAATGAGAATGGGGATGTTATAAGAAACAAAGCTAGACTTGTTTGCAAGGGGTATGCTCAACAAGAAGGTATAGACTTTGAAGAAACCTTTGCTCCTGTAGCCATACTTGAAGCCATAAGAATGTTTCTTTCTTTTTCAAGCTTCCAACAAATCAAAGTTTATCAAATGGATGTTAAATCTGCTTTTCTCAATGGTGACCTGGAAGAAGAAGTTTATATAGAACAACCAGAAGGATTCATCTTGGCAAATGATGAAAAACTTGTTTGTAGACTTAAAAAGGCTCTATATGGTCTCAAACAAGCTCCAAGGGCATGGTATTATTGCCTTGACAAATATCTCCATCAACAAGGATTCTCAAAAAGATTTGCTGATAGCAATTTATACACAAAGACTAAAAATGACAAACTACTGATTGTAGTTGTATATGTTGATGATATCATTTTTGGAAGTAATGAAGAATCTATGAGTCAAACATTTGCTTCTGATATGCAGCAAGAATTTGAAATGTCCTTACTAGGGGAACTGACATTATTTCTTGGGCTACAAGTGCAACAAGCAACAGATGGCATTTTCTTATCACAAGCAAAATATCTTAAGCAAATCCTAAAGAAGTATGGCATGGAAGATTGCAAACCTATAATTACACCAATGACAACAGGATGCAATCTCAGTTCTAATGATAATTTTCCCATGGTAAATCAACTAGAATACAGATCTATGATAGGAAGTCTACTATATCTCACTGGGACAAGACCAGAAATTATGCATGCAGTTGGGATTGTTGGACGTTTTCAAGCCAATCCAAGAGAGTCTCACCTTCAAGCAGTGAAAATAATATTCAAATATCTACAAGGAACCCAAGATTTTGGACTATGGTATCCAAAGAATGCAGATCTTACTCTTCATGCATACACTGATTCAGATTGGGCTGGAAGTGTTGATGATTGAAAAAGCACTAGTGGTGGTGCATTCTACATGGGGCCTCGGTTAGTATCTTGGTTCAGCAAGAAACAGAGTTCCATTGCCTTATCTACAGCAGAAACAGAATATGTGGCTGCAGCATCATGTTGCACTCAACTTCTTTGGATGATGCAAATGCTTCAAGATTTTCAAATCAAATGTTCACCTCCTATCTCCATTATGTGTGATAATACAAGTGCCATCAGTATCTCAAAGAATCCTGTTATGCATTCCAAGACCAAGCACATTCCCATCAAATATCACTTCTTACGAGAACAAGTGCTTGAGAAAAAGGTGAAATTGGAGTATGTTTCCTCCAAAGAAAAAATTGCTGATATATTTACAAAACCTCTACCCAGGGAAGCATTTGAATATCTCAGACAGAAAATGGAAGTAGTCTCTGCCATGCAGAGGATTAGGTCTACTTAATTTCTGAAGATTAAATTGGTTGAAAGGTGTTGTTGGACATCTCTGAATGCACAGGCTAAGGGGGAGCGTTGGTCATATGAAAAGAATGCACTGTTGACTGAACATGCTGAAGATCAGGACTACTTCTTTCCCAAAGCCTACATTGGTTGTGAGGTGCTAATGGGCATCTCTGTTTGCACAGTTAAAGGGGAGAGCTATATTAAAGGGGGGCATGGCTTTTGCCATTGATGTCAAAGGGGGAGGAAAAGCAGAAGAATATTGCCATCAATGCCAAAGGGGGAGATTGTTGGAAATATTGTCATTGATGGAAAATCCTGTGTATGATTAAGTTCTGATGATACTCTATCTCTGTGCACAAGAATGTTCCGTATAAGGTGAATCTGCATAATGAAGGGGTTTAATGGTGCTCTGGTTATTGGTTGTTCGACGAACCAATATGTTACCGATGACATGTAATGAATAAGGGAACATATACCATGACGTATTCTACACATATCACTGCTATAAGGTTCAAGGCATATATATATGTTATATAAGTGGAGCATGGTGTTCATCGTTTCAGAGATACGATATAGGTATTAATATCGCATCAGAGCTTCTGCATTCATATGTAAGGTTTATAAGCCTTGGCATTGTCTATCGAATAAGAACCAGGAATGTGGAAGAAATACAAATTCTATGACGAAACTTTGCTTCAGAGTATAACGGTACCTCAGTGGAAAATCATATATATATACATACAGATAAACCTTGTCTGGAACCATGAGTGGGAAGCGGAACCAATACCAGTGAACGCGGTTTGTCGAAAACCACCCTGCCATTTCGCACCGCCTATCGACCATTAGTGGTTTTGCCCGGAGGAGGAGCGATTCCATACAGGAATCGACACGTGGCGGGCCCACTGTTCAAATACCGCTGCGATTTCGCACATTAAAGTTCGACGATTGGACGCCGAGCGGAATGTATGCGCACCGTTGATCTGGGGAAAGGTGATCGGATGGTGGTCGCTCGTCGTACTTGCCCGAGGTTTAATGAAATCACCCGAAGGTTAGCAAGGTATGGTGTGGGGCCCGGCGGAGTTATATATTTGTAAATAATTCGGTTTACTTATGGGTTTTGGTCGTATTATGGTCTTATAAGGCTCGATGGAGTATTTTAAAAGAATCGATCAAAGTTTTATATTGATGGACATTTACATAGATACGATGGTGGGAAATGGTTGTTGGCGTGACATCTTACATAGATTATTATATTATTTATAAAGTCCAAAGGGTTATTCTCAAGGAATAAAAACGATGTAATTATATTTATTTATCAATTGATAAATAAATATATAAATAAAAAAAGAAATAGAAACCCCAAGGACCAAAAACCAATGGAAATATTTTCCAAGATATACCATTAGCGTTGAATGGGTTTTGACCCATGATCTTATAAAGGCAAGAACTATATAAAGAAGCAAGTGAATCATTCGGAAGGTTTGATGCGGGCAAAAGATTAACGAATAAGGAATTCCACTGCAGAATTTCTGTATGGACAGACGACGTGTTTAATTGATAATTCCGAGTCCATGGTGCAAATGTGATGAATCTTGAGATCTTTCAATAGAAGAAATGATGTGGAGCCAGCGTATGTCTGCTAACGAACACAGATGATTTCGGGTAAGTTTTTATAGATCTAGCCTGCTCTGCAAAACGAATCATTACAGATCTATACAAGTAATGCACATATATGCTGGTCATCCACATTAAAAGGTGCATATGACAGTTGGGGTTCCTGACGAAGGATACACGGGATGTTGAATGTATATATTCTCTGATGTCTGGGTTATTACTGATTCCATTATGAAGTCTTGGGCAAAACATGTTTATTGATAAGTGCACAAAGGAAACTACCTGATCCAGTTTGAAAATTGATGAAATGTGGTCAGCTGTGAGTCTGAGGGTTTTAACCTTCAGTCAGGGGGTTGTGGCTCCCTTCTAGGAGAGGCTGGTAAATGAGAGAAGGTTGTAGCCTTCTGCAGGTGGGTGCCTGCGTGCTGGTTTGACTCTGCACCAGCATATATTGTAAGAAGTTTTCTCTATAATAAATTATTGAAGACTGAGATTACAACAGCGATGGTTTTCTCCCAAATTGGGTTTCCACCTTAAATCCTGGTGTCCATATGTGTAGTCTATGTTTGATGGTTTGCTCTGTTATTTTTTTCATGATTAATGCTTATCTGATGCAATGCTCTAAGTAAAAACATATTAAGATATCTAGATATACACGTTGATGCAATTCTGTAACATATGGTCTTAAGAGAAAAGAAAGAAAAATTGTCAGTCATTTCTAAATACTGATTCACCCCCCCCCCCCCCCCTTCTCAGTATTTTTCCAATAATCATAGCAGTTTAACTAACTACTTTAAACAATATGGTTTGAATTCTTTCCAAGAAAGATGGAACACATTCCTAAGTGATTTTGATTTTGATATTCAACACGTGAAAGGTAAAGACAACTGGGTGGTCGACGCCTTAAGCAAGAAACCGCATGGCATCTATGAGATTTAGTTTAACCAAATTGAATTCAAATTTCAAGACCAGATTATGGAGTTAGCAAAGAAAGATCTTTGATATCAATTCCTATGGTAGCAAGCAATAGAAGATTTAAAGCAAGGAAAACAATCAAACTATGAACTCAATGATAAGCAATTCCTAGTCTATAGGAAAATAACATAGATTCCTAATCAAAATAATCTAAAAATATTTTTTTTGGATGCATATCATAGAATTTCCTATGCAGGACATCCAGAATATCAAAAAATGTTAACTGCAATTAGGAAAGACTATTCCTGGCCAGGGATGTGAAAGGACATTGCAGAATATTTGACCAAGTGCTTGGAGTGCCAGCAAATTAAGGTTGAACATCAGCATTCCACATGATTGCTTCAGCCTATTCCAATTACGATGTGGAAATGGGAAGTCATTTCCCTCGACTTCATCACCGGACTACCCAGAAACAAAAGACACAATGACTCAATTACGGTGGTGGGTGATAGAATTAGCAAGGTGGCTCACTTCATTCTCGTCCAGTCCACATAAAAGGTGGTACAAATTGCTAATATATTCATGAAATAAATTTTTAAATTGCATGGTATTCCCTGAATTTTCATCTCATATAGTGATGTAAATTTTACATCAACATTCTGGAAGAAGCTATTTAGTGTCTTGGGGACGCAAATACAATTTAGTATTTCCTATCATCCTCAAATGGATGGGAAAACACAGAGGGTGAATTAAGTTTTAGAAGACATGTTGCGCATGCACGTGATGCAACAATCAACAAGATGGGAGGAGTATCTACATTTGGTTGAGATTTATTACAAAAAAAGATATCAAGAATCCCTTAAGATGATCCCCTTTGAAGCATTATATGGAATAAAATGCCAGACTCCTATAAATTGGAGTAGCCCTGAAAACAAGATGATGCTTGGGCTGGACATGCTAGAGGAAATTGAACGGGAAGTAAAGAAGACTAGATAGAACATGAAGGCAACACAAGACTAAAAAAAAGTTTATGCAGATCGAAAATGAAATTTCCTGGAGTCTGTGGAGGGGACCATTTTTATGTAAGAATTAAACCAAAAAAGAGAATCTTGAGGTGGAATTATTGTGCCAAATTGGCTACCAAATATTGTGGTTTCTTTGATATTTTGGAACGGATAGGACCACTGGCCTATTGACTAGCCCTACCAAGCCATATATTGGTACATGACGCATTTCATATATCACTACTGAAGCATTACGTACAGGATCCCAAACATGTGATACATTGGTAGGGTATACATGTAAGTCAACAATGTTTTACATTGATATTAAAAATGGATTTCTGATTTGAATTGATTATGAAAATTGTTGTATGTAGGTAGAATCAGACAACGTGTTCTTTGTAGAACTGCAACATATTCTAGTTCAGAGAGAAATAACGCTCTGGAGGCAAGTCATCCCCCAAGTTAAACTGTAGTGGAATCACTTTGGCCTTGAGGAGGCTACTTGTGAGGATGAGCATGTTATTCAAGAATCTTATCTGGAGTTATTCTCATTAATCAAATAACACCGAGGATAGTGTTTGTTTCAGTGGGGGAAAATGTAACACCCTGTTTCAATTTACTTATTGGTCTATAAACTTGCTATGGAACATTTTGAATGAGTAATAAATAATTATATTCGTTAAAAGTACTTTAATATAAGATCTTTTGTCTTTTTCAAAAAACAAAAAGAGTTAATTAATAATTTCCTTGAGTAAAAAGGAGGAAGTAACTGATTGGTAAATAATTCGAAGAACCTAGGGTAAAAAGGTTGAGATAGTTCTGACACTTGCCTTCCCAAAAAGGATTTAAAGTAAAACCATAAGAAGGGAAGGGGTTCTATGTAGAAAGGATGTTGGGGTTTAGCAATAGGCTATTGTTATGAGTTATCTAGAGCTCGTGAAGAAACTAGTGGAGCTCAGGGATACCAAAGTGAAGTAAAGACTGGATTTGATCCTGAGGTCTCAGTTCTTGTCTCAAAGGATTACCTAGACCTTGGTGAGGAGCAAGGGAGAAGCATAGGACGTGATTTCCTCACTCAAGGTCGGGGGGACTATTAGTCACTAGAAGAATATTTTGAAATACGTATTAAAGTATCTAACTGTTACAGGTGGTGTTTACTGTAAAGTTTAAATTTAAGTTATTCAATGATCTAATTGTTTTAGGTAATGTCTACTATATGAAACAAATAGAAATGATTCTCTGTTGTAAATATTACAGGAAGAGTCCTCTGTAAATAGTAGATGAGGAAATTACAATGATACTACAATGTTCAATAAATTATGTAACTTCAATGCATGACAAACATATATACTGCCTAAACAATCCAGTACTGTTATATTCAATAACATGAATAGATAAAATTATTCCATAACATTAATAATAGAGATTATATTATAGAGAATATAGCAGAACAATACAACAAGAAAAATGTAGATAGTAAGGTTACTACGTTGTGGTAAATCAAGGGTCTAGGATTGTGGGTTTAGTGCCTGAACCCAAGGAATGGGTCTAGGTTCATGTCCCTTGAGCCAGTGACTCGTGATATCTGAACATAAAAATATAATTCCATAAGAAACTAGTGGAAAATATTACAAACAAGCAAGGCTTGCAGAAGGAAAAGGAATGGCACTCAGATTTCCATTAGCCAGAAATGCATAATAAATCTTGATAGCCACCAAGAGAATGTAATTGTAGAGTCTAGCCATGAATAGAAGAGGTATAACTCAATTATATAAAATATTTACTTCTTACATTGCTCTTGTTTACTAACCTAGAGTTTGGAATATAAACAACTCTGAAACTGAAAATCAGACTACATGCAAGAGGAACCGAAATACAAAACATGGAGTCATGGAAAAATGATTGAAAGTCCGACTGAAGGACTCTCTGTCTAAATAAAATACATTTGGAATTAAACTGAAATATCAAAGCCTGTTCCTATGTCCTAACAAATAGAGAGTATCAAGAAAAGCGTAACAACTGAATAGAACTACGAAGAGGGCCGAGCCTTGGTAAATTCTTTGAAAAACAATAACCAGTAAAATAGTAAAATTTATGGCTAGGCTGAAATGTTTTCACGCTGGAAAAACCCCAAGTACTTGCCGAAGAAAAAGGGGTGGCTGTGATTATAAATACTAGAAAACCCAACTATCATTTCCATTAAATACAATGAAAGAAGAGGGTGCTTACTGTAAGGAAACTGGAAGGATCTCGAGCTTGTTCTATCGTCGACCTTGGCTCGTAAGAAGACCTCTGTTCACAACAATAGCTATGAGGGTTATTTCCGTTGGAATATAACAATATTGAAGATAAATGGAAACACAAACCAAAACTATCTATTGTTAACTATCACCTGAGAGGTTGAGGAAGTCCGGATGACTGGTGTGACCATTCGACCTAAAAATCATACTTGTTACACCTCCTCGTGACATAGTTAAACACTAGAAAAGTCGAGAGAATCAAGAAGAGGAGTAGAGTGTTACCTATGCTCCCAAACCCAAAATGTTGAGGAATGAAAAAAAATCAGAAAATGAAGTACGAAGATACTAAGTGAAAACCTGTAGGGTTCAAGTGAGAAATGTCCGTTTGTGGTGTTGCCAAGAAAATGCAGCATGGATACACAGGTGGAAAGCATCATGTTACAGAAGGAAGAATGAAAAGATAAGCACAATCAGAATCCAACTTGCAGAGTCGAAACCTTGAACTCGATGGCAGAGCAAATGACAATTTAGATAAGAGGATAGGGTGGTTAGTTGCCCTAACCATCTCTCCTTACATATGCACCGTTGGTCTCCGTGGATAGGGATTCGATGGACATGTTAACCCAAGACAGAGCGCGACACAAAGGAATTCCACGGTTTCAGACAAGTGGAGGTCATTACGATGACCGAGACATGTAGATATTAAAAGTAATTAACACCTCATAAAACAATGTTACCAGCAATCAAAATCTTGGTATTGAAATTATATGCTGTGAAGATCTATTATCTGACAAATGGCAATAAAAACAATATAATATACATAATCAATGCGAGAAAACTATACGGAAGATTTAATAATGAATGTTGTGGGAATCCCACTGGGATGACCCGAGTTCGAATCTTGTCATATGTAGAAAGTGAACTTCCAAACCTTGGGTATGGCTTAAAATAATGTAGATTCCATATTTGAAAACTCGTGCATTAGTAGTCATTTCATTATTATTTAGGATGACTAATAAACTGTAAAATCATGTGAATGACTATATACATGATTAAGAATAGTCTTGTCTTAGAAGGTGGAGAGATATTTGTAGAAATAAGAGTTTAGGATATATACATGCATGCGGAATAATGAGTTTATTCTTTGCAAAATAATGACATTAGTAGTAAGTAATTTTTTTTTGTTATGAACATAATTAAAATACTGTGTGGATGTTACATCTCGTCAGTATCATTTCCCTTTCTACGTTTTCAAAAATAAATTAACAATGTCATCACTTCATATTCTTTAGATATTTTAATTTTCAATATAGGAGTTTTACATTTAATTTCACTTTACAATATCTCATATTTGATATATAAATATCACAATTTTCATTTCATTTTCAAAATTCATTTTTTCAAATTTAAAATATTTTGTTTTCTTTCCAAATAAATTTTTCCATATTTTTTATTACACTTCTGCTTATTTAATACATTTTTTTTTTAAATCCCAATTTTTTTTTTTTAATCTTTTCATTTGAAATATTTTTATTTATAATTTTTGCATTACAAATTTTCTATATTTTTTATTACAATTCTGCTTATTTAATATTTATATTTTTTCTAAAATCCCAAAAAAACATTTCATTTTTAATATTTTTATCGATATTTTTTTATATTTAAAATTTAATTTTTTTTATTATTATTAAAATTCAAATATTTGGTATTTACAATATTGATGATATTTGCAATATTCATTGTTTTTTTATTCTAATTTCTTTTTTCACATTAAAATTTTTATTTTTCAAAAGATATTTGATATTCAAAATCTCTCAAATTAAATTCATATATTATTTCAATATATCACTCTTCAATTTATATCTCAATTATTTTAAACTATATATATATATATAATACTTCTATGTTTAAATATGTTTAAACTTGTATGTTTTGATTTTTTATATTTAAATTTCTCTATTCAATATTTGATCTTTCATATTTAATATTTTTTATTATTGTTTTTTTTAATTATTAAACTTCAAATAATTTTGATGTTGAATTTTTGTAATTGTATTATTTAAATTTTTGCAATATTTTATATTTAATTTTTTTTAATCTGTTTTTTCAGTATGCCATCTTTAACGAGTCCAGATATTTTAACTTATGCATGTTTCAAGTCATTCCCAAATATATATATTCATATTTAATACTTCTATGTTTAAATATGTTTAAACTTGTATGTTTTGATTTTTTATATTTAAATTTCTCTATTCAATATTTGATCTTTCATATTTAATATTTTTTATTATTGCTTTTTTTAATTATTAAACTTCAAATAATTTTGATGTTGAATTTTTGTAATTGTATTATTTAAATTTTTGCAATATTTTATATTTAATTTTTTGTATTTTTTTTTTTTTTCAGTATGCCATGTTTCAGTGAGTCCAGATATTTTAACTTATGCCTGTTTCAAGTCATTCTCAAAGGCTAGAAAAAATACAGCAGATTGAGAAACCAATTCTACTGTCTGTACATTCAAAAAAATAGATTTCAAGCAGTAGAGGACATTTTTAATTTTTTTTAACCTTTAGGAATGCTTATCAGCAATTTTAAAATATTTTACATATTAACTTAGATGTTTAAATATTAATATTTAATCTTAGAGGTTAGAAACTGTTAATACTATAATTAATGTTTAGTGCTTAATGTCTAATCTTTAATTAATACTATATTAATGATTAATCTTTAATGTTTTATCTTCAATGTTTTATTAACGTTTACATATTTATCTTTACATGTTCCTGTTGGTGACATTGGTGGTCAAATAATTTTCCCAAAAATAAGTTTCCCCATATATAATTTCCCGCTGCAACGCTACACCCTCTCGGGCTACCCATCATCGATATGGCACTCAGATGAAGCATATACCCTGGGGATAAATTGCGACAATCTATAATTTACAAAAAATAAATAAAGATATAAGTCAATTACCGTATGTCCATCTGGTGTTTATAAAGAGACGGTGAGCCTTATTTCAGCTGCCATAGGCCCATTAATGCGCCCAGGCAGGAAATGACGACCGTCGTATTAAATCTGTAGATCATCGTGCAGCCGTCATTTCCTGCCTGGGTGCATTAATGGGCCTATGGCAGCTGAAATAAGGCTCGCCGAGACTAAAGAGATGCCTACAAACGAATTATTATTATTATTAACTCCTATCTAGGGTTACTTGCATTGGGTTACTTGCATTAAATCATTTAATCCACATTAGGAAGTGGAAAATACCTAAGAAGTCAATACCTTTTAGTAATTTTAGAGGATCTTTTCATAGAGGAAAGACTATCACGAGTAAGTAACTAAGAACAAAAATGATAGAATATCGATGCTACATACATGGATTTTGTACCATCGAAGTAAGAAAAAATAATATTTACAAATTACTCCCATCACAAAGGATAGAGGATAGTGGGAGTCTTCATCCACTAGTAGATTCATAAATGTTTTGAGGGCCCTAAGATGGACTAATAACATCATTTGGCTGATTGAATTTTAAGCATTGTTTTCTTTGAGGCCGAGATATTCAAGATGTGTTCCATCTTAATATTCAAGATGTCTTTAGAGCACATTAATCTCATTCATAAGAAAAATTGTGCTTAGGAACTAAATTTCATCAGAGACAAAGATTATGAAGTTCTATTGTTAGAATATTTGCCACTTAATATCCATATTATCCATATTTCTATGTGGAGGGGCTATTCGGGGTTATTCTTGACGATGATGGGAAAATAAGAGGAACTTGAGAAATTTTGGCTAGAAGACATTATTATTTGGATGACGGGTTATCTGAGAGGAGCACAAGGGAGTACGAGATCGAGGTACTCATAGATGAAGATATAGAGATGGGGAACTCGAAGGATGGAAGAAAAATTGCAGGAAGCATCAGAAACATATGAAGTGTGATAGAGTCGTCAAGATTCAGTGGGGACATCTTAGGGAACAGGAAGGGAGGGGTGATGCAGAGTAATCACTATAAAATAGAAAATAATGAAACCTCATAAATTAAAGCAAATCTCATGAGAATAATTCACCACCTGAGAGGATGCGACCCATAGAAGAGTGGAATAATATCTTCCTCAACAAATCTCATACCCAATTACATCGATCCATAGGGATTTAGAGATGTTTCGTGCATAAGGAATGTTAGTTATCTCCAAAAGGAGGGATCGTAAGGGAGACTCAATTTCTTGGCCAGAGCATTGCAACCAATTTCAATGCCTTTTCCAAACATTGTTGAGAGTGAACTAGAGTAGAGGTAGAATGATGGAAATTTAAGACAACTAGTGGAATGAGTCACAAGTTTCATAGAAGAGCAGTAAGATACACGACCTAGCTAAAACCAAACTTCCTAAGGACGGGAAGAGCACAAGATAATCAAATGATAAATATCTACTCGAGAGATGAGGAAAAGTTTAGTTGAGGGAGTATTTATGCCTAGAAATAGATTTAACAAAAAGAAGACATCTTTCCCATACAATATCAATCACATCACAATTAAGGCTCTAGGGAATAATTCACACCAACACCATAAATTCACTAAGAGGATGACTAATGCAATGTGCTTTGTAGCACTAGAGATGGGGGATATAATGACTTCCCATGAAAGGGTACCACCAAAAACAGATGCCATGACATTAGTATTCATGACATGGAAAACTTTGGGATTACTAGCTCTAATAATGTTGAGGAAAATACTAATGCAACAAGATGGAAGGGAGAACATAGAGTTAGTAGAAGGCATGAGAAAAAATTAATTGGGTATAGGTCATTGGTTCCGTTGATTTCTCTCTACCCTTTAGATGAATGAGATGCAATTTTTGATTGATAACCTCTCTCTACAATTTTCTCGTGGAGGATGTGAAAGAAAGAAATGGAGGGAATGGGGTTGAGAGAAAACTTAATTCTTCTAACTAGAATCATAAGGAGATGTTTAAGGGGGTGTGTGTCATTCAAAAATGTTGAATAGTGAGCATTAAATCTCCTAGGATGATGAAGTCATTAACTCCCTAATCACGTGCTATGATTACTCTCAAAAGAAGACCATATAGCTCGACTTCATTGTTTGTTTTCTTACCTTGGCCCCAAGTGGGTTTCATTGTTTTTCAATTAGGATTGGTGATAATCCCTCCCCTTCCTACCACCCCCATTTTAAATTATTATTACTAATTGTAAAAAGAATTAATATACAAGTTGAATATATATACTCTTAAAAAAATGTAATAAGATTTTTAATGATAAATATTATTCACCACTTTATTGTGTATTTTTTTAAGTTGTACACAAAATTTGTTACAATACAATGGATTGATACCATCACTTTTTAATACTCTAAAAAAAACGTAACTCATGTCACCATCAAAATATTTTATATGAAATTATTTTAGTTTAATTTTATAACATTTTTTTAATTAAATAAAAGATAACATAACTATCTTTGAGTTAAGTTGCAACACTTTATGTTTCATTATTACTAAAAATATTCCATGAAGGTTAAACACCTACTGTTTACTTGTAATAAAGTAAAATATTAAAAATATATTACAAGTGAAATATTGAAAACCCTATTTCACTAACTTAGATCCATCTTAAATTCCATTCTGCCAAACATATACATAACATTACATTACATAATGTCTTCAATATTATATTACATTAATATATTACATGAAGTTTTAGTGCCTTGTTGAACTATAAGTACCTCTTGACCCAAAAATAAAAATTAATGTAGTTAAAAATAATTAATATAATAAGAAACTAGATATGCATATAATCATATTTTTTTTAGTCCATGTCATGTGGATGGGAATATAGTAATTGAAAGGGATGACTTAACATTATTTTTAGCTGGTCATTGTTACGACTATATGCAAATAACCAATGTTTTATTATATATTCGCGGGAATATTCTTAGTCATCCAATAAAACAATTTACCATCTTATCGGCCTCATATCGAGGCAAGATGTATTGAAACATAGGATAAATATCAATCGATATCCATAGCTTTTGTCTCGATTAATTAATGTTAACATCAGTTTGGTAGTTTGGAATTTCCTGTTTGAAAAAATTAAGAAACCTTGAAGAGAATAATCACTGCTTGCCATATAGAGAATAATCACTTTCCATTTTTCGACTAACACTTCCCACTACCACCTGCACACCCATGAAGTTCGTATGCAACTATCTACACACCCATGCAAAAATTTTGTGTGCCACCTATGCCATGGAAATATGCACAGAACACATCCATATCTGTGTTAGGGGGCCTTCTCTTTTCCTTTTTATTTTCCTTCTCTGATTTTCCTGTTGGCTAAACGAGCGGGGTTTCACTCTGGTGCCATGGACCTTGACTTGGCTTTCAAAATGGATGTAGCAATGGAAATAGCTAGGAGAGCCATGAAATTTGGAAAGCATGGTGCCTTGGAGCTTGAATTGGCTTTCAAAATGGTTCTAGCAATGGAAATAGCTGAGAGAGCTAGGAAATTGGGAAAGCAGGCTAGGAAAGCATAGATTTCCATAATTTTTTTATTGATAAAGATGTTGAAGAATTTGATACTGATATTTCTTATTTCACCGAAAATTATGAGGAACTTACCTTTTATGATGTTGCAGAAGGTGACTGTTTAGGGAGTAGAAGAAATTACCTTTTCTGATGCTGCAAAAGACGACTGTTTAGGGAGTAGGCTACAATAGAGCCATAATCATGAACATATCAAGTTTTCAAAAATTAGAGGATCTGATGTGAAGAGAACTCTGGGCAGCTCCATTTATTCTTGGCTTACAGGGTTTTTTGACAAACTTTCTATTCATCTGCGCCCTTTATGCAATCTTTTCTCGCTTCTTTATGACTATTTCTCAAAGATATTTCTTT
Organism: Pinus albicaulis; assembly: GCA_034641835.2. Classification (NCBI taxonomy): domain Eukaryota; kingdom Viridiplantae; phylum Streptophyta; class Pinopsida; order Pinales; family Pinaceae; genus Pinus; species Pinus albicaulis. The sequence goes on from CM076573.1 coordinate 969,783,236, forward strand.
TAAATTTCGATGTCGAGTCCAACCAGTAAGCAAGGGGGGCTATGTCATTTCATATGGCCATTCTCGTTCCTATATTCATGAGCCAACCATTCTATTGTCTTTTTTTTCATTTCAATGTGAGTGCTCCAACCCTAATTTCAGTAATGGCTTCTTCTTCATTGTCACTATGTGGCGAAAAAATTTCTACCACATATCTGCAACAACAATGGCTTCTTCCACACTTCTACTAGACTTCTATTGCTACCCACTTCTTCCAAATCTTCCATTTCACAGTTCTCTGCAATATAAATGGCTTCTATCACACTTCTACCGCTACCCACAGCTTCCAAATCTTCCATTTCCTCCTCCAGTAGTGCCACATTTGTCGAAGGGTGCCACATTTATAGAAGGAATCGATTTCATATTGGTACAGGCTGCTTATGTAGCTCGAAATTCCTCCGATCTACATGCATGAGTTGAAGTTCCACTTGGCAGTTTTTATTATTTATTTAATTATTTAACCTTATTTATTAGTTATTGTATTTATTTATATTTTAATTTTTTTTACTTTTAATTTAAATATCTTAAAAAATTAAAAACTAACAACTTTACTCGATATGACTTGCATCTCTCTTGTAGGCAGGACACGTGTTTTACTAAAAAAATCTATCTTGAGGTAACATATTTTTTGCAATCTTAGGACTTGCTTCATCTATTTTCACATGGCACATTGAATTATTAAAATAGTAAGTGCTTACCTTTTGCAAGTTATGGTATTTACAATTGAATGATTCTTCACCATGGAACATGTCGACCAAAGAATGATACTTCCAGAGGTTAAAAAAAGTATTTTATATGTTTAATAAATTGTACAATGGTTAGAAATTACTGATAATGATGATTACATATCTAGGCAACATCATTTTTTCGTATAATCTTCCAAAATATTTGTATTTATTCGAGCACAGTTCACATGTGAATTGATAAGAGGCATTTCAATGATACATGTGGGCAAAGTATGAATCCTAGGTACTCTTGAGCATTGTATAAATCAATGGATCATCTCTGGGAATCCCCATGCTCCTAGTGAAATCACTAAGCTTGCAAAGGGGTTATGTGTAGCAAAAAAAATCATCTTGAAACACATAGAGTTAGAGTGGATACTAACTAAATGACAGAGGAAGGACTGTAGTTTCATGTTTTGGAGGAGACAAGAGGCATTTAAGACTCATTTGGATGATCCAACTCATAGCCCAATATCGCATGGGTTTGTGGATTGGTTATAATGACTGATATAAACAAGGTGTTTCTGCCCCATTATTTATAGCTGGTAAAATATGGACATCAAGTGATTTTTTAAGGTTTTGCTACTATTCCAGGGCTCAGAGAACATGTAGAAATATTCTATTTTCTTTAAAGTCGATCACTAGCCACATTGTAAAGTGAGAAAATAGGTGGGAGAAAAACAATATTATATGGATGAATGATAAGATTTTGGTTTTGGAAAGCAATTGTTGATTGTTTTTATAAAGTTGAAACATGCTAGATTTTTCATTCTCTCTAGTTTTATTAATTATAAGATTTCCCAGACTATAACTTGGCAGAGATTTGGGTGTGAACTGATTCTAGGCTGCTTGACTTTTGGGCATTGCCACATATACACCATCAAATGGTTCCTCTTCTTTTATGACATCTACCATATGGGTCTATTTTTTTGCCTTTGGTCCACTCTTTGGCAACCATAAATGGATCAAAATTCATTGGGTCATGGGCTTCAACACATAAATTGCACCATTAATGAGGCGAATACTATTCGTGCTGAGAAAAATTAGGTCTTGTTAAAATCCTGAAGGTAGGATCTGTAGCAGGCTTAGGATCTACTATCAACATATGCTCAAAAGAGATCATTTGGTTGTCCATATCCTACATCATTTGTATCATGACAGTTATGTCAATCTTGGAATTCATGACACTAACATGCATTTAGGATTACCGAAGGTGTTGTGTGGTGGCCAATGTACTAGGTGTGTTGTGCCTTGCTCATTTTGTTTGTGAATATGTAATGAGTCTTAATGCTGAGAATATTATTTTTCATCTGGCTTCTTCTAAAGATGGAAATGAATACAGTATAAGTAAAACCTAGTTAATGAGTTAACAAGGTTCCTGAAAACAATGTTATTCGATAGGTTTTGACACATAGTTCTAACTAATTTACTTTCATTTCATAATTCCATGAGACAACTTATTCAAATGTAGAAAATCCATGTTGCCATGTTGATGAAGCTTGAGCTTTGATAAAGTCATTTGATAATCCAAATAAAAACTACATGGAATGAGTATTATAGTTCACATGACTTTAGTTGTTACATAAATAGTTGACTGTTGATTTAGCAGCTATCATTTCAGTTCCTCTTTTGGCAATCTCATGACGCAACAATCAAAACAACTAAGATCACTGGACTTGGCCATTAAATTCATCCATCACCTTTTATCACTTAGCATATATGGACTACAAGAGAACACTAAGAACAATCACCTAAATATGTAGAAAAATAGAACCAAATACTTACGCATTCTAGAAAAATATAACCTTTAAATAGAGAACATGGATTCATGCAACTCTTTGAACAATAATTTTAGAGACTATATTAACTATAGAAGCATGTATGAAATAACATAATCCTTTTAGAGCCTGTATTAACTATAAAATCTTGTATCAAACAACATCAGTGACCGTAGTTGCACTAGCATTATCTGAGCAATAAAGTTACAACTTCAACAAAAATATTTCATGGACTCTTCACATTGGAATCAAGTCATAATCGCAAGTAATTCAGTCGTGTATTGTGGTTCACATCATACTCCTAGCTCAAGGCAGGGACTAGCTACCTTGCAGCCACCCTTGTTTTTTTAGTAAACTAAAGTAATAAGTTTAAACTTTCTTGTATTTCTTTGAATGGTAGAAAAATATATTATAATATAGTTGTCTAATGGAGTAGTTTTTTACTCATTGTGATATGCCAATACACTGTAAGTATATATGGTATTTTGTATATATTTCAAATTATTACTGTAAAATTTACATAATTAAGTTTATGTTATTATAAAATTTAGATAATAAGCTTATGGGAGTAGTTTTATTGGCTTTTATCATGGTTTTAAGTGTTATGTAAAATATAAAATCAAGATCAAATAATAAAGTAAAAATATAATAATTTTTATAGTTAAAATAATTAACAAAAAAATAAAACTATCATATTAAAAAATATTTATTACTAAATTGTTAAGCTATATATAAAAATATACATACAAATTTAAAAATAAAATTTGAATTAAAAAAAATAGAGAAATATCATGAAACTTAGCCATTTCTAGTGTAGATCATTTCCATTAATGTAAGTTTAAAAACTTTTAGAAACTCTATAGAGATTGAAAGGGGGTCAAGCTATTTTAAAAAATTAGCCATTATCGGATCTGTGCCATTCTTATTATATATATAATTCCATAGTTTTTGCTTTTTTATTTTTTATTTTTAATTTTGACTAGAATAATTAGTTTACTTTATTATTTTTTATTTATTGATTGATTTATTTCTTATTATTATATAAATTTTACCTAATTAATATATATATATATATATATATATATATATATATATATATATATATATATATATATAATTTTTTTTTAATTATTTTGATTATTTAAGTCTGACCTAAATATTATTTCTATTTTTGTTTTGAGGTGTTCATTTCATTTAAAAATTTCTAATGATTAATTATTTTCCTTTATTCAATCTGCATGGTTCAAAACATATCATAAAACTCTAATAATGAGATTATAACAATAACATTGCTTGATAAATTATTTAGGAGATGAAGAAAATAAATTAAATATTTACATGTTAATAAATTTAATCTCTTTCAATACTGAGAAATAAATAATTAATATAAATCTACAACCGTCTCTTTATATACCATGTATATTTTTTATTATTATTTAATTTGTATTATTGAATAATTTGGATATCAAAGAGTGGAAGGATGCTTCTTGAGCTCCAACTAACGTGGTTATTCATCTCGGTGAATCAACATGGATTTTTCATATGAAGTTAAAGCTTTCAAGGGCCGTATAGTGAAATATGACGTTTTTACAAATTTTTGATATTATCATATTTTTGAATGAAGTTTTGTTTGTGATAGATACAATTTTGGTATTGGGTTAGATTTTTGGGTTTAAATATTTAACATTTAACATAAATATATAATATTTATATGTAGGTTTGATACTTATAAAATTTGGAAGTTATATTGTTCAATACTAGATTATATACATTTATAAGTTATATTTTTTAATAATAAATCAATAGTGGTGGATAGAAAAATCATCTTATAATCTTGCTTAGATAGTAAATGTGAAGTGGATAAGTAAATTATTTGCTCAGGAAATTTTACTTCTACATAAATGTCGTAAAACATAAATAATGGTGAGAAGTAACTAATGGTAGATATGTTATTTACTTCAGTATAATTTCTATTTTCATGTAAAGTTTAAGAATAAAAGATCACTAGACAAATATATGAAAACCATGCTTAAATATTGCAACCATATCTATAAATTATGACATAAAATATTCAGGTCAATCATCCACATGGAATTATGTTTTCGAAATGGAAAAAGAGCCCTCAATTTATGGTCCAATCAAATGTTTGAAAATTATTGTTTTTAATAATATTGGAAATAAATAAAAAATTTCAAAGTTAAAAATTATAATTTGCATTGGTCAATGCAAACAATTTTCTTGTTAGAGTCTTACCTTGGGAAGACTAATTACGATTTCATAATATTTCATAATCGTATTTATATTTAATTAATCAGCACATAAAAACTTAATAATTATAATAAACTTACAATATAACAAGTTTACTAACCATGGATATCCACTGGCACTTTACCATGCATATTATTAGCTTCTAAATAAGTTTTTTTACAATACCATGACTTATCAAAACCACATGAAAAATAACCATGGCTTGTTTCACAATAAAAAATTAAAATGTAAAATATTTTACACATAACATATAACATTAACTACATAAAGTAAATATTCTCCATCATATTGACGGAGGGAGGGAGAGAGAAATGTAAAATATTTTACACATAACATATAGCATTAATTACATAGAGTAAATATTCTCCATCATATTGATGGAGGGAGGGAGAGCGAGCGACAAGGTAGCGGGGGGAGAGAGAGAGGAAGGAGGTGGAGAGAGAAGGAGAGGGGGGGGTTATAGTGAGAGAGATGTAGGGTAGAGATAGAGAGAGTGATGGGTAGGGGAGAGAGAATGAAGAGAGAGAGGAGGGGAGGGAGAGGAGAGAGGGAGGGTGAGAAATATGGAGTTGAAGGGGGGGAGAGAGGGAGGGAAGAACAAATTCATCTAGAGATAGAGGTATAAACAGATGGAGTGACAAGGTAGAGAGGGATAGAGGATAGGAGGGAATATAGAAAAGGAGAGTTGATGAAGGGAGAGAAAGGAAAGAGAGAGAGGGAGACACATATATGGAGGGGGGAGAGGGTGAGAGAGGGATGGAGAGAGTGACAGATTTGGATGATAGAAAGAGAAAGATGGGAAAGGGAAAGGTGGAGAGAGAAACGAAGAGAGGGAGGAGAGATGGATGGAGAGAGTAGAGAGGGATGAAAGCGTGAAAGAGGGAGAGATGGATCTAGCCTAGATATTGTATGTGTATATACAAACCAGATCTATATTAACCTTTCATTTATCAATCTCCTAGAAGGATCAAATCTTCTTTCACTTTCTCAAGACATTTTATCTCTCTCTAAGCATGATATATCTTGAGTTAATATGAACTTAGATTGGTATTAATTTAAGTTGGAAATGACTTCCCCGTAAAATGTATGAGTATAATCAATTTTTTTAAATGTACAAATAATTTTTTTCTTATTAAATGGAAAATTTTAATATTTTATTAAAATAAAATAATTATTTTAAAATTTGTTTTATTTTTTTAATGGCCTTAAAATATATTATAATTTAATTTTCTAATGCATAATGGCATAGTTATTACTCACTGTGATATGTGAATGTAGATTAACCTTAGATGGTCACCTGCATACACATCCAATTTAGGTAAAGTGTGAGTAGTATATTGTTATAAGTTTGAGGATATATAATAGGTAAGTGAAATTTTTTCAAATTAATATGATATATATAATAGGGAGTTGAAAACATTTCAAATTAATATTATAAAATATAGATAATAAGTTGATGGGAATAATTTAATTGGTCATTTTTATGGTATGAAGTATTATGTAAAACATGAAATCATGATTCAAACATTTTACTAGTCAAGAAAAAATACTTTAAATAATAACTTCAAAATTAACTATTTTTTTAATTTTAATTTTTGATAAAAAAATTTATAAACCTATATATAATTAAAAAAAATTACAAAACCATATGTATACATATATAAAATAGTAATATAAAAAGTATCATTAACTAATCGCTTTAGGAATAAAGTGAATAAAATAAGTAACTAAATATAAGATATAAATATAATTTAGTAAATTATATTTAAAAATGAACGTTACGAAAAAGGTTAAAATTAAAAAGCAATGTTTAATAAATTACAGTAAAATTAGAGGAAGGAAATTTTTTTTTAGAAAAATCAGAAAATAAAAATATTAGATAACAGTGAAAAAAAATATAAAATGTCAAAGATTATGATAAAGAGTAAAAGATTAAAATAAAAAAATTTAAAAAAATAAATGAAAAAAATATAATTTTTAGGAATAAATAATATTATTAAATAGATTACTTATTTTAAATATAAAAATATTATTAATTAATCTTGTTAGGAATAAAGTGAATAAAATATGTTATACTAATTTTTGGTTATCTAACATGTTACTATTAGATGGACTAAAGTACACCATGTAAGACCAATTTTATCACAGTAAAATTGTTTTCACTATGAAAAATAATTTAAGTTTATTAAGTTATTTTTTATCAAATCTCATGGGGAATAATTAAATAAATCCTTATTTGTTTGATTTTTCTCTATAGATAATTAATTAAACTACTCTTTAATTAATATTCTTTGTCATATTTAACCAAAAACGGGAAAATTAATTAGATAAATCTTTATTTATGTTATTATTTTCTAGGAATAATTATATAAAACATTATTCAATAATATTCCTTGTTAAATTTGAATAAATCATTACAAATAATTGAATAAATCATTTTTTATTTAATTATTCTCTAACCATATTCTTAAAATAATAAATAAATCATTTATTTATTTATTATTTCTAAATAAAAAGATTTGACTACATTCAAATTCTTTTTCCCTCCAACAAAAATAATAAAATATTCCATAAAAGTTGGATCTAGATTTGGTTAATAATATTTTAATTATGCACCAATATCTAGACTAGCTCAATATTTTGTTATAAATAGAAGATTTTTCCATTCATTCATTACCTTTTGTTGCTTAGAGATCATTGTTGATCTATACTTTTGGCCTGACTTTGATCCTCCCATGATTGTCATATTTTTATACTTTTTTCTTGTGAGCTCCCTTTTTCCATTATTGTCTGGGTTTTCTACACCATCAAGAGAGAGAGATCTTAGATCTAAACCACTAAGGACATACAAGAACCCATCCAATTAAGGGGGACTCGTAATATCTTTCTATGTTCTCTTACAAGGTGACATAGTACAAAAAATTATTGTCTTGTTCATTGGATGCATGGAGCAACTCTTGCTTATTATTTGTTGTTTAATGTCTTTAAATGCATAGATATCGATTTCTTTAGCATTTATTCTGATCAATAACTATAGATCTAAGGAATTTGACATCCATATTTGATGTTAGCATTGTTTTTTATCCACAGCTAAAGTGAGTTTTTTTCATATGCTTGCGATTAGAATTCACACTAACAACTGGCAACTCCACAAGGGTTTATAATTACAATCGTTGTCATTTTTCAGATCCCTGCATGACTAGCTACTTGAACCCCTAGGGTTGTTCTTCAACTTCTTATCTTGCATTTCTTAATGTTGTTTTTAACCTCTAAATCCCTAAAACAGTTAAAATTCTAACTTCTGTGTGTTTCTAGGCACTTTTCATAGGTAACAGGTTTCAACCATAGAAGAGACGACACTTTCTTGCTAAAACCTACACTTGAGGTAGACAGAAGTGCAGTTCACACTTTTTGGGCCAAAAACTATTACCTCAGCTCTCATGTAGCATAAAATAGCCTAAAAACTGCGACCTTAGTGCAAAACAGCTCAAAAACTGCGACCTTAAATTTTTGTGGGATTTTTTCTATGTTCTCAGTTTATCTCAGCCACTATTCAAATTTAACTGACCTACCTCTCCACCCATATTGGACCTGTACTTGCTTAGTTTTACTTGTCAGAGTAAGAACCAAGCTCCTTAGGGCTTCAATATTTTTTGACCTTTTTAGGAGGAGTTTAGCTGAAGTAGGTCTTCTGAGATTTCAATGTTTTCAGCCATTTTTTAGATCTGAACCTGCACTTTCAAATCCTTTTTAGGTTGGTTATTTATCCATCGAAAACTCCTCTTTTCAGTTTTTTTTTTGTCCTCCTTTAGGGTCCACCCTGTTTCCCTTCAGGTTGTAGCCTTTCACCCCCTTTTTTACATCATTTTTCCCTTTGGTTTTTTGGTGTTTTTCTACCCCTCTTTCCAGCAAATCTGACCTTTAGATTCGTGTCCCTCCCGAATTTAGATCCATTGGCCATTTTGTGTGTTTTGACTAGATTCCGCACACCCATAGACAAGTTGTTAGGAAGTGCTCCTCCTTGGGTTTAATTGATGCATCTTTTGTTGTTTATTTTACTGTCGTATTCAGTTTCCTTCACTATTATTTCGAGTTTTAATTACATTTATACAACATATTTTTTATTTTTCCTCTACACACGTCTTGGATTAGTTAAAATTAACACACTTATCTCATACATGCACACCCTAAGCGAAGAGTGCATGGTTTACAACGCCAGGCCAATACTTAAACATTGTAATCAATTGATCCTGCATCACCCTACCCTTGTTTACCTCTCTTCATTATTATGTTCTGTGTCTCTTTACCATCATTACAGCCCCAAGGTGTTTATCCCAGAGACTCCAAGCCCTTCATTCTCAGTTTCTGTTAGGAAGACTTACCCCACCGCGTAGGGTTCGAGTTTGTGCTCCACCGAGTCCCCATTGTGACTCTAGTTCTGGTTCATCGGGTTACTATTCTAGTTATATCCCTGACTCTCCTCCACCCTTCACCTTCATCATGTTTGGTTCAGGACCTAACGTTGGTGGTGGGCCCAGCCCTAATTCTGGAAACGCTAGTAGTGGTGCCACAACAGGAACTATTCCGGCTGCTCCCTTGCTTCCTTATATGGCAGACCTAAACCTTCCATATTTTAGCTAGTTGATTAATGACCCCATACACCATGATATTGGTTGGCCTGCTATGCCAACCAAGCTTCCTTCAGACATCCCCAATTTTGAAGGAAATTCTCGAGAGGATCCTACCAACCATGTTCATTCTTTCCACATGTGGTGTTCGCCTAGCTCCATCATCGATGACTTTGTCCATCTCTAGTTATTCCAACACACGCTTACAGGAGAAGCTTCCAAGTGGTATGTTGACTAGGCCTCCTCCTCTCATACTACTTTCACAGCCTTTGCCAAGGCTTTTTTGTCTTACTTCCAGCTTCCCCTTCTTTATGACATAGGTACTGAACTCTTGACCTTTTCCTGTCAAACTTCCACTACCCGCCTATATGACCATATTCAAGAATGGCATAGAAGGAAGAACCTATGTCAAGCCCTTGTTTTCAAAGACTATTTCTACATGGAATCATTTCTCATATCCCTTTTTCCTGCAATTAGAAAATATGTCGTAACTCACTTTCCTCAGATCGAGGAATCTTCCCTTTAGATTGCGTTGAAATATGACCTGATCTACACACAATCTAGTTATGTTTATACCATCTTACCTGATGTCCCTAGACCTAGTAGTGCGGACGCACCAGGGGCATCCCATGCTTTCAATGGTATCGTTGGATCCTTTTCACATCCATACACTAATCCTCCCATGGGTTATGTTTTACCTTAGGGAGGGGCCATCTCCTCCAACAATTTTCCCCCTTCCGACAACATGAACCCAGGATATAGCATGCCTCATCCTTTTTCCCAACCTATTTACCCAATGTTGCCCAACCTCTTTATTATCCGTATTCACAGACTGGTTCTGCAGATCCTCCAGCACTAGCACCAAAACTTCCCTTTCCTTCTCAAGCTCTGTAACAATAGCCCCCCCCCCCCCCAGGGTTATGTGTATGCGCACTAGAGTGCGACTAATCCTCCTACTTACAAAAATAAGAGGAAAGGCAACCAGAACCAATCTTCCCTAGGTAATCTAGGAAACAATCTCCATGAGAATACATCTAACATTGCAACCCAACAACAGGGCACTCAGCCCAAGCAGGACAAGCCTCTTCGCATGACTAAGCCTTTTTATTGTTGTAGTGTATATGGTTACTATAACCATAATTGTCCCCTTTTGCCTCAGATGCGTTAGATATGGGAAGCTCAAGAAGCATCGCGATGAAATAAATCCTCCCCTTCGGTTCCTCCTAATGCCGCACCCATCCAACTGGCTATGTTTACCAATCCTTTCCCCCAACAAGGATATGTGGCTGCCCAACCCCTTGAAAGTCAGGCGACCACTCAACCTCTCCCATCTGGTACCTCTGATTACCAGATCCTCATGTTGAACTATGACCTACACAATATCGCTAACTTCATACTTTAGACTTGGTCTTGTTAGTACAACGAGCCCCCAGCTATGTCTACCATTGATCCCCCTTATTCAGGTTCCATAGAGCCTCTTTCGACACCCAATGGTCCTTTACAGATCCCTCAACTTAAAGAAGAGGTTCATACGAAGATCCCCAACGGACCATTACGCCAAAATGCTACTTCCAGTAAATCCGCCCACTCCTAAAGTATAGGAGATGACTTGGTGGAATCCCCTGCCCCCATGTCAACATTGGAAGTACTCCATTCATGCCCTTCACAACGAAAAACTATACTAACTACTACAAGCATTATGGATCCTTCATATGATCTTTTGATTATATTCTGTTTTGACAAGTCAGAGCACCCACCCCTTCCTGTATCTGTTGCCTTTGAAATTATTGAAAAGATCTGAAATGCCAATGTCTCCCATTTTATCATTGACGAGGGGGCATCTACTTGCGTGATGTCCACTTTTGTTTGGAAGAAACTTGGATATCCCGAGTTAGCCCCTTCCATTATCGCCCTCCGTGCGTGGGATGGCCACTCTTCCCAACCCCCTCGCATGTTCCACAATTGTCCTATTATTCTTGTGGGAAAGACTATTTGTGTTGACATTGAGGTCATTAATGCCCCCTTAGAATAGAACATTATATTGGGTCATAGATACACTTATGCGATGTCTGTTGTCCCATTTGTGGTTCATCGTAAGATGTGCTTTCCTCATAATGGAAAGATCATCACCATCGATCAGTCGAAATATTACGAACCGAAGTCCCAAACCTCTCTAAAGTCCATTATTTCTTCTGTGGCCAATAAACAAGTAGTTGAACCTCGGACTAGTGTCTCACCCAGAGTCTTTAAATATTCCTCTTTTCTCATTTCATTACTTGTTCTTCCCCGTCCTATATTTGACCCTAGCTCATTGAATGTTTGCATGATGCAGTCGTCTCGGTCCGAACTCAAACAGGCCGGTTCGACTAGTCAGTAGCCCCATCCTCCAGAACCTACTCCTAGTACTTCAAATCATCCTTAAGGAACTCCTCCTCAAGGCCCATCATCTGTAGCTAGTCTCCATGATCCTATCTATCCTCCTTGAATGGTTACCGTTGGACTGAACCATCTTGGATCTATCTCGCATGGCCATTACCCCTCCGGTTAGATATTGTTTCTTGCTCCCCCTCCTTGATTATTTTTGGTAGCTATTATGGCTACCTTGTCCCTGCCTAACATGACCCTGGGGATCCCAATCTGGTACGTTGATCCCACAGTCAATACCCCGCCTAGTCAGCCCAAATATTACACTACTTTGACACTCATTCAACCGGTCCCCATGACCCCTCCCTTTGCTTCTGTGCCTTAGCCACCTCAACAAGAACCTACACCTATTGTAATAGCCTCGGGTGATGGGGGAAAATCCCGCAAAAGACACCTAAGGAAAAGGATCTGTAGAAAACCCCTGCTCCTCCTCAGCCTCCGAAGCATACTTCCCCATGTGCTTTGTGTGATTTTGTCAGTCATGCCACCCATAATTATCCTGAATTTCCTCGTATCAAAAACATGGTCAACATAGCATTCCCAGAGTTAAAGGAATCAGATGTCCCTGTTACTTTACCAACTGCATCCAAGAAACTCAAGACTGTGCACAAAAATCACCCTTATGCATTTTGTGATCTCCATGGCCACTATACTCACCTTTGTCCCCGCCTTGTAGACTATCGTGCCTCTTTGGAGGTAGTTCACCAGTATGAGTCTGATCACAACGAATCTTCCTCTCCTTTACTTGTGCATTATGCTTCGGTAGTGCAAGAGGACACATCCACTCCCATTGACATTCCCCCACCCGATGTCAAGATGAGGGAGTATTCAGCCACTATACTCTACCTGTCATCATCTATGAGATCCATGGTGGAAAACTCCTCTACGAATTCCCCTTATGTTTCACCTGACATCCCTTTAGCGATCATCTGGGGCTCAACATCAGTGGATACTTCATCTACTTGTTTTTCGGTCACCCTCTGTGATGATGCGCATGTGAACCTAATTTCTCATGATGATGATTTAGGTATCTTCATTGTGTCATGTGGTTATCCTTCCACCAGTTAGCCCATCTTCTACTATGAAGACAACATCATGGAAGATTTTCCCACCCATGACTTCATCTATCCAGGCCATGAGAAAAATGGCACCATCCATGTCTATGGTGACTTTCGCGACTTGAGCACAAACTGCCCCAAAATGACACCATCCCATTTTCAGTGTGTGGGGGGTAGAAATCGTACCTATAACATTCCCTCTAGAAATGTTTATTTCATTTTTTACCTACGTTTAGATTGCTAGCATTTTCTATCACCCTCTCATTTTTTGTCTTATGGAACAGTTCAGATGGATCCACCGTCCACACCATATATCGACTCTTCCGATCGTGCAAGTCGCTACTCCTGGAATCTAGCCTTGGGAACTGGGCCATTTTCACCCCCCTACATTCGCTTGTCCTCTCTAATGGCGTATGAATTGATACTACACTAAGAACCAGACCAAATATGATGCAGTGATCGGTTTATTAGCCAATTTCCTTTACCGTCACATCCTTGACCTTCATGTTCATTTAGATTCCTTGCTTCCTATCATGCAATTGAATGGTGGCTATCATGTGCATAATCTTGTCCTTTTTAGAAGATATTTACGAGTGAATCTCTTAATGCGTGAATTTGAAATCTTTACATTCAATCATGTACCTAGATCCCATAATCACTATGTAGATAGAACTGCAAACAATATTCTAGATTGGCATTTATTGCATGAATTTCACACAAGAAAATAATAATAAAACACAAAATGATGCATATCCATAATATGTGTCATTAAAATATACAATGTTTTGGAGTCCATTAACTCCGATACATATGACATGCACATAGCATGTTACAAAATCAAAACTAGGGGCACCTCATACCCCTACATCTAATAACTATTTGGAGGGTCTTGGGCCAATGGCTCAGCTCCTACAGCCCATAGATCATGCATCCCTTGTCCGTCAATTGCCATGTGCTGCATGATTCCTCGCCACTCCGAGGGTCGACCAATAAATGGCTCTCTGTACTGGTCATCTAGGTCCTACCAGCTGCGGTCTAAAACGCCGGTCAACAACCTCTCACATGTATGACGGATATCCTCTAGGAGGGCCACTACATCCTCATTTTGTGGTCCCCTAGATCCACTAGGTCCTACAGCTCCTCATATTGCACGTCGTCCCATATACCCAACCGATTTTATCGGTGCTATATTTTCATACCAAAAGTGAATGAATTAGTACCATATAAAATATTCAGAAACTTTAAAATGCACCATAAAATATAGGCAACTTGTCACTTACCATATAGCCCCCATCCCTGACCTGGCGGTAGTGGCAAGTTCGATTCCCCATGATAACCCATCCCACTATATGGATAGTCATATATGTACAGTGGCATCTGTGCCCAATGCGCGAAAAACGCGGGTTAGAACACCTGTCTGACTGCCCCACCTCCCCCTCTACATAGTAGCCGCCCCTAACGGTGCATCTTGGGCTCTCGTGGGCCTCCATCCTAGATTTGTATATGAGGCTGAAGTGTTAGGATATTCTCAAAGAAGAGTGAACAAATCATTGTACCATATTCACAGTCATGGTTCCCCTGCCACTTACATAGCGATAAATGCCACTTCAACAATGAAAACATCATCTAGGCCCACCCATAGTAGGTCTCAATCAATACACTCCCAACAAGCATCATCTGACCCCAAGTGATGTGATGGAGTGCCTATTTTCCCAGGATCCAAAGCACTGTTGGGGCCACAACACGAGTCTCTAGCCTCTCTATATCTCTAGTTGGTATCTGTGTCCCTTTCACATGGAGACCCCGTTGCCAATGGTGCTCTACAAACTCCATAATTTTTTGCCCTCATGGTAACACTCGATTTGTGATTCCCACCATCTTTAATGGTGGGAGACCAGTCAAGAAATATATATCCTCGACAATCAACTCGATCTAGTGCCCCTACACTATAAATATCTCATGATCTAGATATCAATCCCTGATGATACAGGCCAAAAATCGCTCTCCTGCTCTCACCAAAGGGTTCTCCACAAACTTCACAACCCCAAACCTGACGAATGCAACATGGACTACATGATCCTCTTAGATCTCAGAACGTAATGTGTCCAGGTCTCTCTCTCCAGTTGATCGTCAACTCTACCATACCTATACAAAACCATCATGTTTTTCATTTTATAGAAAGGAAAGACTGCATCATAACCATAAATTCCTAGGTCTTAACCAAACAACAACACTAAAACCCCTTTCCCTGATAGGTCACACTTTTCAGGCCATTTCTGGGACATGTCACAATTTTCTGGACAATACTTGCTACCGAGGCCACAGAAAATGCCCCAAAAACTATGACCCGACCATCAAGAGGAGAAGGGGTTTGTTCCTGGGCTATGGGTGCCTAAACTGAAATTTTAATCCACTGATTTGAAAGAGTATGGTTATTCCTCTTACATGTAACTAACGAATCTCAATTCCATTGATTGGTTTGTCCGCTACGATCACCGCAAGCTTTAGGGCATTTTCTCCTCTCTACATTCACCACATCTACACTTGTAAATGAATCAAATTGGAGGGAAAATTCCTTATTAAAAGAAAAACCCCAAATTTTTCTTTCGCCAGCTGCAATCAAACCGTAGCTTGGCTTGACAAAATTTCACCACCATTGAAAAACACTCAATAAGCTCTCAAATGGGCATCCTTTAATTTTTGGTTATTTGATACTTCACTTGGACACATTTTTTCCAAGAATGGTCACTTCACCACTCCTCAAAATCGAATTTATTCACTTGCAACACTTGTACTTGGGGCACCACCTTTCCTTCATAATTTTTCACACTCGTGTCGATTTTCATCATGAGTAACCATATTCTACTCATGTTTTTATGGTCCCCATCCAGATTTTTCTGTGTGGAAACATCATCGAGTCACTCTTGTTACAACATTCGAGTTGAGTCATCATCGCATCCATGAAGTCTGTCTTGAGTCCCCATTTTCTCCCACCACAATCTTTTATCCTTCATTTATTTGTACCTCTCTCGTGTCACACATTTTTTCCTTCAGTCATACTATCCCCTATCCCCTTTGGAGTCGATTCAGTAGCTGCCAGGTCATCCATGCCCTTTATGCTCTAACAAGGGAAGTCGTCCCCCCGCTACTCCGTAACCCCCATTCCACCATCATCCCTGTTTTTATTCTATCAGTCATTCTACTATTATCCCTCATGACTTAGTTCAGGATTCCTCATTGCCTCAACTATGATGGGCCTCCTTCTGTCCACATCAGCTTATTCATTCCAAAAGACAGGTGTAGAGGGTGGTGTACATTGGTTCTAACTTCCACTCTTGTTCGGTGGCTTAGATCAAGCAAAGGGACCCTTGATTTCCCTTTGAATTTATTGTTTCTTAGTTCCAGCTCCTCATGGCATGATCTAGATCCATATACTTGATGGTTCATTGATGCAGCAGATTATACTAATGATTCCTGGGTGTGTGTGATATGTTTCAGACCTCATGAGGGGGTGGCCCTTCAAGTAGCCCCCTACACGCCTGAATTACTTCTCTACTACAACCTTGGATGTAGCTCCATAGATTTTATAGTTCCGGCCTCAACTGCTTGCAACACATTTTTATTTTGCATGTGTTGGTCAAATTTTCAGAGACCTTTCCTATTTTAGAGAGCCTCTTTGGTTGTACTTATATCTCATATACTCATATATTATTGTCTAAGTCCTAGATGTTTTTCTAGGCCCATTATGTATGTGGGATCCCTTATCATGTTTTTTATCTAGCCTACTTTTATGCTGACATGCTCTATATAGTTCAATCCCATGTTTGTTGGATGCATCATTATTCATTGTACTTTGTTATCTCGACAGGCATAGGTATGCCTCTCTCGTTTCATGTAGAATAGGTACTCACACATAAAATATACTTTTCACACCTGTAAGTCTTGCCTCCTCAGGGTCTTGTCCTCTCTCACTTTAGTCTGCCTTATATTTCTCTCTCTATGATGCCCCTTCAGTGTCTAGTGATTGAGTTCTTACAACGTATTTCGGTCATACGATTAGCTCCTAACGCTCGCACGTTGGGGGGAAATCTATTACACCAATTTTTGGTCATCTAACCTATTGCTATTAGATGGACTAAAGTACACCATGTAAGACCAATTTTACCATAGTGAAATTTCTTTGACTTTGAAAAATAATATAATAACCCATAGTTTATTAAGTTATTTCTAGTCTAAATAGGAAACCCCATGAGGAATAATTGATTAGATAAATCATTATTTATCTTATTATTTTCTTCGAATAATTATTTAAAACATTATTTAATAATATTCCTTGTTAAAGTTGACTAAATCATTTACAAATAATTGAATAAATAATTATTTATTTAATTATTATCTAACCATACTCTTAAAATAATAAATAAATTATTTATTTATTTATTATTTCTAAATAAAGGGATTTGACCAAATTCAAATTCATTTTCCCTCCAACAAAAATAATAAAATATTCCATAAAATTTGTCTCTAGATTTGGTTAATAATGTTTTAATTGTGCTCCAATATCTAAACTAACTCAATATTTTGTTATAAATAGAAGGGTTTTCCATTCATTCACTATCTTTTCATTGCCTAGAGATCACTCTTGATCTATACTTTTGGTCTGACTTTGATCCTCCCATCATTGTCATATTTTTATACTTTTTTCTTGTGAGCTCTGTTTAAGTTCCATTTTTGTCTAGGTTTTCTGCACCATTAAGAGAGAGAGATCTTAGATCTGAAGTGCTGAGGACATACAAGAACCCATCCCATTGAGGGGAACTAGTAACATCTTTCTTTGTTCCCTTCTTAGTTGTCATAATAAAAAAATTTCTTTAAAATTTCTTGTCTTGTTCATTGGATGCATGGAGAAAATCTTGCTTATTATTTGTTGTTTAATGTCTTTAACTGCATAGATCTGGATTTCTGTAGCATTTATTTTGATCACTAATTGCAGATCTAAGGAAATGGACAACCATCTTTGATGTTAGGGCTATTTTTTATGCACAACTAAAGTCAACTTTTTTTCGTATGCTTGCGATTAGAATTCACACTAAGAAAAATAGTGACTGATATATATTTATAATTTATAATAGTTTCCATGCTACAAAATAATGGTATTGATAGAAATAAATAAAGTGAGATGCCTACATTATATATGCTAGGTGTTATATATATTAGTCATAAATATAATTTAGTAAATTATATTTTAAATTGAACGTTAGGAAAAAAAATGAAAATTAAAAAGTAATGTTTAATAAATGATAATAAAATTAGACTTAAGCAACTAGGGAAAAAAAAATTCAGAAAAATCAGAAAATAAAAATATTAGATAACAGTAAAAAATATAAAATATCAAAGCTTATGATAAAGATAAAAATATTAAAATAAAAAATAATTAAAAAAAAAATGAAAACAATATAAATTTTAGGAATAAATAATATTATTAAATAGATTATTTAGGGGATAAAAGAAAAATTAGACTAGTATAGATTAGTTTTAACTACAATCTACTAAGGGCTTAGATGGTTCAAATCTTATTATATTCAAACTTATTTTTAGAATGAAAATCTGAAAAAGGATTTAGATGTTCCTTTCAATACTTGATAAATTTGTGATTAATATAGTTTTATAGTTTTTTCTTTTTTTTCCTCTCTCTTTAGACCATGGGTAATTTTTTATTGTTTAATTTGTATTTTTGAATATTTTATTATTATTAATATTTTATATTAAAAATCGAATGAATTAGGCATTTTCCTCTTTTTATGAAGTAACAAAAATATGTTACCTTTAATTAATTTATCATTTTGAGCATTGAACTATATTAGTAAGTTAAGCATATTAAAAGTGGAATGCTTTAAATTAAAACTAACTAAATATGTATAATCATATATGTTATTATTATACCACACAATATTTTATTAATTAAATATTTTTTGAAATGACACCTCACAACTCCAAGTTGAGCAGAGACAAAATTACACATATCCCTCATATTGTATTGTAGAATGAGCCTCACAGCTCAATTAATATCATAAAATATTAATTTATAATATTTGTATATTCACATGATATAAAATAATGATAAAAATAAGAGTAAGTAAATTGAAAAGTATATATATATATATATATATATATATATATATATATATATATAATTTTAAGGTCACAACCAAGCTCGACACCAAATTGGTGTATGAGACACCCTTGTTTGTGGGACAAGGGACCCACCTCCGCACATCGATTTGACTGCTAAGTCTACAAAGGCATACATACTGTACCCCCTATGGTTTTTAACTTATGACCTCTTAGGAGGAAACACATGCTCTTAACCATTAGGCCCATATACATATCCATTGGGACTATCATTTTGTATTATTAGAGAAATTAGTTTTTATTTTTTCGGTTAATAAGTTATATAGACATAATTATCTGATATCGATATATCTAAAGTATAAATGGTTTCATTTTGCATTGACAATATATGTTTTCCCATAGTGGAATTTATTCTTCCCTGTGTACAGTGGTATTGTAGCACTACATGTTTAAACTCTATTTCTTATAGTGTGAGAGAATGTTGATGGATTTTGAGGACATTTGATGTGATGTCAGAGGGAATTAGACCAACACTGAAAGAAATCGCAGAGGAGAGAGATTTTTTATGGAAAATTAGATGAGATAGGTTCGATTCATCCCACGAGGCATTGACTCCTAGAAATTGCGAGGTTTGCTAGTGGATGCAACACTGCATGATAAAAACATAGGTTTAAGTTACAACCCCTTGACAAATAAGTATAAAATATTCACTGTCCACCCCATATGTAGCCCGTGAATTACATTATTTTTTTGGAAGTCAAGTCATGTTGAGAAGTCACCTATGTTTCTCCAATATAATTTTTTATAGCGGCGAGCGAAGTGTTTTTCTTGCCATCGCCTATAGAGCATTACATTGGCCATTGTTTCCAAAGTCGAGTCCTTTTCAATTTGGTGTTCCTTCTCTCTCTATAATGGAATATATCGTATCTTATAAACTTCTCTCATTGTGGTATTGATCCATCGTATGTGCCAAATCACTACATCAAGCCCATAGCTACAAACAATTGTATTTTACAATATTTGTGACACTCTCATTCCCTCTGACCATACTCTTCATACCAATTTCCCATTAAATCACCCTGAAACTAGACTTATAGGTTGGATCTTAGTCAATAAAGTGATTTTTTTTAATATTAATTTTATTTTGTGGAATTATATGGATAAAGTACCAATTTAGATATCTATGATTTTGTGCTTTCAAAGAAAATTGTTGAAGTTGAAGCTTCTTGGTTTCCAAATATTACAACAAATATTACTTCATTGATATCAATAGGGGGAGCTCTTCTCAGTGGAAAAGAGAATTATCAAGAATTTATTTGGAGGATCAAAATCACATCTATTTTTCGTGAATTTTGGGAAGGAATCTGTGAAGGAAAGAAAGACAAAGATAATAAATATATTGCACCCAAGCCACCCGATGATGAAAAACAACATGCAATTTCTGGAAACTAAAGATAAGAAGGAATATGCTTTAATTAATGCATTAGTGACAAAGGATGTAAGTATATATATTTTTTCTTGTGATACAACATTTTACGCGTTACACAAGTTGAAGGTATTTTATTATTCTCATTTGGAAATTGGAATTATTCAGTTTTTGTTGAGATTGTTTAATTTGAAGATTAAAGGTAATGATCCCATGGAGATGAGCTTTGAAATAAAACCTATTTTTAATGATAAAAAACCATTGGTGTTGAAGTATATCTGTAGCTTACTACTTTTGCTAAAGTTTTCCACCATGTCTATGAACACTACTTGGAAGTGCACAATTGAAAGACGTTATGTTTGATAAGCTAGTGAGAAAAGTTCTAGAGAGAGAAAAGGTATTTGGGAGAAAGAGCCTCTACCTAATTCTAACGTATAAACTTTGTTCCTTGCAAAAAAATACTAAAATACTCAAGGTGAGTCTTCTAAAGGTGGTAAAAGTAATAGAATAAATTTTAGAGCCAGGGTGGAAATAACAATCAAGGTGATAGGCAACAAGTAACAAACAACATTTTTTTTTTTAAATAATAAACAAATTTTGAAGTGTTATAGATGTGGAAGATTAGGGCATACTTATCTTATTTTTATAACTCGTTAAGAAAATATCAATAAAAAAAGAGAACAACTTGATGAAAAGAAAGAAAAAAAACCTATAGATAAAAACCATCTGAGTCTTCTCACTACATTGTTGCTCATTGAAATTTCAATATTAAGGATGCTTTTAGTACTGAATTTTCTTCATGGTTAGAGAGTTTGAATTTTTATTCAAGAGATACATGTCATATGAAAGTTAGGAGAAATTTTTTTGAAACATTCTGTGACCAAGTTGATGAGGTAGTATATTTTTCTAAAAAATATCAAATTAAGCCTTCAACAATTGGATTCATTTGTTTGAAGATACCAAAACTTGTGGATCATGTTCTATAGAATATAATTTATATTCCACAATTTTAAATAAATGTAATGAATTTCATACTGTTGATGGGAAAATCTGTCCGGCCAACAGTAAGGGATCTCCTCGGTAAAATGTCTCGATTAGACTCTAAACCATTTATGATAGGGATCCCATCCGAGGTGTGGTTTTGACTACCGCTGAATACTCCTTTTTCTCAGACACAAAGGAGCCCTGCAGTTATATAAACACATGATTATTCGGATGGTACAACACAAATGGTTGATGAGTCTCAATGAACATAAAACACTACAAGTAGCAAGATGAGTTAAAGCATGCGGCCAAAGGAAATGCTGTTAGCAGCACATCATTAGGGTAATTCTTGTAAAAGTTGTTCAAACCACAAAATAAATAGCTCTTTATGGTTAGATCACCCTTCACTTGCTTAAGAGGTCTTAAGAGATAAGATAAATTTTAGTAACAGAGTTGCTAATATCTTCTACATAAAAAACCTAACATCATTAATACATTTAGTGAGCTGAAATGTATAAATGATACAAGAAGAAAACACATATTACTTAATCATAAAGACATCAGATACATAAGAAAAAATATTCATAGTGTTAACACATTAATCCTCATCGGATCCAAGTGTGGAATAAAAAATAGTGTTTGTATTCATTCTTATAAAAGTGCATTCAATGCTATACAATTCTCTTTGCTCCTTTGGAGTCCCCAAAAAAAAGATCCTTTACAATTCCCCAAAGGGAGTATTTATAGGACAAAATTGACCCTTGGGTATACCTGAATTTTCTCCTTCCTACCCATTGACATACTCTACGACTTGCGGGAAGTTGCAACTTGCGACCTTAACCCTTTCTGCGACCTGCAACCCTCCTTGTCTTTTGCGACCTGCGAACTCTTCTATTTGTTGCAATACTTGACTTGGTCATGGAAAAAGTTGGGTGATTTCAAGATCACATTCATCTGCTTGTTGTTGTTCCTTGAGGTAACATTTCCATGCTCGATAATCCACAGTCACTGGGGAGACCCGAGGCATATCTTCTCTCAACCTGTGAAGGCACTCGAGAGAATTTGGGATCAAAGTGTCTCTCTTGATCGTGATCTAGTTTTATAGGGAGGCCATTTTGGTATAGATCTAGACCTATGTCACGATGAATTGAACCAGGTTTTCCTGTGATGCCGACAGGTCTTGAGAGGCGGCTTCTTGCCTCATGGGTTATAGAAATGCTTGAATATCTTTGGTGATTTCTTCCCATGTTTTCTCTTCTCCCAGTGCACCTAGAGAAGGAATGTGGTGTACTTCGACCGTTGAGTCAATGCCACTAATCATATGTTTATATGTGGACATTACTTTCTCCAAATCCTTGATCAGTTTCTCTTTGGATTGTACCTAATCAAAATTTCAACATTGTCATTTTGGGTGCCAATCTAATATTTTCTAGGCAAGGTGTCCAGAGCTTGTGGATACCAGTTCGACCATTCTAGTGTTCTCTCCAAGGCAGTAGAGGCTTCCTTTAGCTATGTGTTCCTCCTCTTGTTTTCTTCCTATGCTTTTAGTAGTGACACGATGGTTTGTTTTATCATGAACAATTCTTCATATACCTGCTTCATGGTAGCCTCCAAAGTGACCAGCTCTCCCGGAATAGTAAGTGGTATTTCATTAGTAGGGGCATCCCTGACCTGAAGCTATTTGAATTCTTCTTATAACGCCTTCTTTTCCTATTTCGACTTAGTTGTCATTTTTTTGGAGGCCTGCAGTCTATTTTGTAGGGACAAAATTTCTCTACACATTCTTCTTATGTTCTACTCAGTGGCTGCTACAAAAGTGGTACCAGCTGATGCGATCATAATTAGATTGGTCCTAGTATCCAAGACTATATCCTTC
Organism: Pinus albicaulis; assembly: GCA_034641835.2. NCBI lineage: Eukaryota > Viridiplantae > Streptophyta > Pinopsida > Pinales > Pinaceae > Pinus > Pinus albicaulis. The sequence goes on from CM076573.1 coordinate 969,806,574, forward strand.
TCCATGGTGGCTGTAAGGGGTGCAGTAGGGTTTCGTGCCAAGAATCTTATCTTCTCCTACCTGATCTTGTGTGTAAACTAATCATAGGTAATTCTTGTCAGATCAAGCACTCCCTCATCTTGATCCTCGGAGGTACCCAATTTCGAGAGAGAAAAATGCACATTGGTCGCAGGATTTTTTTGGGGCACCTCAATGTGTGGCAGCTCCGTTTGTTTCTCTGTCTCTAGAGGATGTGTCTTGCTGCCTTCGATTCCCTTGGAGGAATCTTTCCTTGAATTTCGACTTTCTTCCTCCCTCCTCTTTTGCTCTGCTTCTTCTCTATCTTGTTCTTCTTTCAGATGGAACTATGCTTCTGCTTTATCTTGATGTTCCTTTAGCTGGCACTCAACTTCTGCTCTAGCTTGATCTTCCTTTAGTTGGCACTCAGCTTCTGCCTTATCCTATTTTATCTTTAGCTGGTGCTCAACTTCTACCTTTTCTTCCTCTTCTTTCCTCTTTTGTTCTTCTTCCTTTTTATTGCGAGTTTCCTCTGCCTGCTTCTTTCTTTGTTCTTCTTGCAGTTGCTTCTTTCATTTTTCCTCCTCCTCCTTTGCCTTCTCCTCGGCTTCCTGTTGAGCTTTAGCCTCCTCTTTCCTTCGCTACGCGGAAGAGTTATGGGCGTGCCAGTCCTTTGCATCTTGGCTTTGGAAGATGAGGCTCCTCCCAGTGTATGGATTCTTTCTTGTAAAGTCTCGTTGTCTTGATATTTCTGATCATTTGATTTCTCTGGAGCAGCCTCCCTGTCTTTTTTGTATCAGTTCTTGACTCTATCTTTAGTTGGGCAATTAGTATGCTGGTAAATCCATTTAAATTTGGCCCGATTATAGTGGGCGGGGATGATTCTATCAGGATCATACGTCCGGTGTGACACAAGAGGTAGAAAAAAACCTTTTACTTCCTCATCCTCTACCTCTACTTCCGTGAAATCCTTCATTGTGTAGGTGCTAATAGTGAGAAGCAGAGTGGTCCATGGCTTCTTCTTGCCCTTAGTGAGAACTTTTGAAAAACCCCCCGACATCTGGTAACATGTTTCTTGGAGGAGGAGTTTGTCAGTTATGAACTCGGGTAGTGCATGAGGAGCCTTGGGTGACCCAAAAAATCATATTAAAGTACTATCCGTGTCGGGAAACTAGTGGGCCACGTGGGTTATCGTCTGCATGGCTCACCCAGACATGCACACGGTGTCTTTTCCAAATAGTTTCTTGTAGAGAGCGAGGATGAAGTTGTGCACGATTGACTCCATGTATTGCTTATATATAGAACCCTAGAACACCATTAAATATTTGTGAACTGGACCGCCAAACTCCAGAACCTAGTTATGTGCCCACCCCTCAAAATGTCACCTTGCACATAATGCATCCAAAAGATAAGATGTCATATAAAATCCCGATGCATACCCTTCATTAGGTGCTAGTGCTGCAAATATGTTTGATCTGAAGGTCGCGACTATCATGTTGGCCCATTTAAAGCGAGTGTCGTACAGAGTGACAACGTACATCACAGAAACCCAAGTGCTGTTGAAAGTGGTTGCATCTAGATAACCATACATCCTACCTAACATTGCAGCTAGGAGCTTGTAGACCTTCTTAAGACCTACTGTCTGATATTCTTGTTCCATCTTGAGTCTAAAATTTTTTGGGTCCTCCCAGCATCCTCTTAAGGTCTTGAGTATGGGAGCTACATGAGTGGTGGCCCACTCCTCGGTGAAAGTCTACTCTCGGACAAGAAGTGCATAATAGAATTCTACATCTTGTCCCTTCAGATTCATGAATGAATTCCCGGCATGATCCCGAATAACTCAGATCTTGGGGTCGACCTTTTGTAGGATCCACTCGATCAGCTCTGCACATGGGAATATAGGTGGATGGGTCCCCACATAGTGGAGCTTTGATGTTTTAACCTGAACATACACCTGCCGGTCTCGGACATCCTCTGGAAATTCAGGCTTCGTGAATTCTTGGTACACCTGATACCAAGTCATATTGTCCCCTTTGTCGAATGTGTAGGTAATGTCTCCATATATAGGGGGGAAGAGAAAGAGGTATTTCATCCTCTGAGATTTCTATCTCAGGGCTTTTTTTTCTTTTGCGAACTACCGGAGGCCCCATATCACTTGAGGATGACGAGATGGATACACACTCTAGCTCAACTTCAAGGTTCCATGGCATGTTCATGAAACAAACCCACGATAAGACAGATGCCATATTTATAAATACTTGGGCTGCTCCTACCTCTGCTCAACTATTTTCAAGGAAATGGACAAAAATTCGACCTAGCGACCTTGTGACTGGCTCGCTAGATCGCGTTAGATTAAAATTTCACAGAAGAGGGACCTAGCGACTTGGCGATTTGTAACTAGGTCATGAGGTCGCTGAGTCACGGAGTCGCACTAGTTTAGATATTCACGGATGTGCGACTGGATGACTCAGTGACTCATGAATAGGTCACAAGATCGCTGAGTCATGAAGTTCCGTCACTTTAAACTTTCATGGATATGCGACATAGCGACCTTGCGACTTAGCGACCGAGGTCACTAGGTTGCGAGGTCATGAAGTCGCGGGTCGCTCTAGGTCTTGGAAGACGGTTTACGTGGTAGCGAAGACCTTCATCTTGATTTTAACCAAAAAAAAGAGGTAAGGTGACATATCAAGTGTAAATCATGCATGAAGTTCCTCATTGGAAAGGGCTGGAAAGGGAACATGAATAGACTGATGCAAGGGAGGCTTCCAGAGGAGGTACACAGGGAAGTTAAGCTATGGGGAGGGGTAAGTTATAGCAACAGGATTCATGGAAGTTTTAAAAAAAAGTTAGATTGAGTTTTAAATAGGCTAAGGTGAGGAAAATAGAGGCAACAATCAGTCAAAAAAGGAAACAACAGGAGGATTAGGAAACTTACCCAGAAAAAACGCGCACCAGCTGGCTTGTCAGAGGCATTTTATTTCTCCATAAAGTAGGTCAAATGCAACCTATGCAACCCTTCAATATATAAAGGGGTCACATGTGTGGACAATAAATGAGGGTTACAAGGTCACAAATGATTTGAGTTGATAAGATATGTGACCTTGCGACTCTGTGACCTTGCGACCTGGGGGGGGCGATCGCGGGGTTGTAGGATCGCAAGGTCACAATTGTTTGGTTTCGGGATGATATGCGACCTTGTGAATTTGTGACCTGAGGGGTCGCAAGTTCGCAGGGTCGTAAATTAGATGAGTTGACCAATTCTATGACTTAGCGACTTGAGATTTTGGAAGAGTGAACTTAGGCTTGACTCCATTTTTCAAAAGTTTAGGGGCTCAAAAATCTAAAAGGGGAAAAATTTTCTAGGGTGTTGTAGCAGCTACAACAAATGGTGATTCACTGGTAGGACCCAGGATCTCTCTAGCCGATTCATATTGTGGGGGGTGGGGGGGCTTAACATGCTGATCATTTGATTCCATGGGTGCCACTACTTTCATCCTCAGGGCTTACGTGTTTTCTCCACCTATCTGCATGTCCCAAGCTATTGGTTCACCATATTTTCATTCCTCAAGACCAGATGGAAAAGGTTGGAGTAACCTTAGGTATTTCTAGGATCCAATATAGTTATTTTGTGCTCATCGTGTTGCTCCACTACCGACAAACCTGGTGGTCCTGACGGAGTCACTGCCTAGGATTCATGGACATTGCTCCACTGCTAATGAGCCTGGTTAGTACCCTGGTGAAGTTGTCATATCGCCTCTCTGCGTAGGAAGCCTTTCTCAATCCTTTACCCTTTATTCATGTGCTAATTTTCACTTATTTGACTATGCTCAAGGCACTTATTTAACTATGGAATTTATTTCTTGGGAGGATGAGGGACCCCAACTTATTTTTCTTGCAAAAGAGGTTGCTCCTGGTCTATATGAGGACTTTCGGGTTTTCTTGGATATCCTTTTGTCTCCTAAGGTCAGCTATATCCCCTTTCCATCTAGTGACCAAATACACCAAGAATTTCTTTTTACATCAGTCCCTTGTGCTAGCATATGAGAGCCTACTTGAAACAAGTGAATTATTGAAAAAAAAATGAGAACAACAAAAAACAAAACAAAACTATGGTATAGGGTATGGTGATGACCCCCCTGGGGCTGTGAGGTAAAATAGTGCTTAAGGTCATGCCCTTTTACCAGGATGACCTCAATCCTCCATTCAAGGGTTTGTGGCCTATAAGTGTGTAAGCCCACCTTTTCTTTAATTTGGAAGGGACCTTTCCACAGGGCCTGGAATTTGGAGTGTTTCCCTTTATCTTCGTGAGCTTTGTCCCATTTGAGGACAAGGTCAACTACTTCAAAATATTTGTTTCCGGTAAACTTCTTGTCAAACCATCGTTTTATTCGACTTTGGTGGATGGCAAATTTTTCTTGGGTTTTCAGCCTTTCCTCCTTCAGCTTCAACAATGTGTCTATTCGGGTTTGTAAGGCAGGGCAAGGGGTGCCATGATTTTCTTGAGATAATTAAAGGGTTGGGAGAGACAAGTTGGGAGGAAGAATAGCCTCTTTTTCGTACACAAGAAAAAATGGGGTGGTGTCCAAAGACGATTTGGGTGTGACCCGATCAGCCCATAGGGTATTATGGAGTGTATTATTCCAATTTCATTGTTGGGACAACAAATTTTTTTTGATGATGCAGATGAGGTTCTTATTAGTTGACTCTGCTAACCCATTTCCTTGCGGGTAATATTAAGCAGAGTGTTTCAGCACTATACTATTTTCTAGGGAAAACTCATATAATTTAAATGATGAAAAATGTGTTGTGTTATAAAAAAAAAGGTAGGTTGGAATGCCGAACCTGATCATGATGTGTTGGGTGATGAAAGCTATTACCTCTTCATCATTGACTTGATGCAACAGTATTACTTCAACCCACCTTGTGAAGTAGTCCATGGCTATGAGGATGTATCTATGTTCCTTGGAGGATTGTGGAAAGATTTCCCCGATCACGTCGAGCCCCCACTGCTGAAAAGGTTCTTCCACAGCGACAGACTACAACGGGGTGGATGGCCGTATTTACCTATTAGCGAAATTTTGACATTGTGGGCATTTCCAGACATAAGCGTGTGCATATTTGAACAATTTAGGCCAATATAAATTGGCACGCATGATCTTGTGAGCAGTGGTATCACCCACATAGTGCCCACTCGCTGGACCATCATGGAGCTCCATAAAAACTTTATGTGCCTCATCATACTCCAAAAAATGTAGCAGGACTCCACTGTGGTGTTTACGAAACAACTTACCCTACACTAGTTGTTAGGATACATCTTTCAGTCTTAACGCACGTTTATGGTGAGGAGTTATAGTGCTCCCCATTGTACTGTGCCTCAAATATTGCTCGAGATCAACGTACCATGAGGAGGTATTCTATCTGGATATACTATCAATTTGATACATGTCTATTTCTTGTTCCCAACTCTCTTCTTCACTGCTTCGCAAGTCTGCAGTTTCTACAGCCATCTGGCATAGTCCTTGGCCTTTTATAGTGTGTGCTAGCTTGAATTCCAGGTCATACACTTGAAGAAATGTCATCCAGTTGCCTCATCTCTCACCTAGTTATTGTTGTATGAAAAGTGAGCGAACAGCTGGGTGAGGTACGAATATTGTGATGTGACTCTTCAAAATATATGGCCTGAAATGTTTAACACCTTGTACACTACGTAAGCTTTCTTATCAATATCTAGATAATTCAACTCGGCACGTTGCAATCCAACGCTCATGAATGATATGGGCTTCTCATTGTTGTTGTCATGTTTCTGAGTAAGGACAGCTACTGAAGATGAATCTGAGATGAAGGTGTATAAGATAAAGCCTTTGCTGAAATCCAAACTATGAAGAGCAGGTTCTTTCACAATGGCTCGCTTAATGTTATGGAATGCTTCTTTCTCAGGAGGATTCCATTTTAAGTTAGTGTTCTTCTTGATCATACCTTGCAACAGTTTCACAATTTGGGTGAAATCTAATATAAATTTTCATAGAAAGTTTATTTTCCCGAGGAAAGACTGCATGGCCTTATTGCCACTTGGGGGAGGAATCTGGGCAATGACTTTCACACATTCTAGATCCACTATTATGTCGTCCTGAGTTATGATGTGCCCCAAAAGGTTTCCTTTGGAGACAGTGAAAATGCTTTTCTTCGAGTTTAGTGAGATCCCACATTTTCGACACCTTTAAAAAATATGCTTGAGGTGATGTAGGTGGTCAGAACTATGTTTTGAAAATACGATGACATCATCGAGGTATACTACCATGCTTTTCCCTATGAGCCCTCTAAAGGAAATGTCCATGTCTCTCTATAAGTTTGCGCTAGCATTGATCAAGCCAAAGGGCATGCTTCTGAATGCGAAAGTTCCCCATTTAGTTCTGAATGTGGTTCTCATCTGATCGGGTTCAGCCACTAGTACTTGGTTATAACCTAAAAAGCCATCCAATAAAGAGAAAATTTCTGATCCTGATACAGCTTGAAGGATTTGCTCCATAGGGGGCACCGAGTAGTTGTCCTTGTCCGAAGCTCTGTTCAAATTTCAGAATTCTACGCATAAACAAATTTTGCCAGATTTCTTAGGAACTAGGACCAAGTTTGACATCCAGGTTGAATGTCGAACTTTGAAAATTATATGGACATCCAAGAGTTTCTTCAGCTCCTTTTGGATCATTGGGTCTAAGGTGGGGTGTACTTTCCTCAGTTTCTGCTGGAATGGTTTCACTCCTTACTTTATGGGTATCACGTGCTGGATGATCCATGTGTCATAGGTATGCAACTCATCATACGTCTAGGCAAACACATCTTAGTATTTCTTAAATAACTCAGTGAAATATTGCCTCTCCTGAGGGGTGAATTCATTACCGAGATTGACAAACTTGGGCTCCTTGTCCATCTTGAGGTTTATTTGTCGGTGCGTTAACGTGGATCTTTGCACCTTTGTGTTGGGAGGGCCTCGAAAATGGTTCTATAAGTCAAAAAAAAATTCGAGCAATACGATCCCTTTAGGTATGGGATTTTCCTTATGATCGCCTTGTTCCTTCTCTAAGGCCTGATCATGATCCTCTTCTTCTATAACTATGTCCTTGAACACGTCCACATTTAGCATGAAATCCAGTACGTGTTGATCATCATCAAAAACGCGCAAATTAGTGACATTGTTTGGTACAGATGGCTTGTAAATAATTTCAATAGAAAACCCATCTCTAAGTGGGGTGAACCTAGAAGCAGCATTAGCAACTGTATCAACCACTACATTATGCATTCTAAGTACAGATTTAATACCGAAAGCATCAAAAGCAGAAATTACATGCCATACCTCTTGCTGGTAGCCTTTCAAATGCGAGGGCAAGCAATGGATGGTGTTACGTACCTCACGGGTGATAGTCTCGGAGTCTCCAATTACCTATAAATAATAAAATTTGAGATCTATGGCCTTTTTGAGCCTGAGAAACAATGCTTCATACTCAACTATATTATTCATGCACTAGAACTCTAGCTAGCATGAAATTAGAAACTTGTTCTTCTGAGGGTCCAGCAGGATACAACCCATGCTAACCCCATCATGGGTTTTGGAACCATTGTAGTACAAGTTCCACATTTCATCTATTGATTTGACAAGGCTATTCGAGCACATAGGAGACACACTTGGGGAAGTGGTTTCTAATGGGTCTTTCATCAAGGTGGAGTGGTCGTTAGTGACCAACAATAGCTCAGACTAGATGTCTTGAGTGACCGAAGATTAGGGGGTTGTTAATCAAGGTTATCACTGATGGCAACATGGCTTTTACTAAGATGTCAATATTCTTGAGATGCCTGGTTCTAGATGATGATGTCTTGCCCTAAGAAGTTGCCAAATGTCTGATTAGTGATCTAGTCCTTCAGTATAAGTCCATGATGTCAAGAACTATACTTAATGAAGCCATACTTGTGATGATGCTATAATCTTATATGACCACACTTAATGATGGTTTTTGATGAATACTGGAACGCTGAGAAATGACGTGATTGATGATTGAAATAGACCTTCCTGATGATACTTCCTATAACATATCGCTACGCCACTATATAATAAACTCATTGCAGATGTCCTACCATGATCCTATGATGAAGGTGTTAAACAATGAAGAAGACAAAACCATGAAGAAGCCTAACAAGAGAAGCCTATCTGCCCTACCTCAAACTCTACACTAACTAATGACCAGTCACATTAAAAAATGTTTTTTACTATCTTAAAGGTGGCCTCTAAATTTGATACCAATTCCATATTTTAGAAAACAATTTTGTCTTTCTAATGAGATTTTACTTGCCTCAAAACTCCCAGCGGTTTGTGAGAAAATGAATTTTTAAGTTTAAAAGTAATATTTTTTAAGGCTAGCCGACCCACACTTGGACATTCATGTCGGCCTTCCTCCAAGAGACGTCTCCCTTTATTAAAGGTCGAAGTCCTATATAAATATGATGTCAAGCACCTCACTTCAACCCTGAATTCAGTCAAGAATTCAGAAATTGAACACAAAATTAAGAAGGAGGCCAAGAAGGACTTTGGCGTCATGTTTTGGGCTAAATATTTATGATTAGGTTACCTCAAGCTAGTGGACAACTTGAACTAGGAAAATCATCTTGAAACCTAAAGTATACACCTGTGTTTGCAGCATTGGATTGCACTCATTTGCTGGAGGACAAAACTTTGATATTTGTTACAGATTGCAGTCCCATGGAGGCTAGGCTCTAGAAACTCAGTTCTGTAGCTTGTAGTCTCATTGAAGAATTTCAGACCAATGATCCAAGGCTTGTAGAGGCTCAAATTAGTTAGCATGTATACCTCAGATCAGTGAAATAAAGGCACAAACCTGTGATTATATTAAACCGAACCTGAGACTTGTATTATAGCCTAGTTTAGGCTTGGATTAGCTCAGTGCTATGGATAGGTTTCTCCTTAACTCAGAATTCAGAGCAGCGCGGTCCTATTGGTTTAGTTACCTATGGTAGCTTCTGTGTGGAGTGATTGAACTTGCCTCCTGTAGAAGCTAGCATTATAGAGGGTTGTCTGGGATTGCAGGCTATTTTGGATTGCAGTCTTGGACTATGTCAAATCTGTGAGTTATATTGTCTCAATGTTAAGTTATTGGCTACAATAGGTTCTTTATCTAAATCAGTGAAGTAAGAGGAGTACTTAATATATCCTTTTCCGGTCATTTAAGAAGAAATTAGTAAGAACATCATCATCACTGTTAGAGAATGTGACCTACAACAGTTTCAAGAAGTAAAAGAGGTACCAAAGCACAACCACATAATCAAGAACAGTGTAATCACATCATCAAGGGAAGAACACATTCAGTTCTCAGAATTGAAGGAAGAACAAATGCATCAATTTTATCATTAAAACATATTTTAAGCATTGAAAATACAACATAAAAGATCTTGTTTGAATGAGAATCTTTGGAGAATTGTTGTCCTAGAGCAACATTGTAATAGCATGGAATACTTTAAGAACACAATACTTGCAACAGTTTTTGGACAGACCCTTGTAGACTTCTTGTTGAGGTAGTGTAGAAGCTGGTCTTGGTGACATTCTTACAGACCTTGATTGAAGCCGAACTTGGAAATATTGTTTGGGTACAATGAAGAGCTGTGGAGACACCTTTATGTGAAGAAAAGGTTGTCATTGATGATGTGACGTGGAGACTAAGTGAAGGCATTCATGAATATTTTCAGGGCTCATTGAATAATACTTTGGGAGCCATGAAGAATAACCAATGATATTTTGATGAAGTAAGGATAGGGTTGGAGCCCTTGAGGTTGGTGCCTAAGAATTGACAAGGTTGGTGCCTTGGAATATATGGTTGGAGCCCTATAGGATTGGAGTCCTCGAGAGACTAGGTTGGAGCCTGTACGAGATATAGGGTTGGAGCCCTTGAGGTTGGTGCCTCATAATTGACAAGTTTGGATCCTTGGAAGCCCAAGTCGGTGCTTGGAAAATATAGGTTGGAGCCTGGAAGATTGAATATTGGTGTCTTCATCTAGGGTTTGAGCCCTACATATATTGTACTTGATTTATTTTAAAGAAGAAATTAATAAAATCATTTATTCTTATTGTTCATTTTGTGTTCTAAATATAGGTGATCTAACTAGTAAAATTAATAATTGAAAATAAATATTGATTCACCCCCCTCTCAATATTTCCAACAATTGGTATCAGAGCCAGTAACTTCACTCAAAGCCTAATAGCTTGAAGGTTTATCATTAGAACACAAATGGAAAAGCCAAGGAAGAAAGTCTCCAATCCTCCTAAAGATGTGTCTTCCTCAACCATTGAAATTGAAGCAAATCAATTTGCGAAGGCTCCATTGTTCAATGGAAATTTTGATATATGGTTGGTAAGAATGAGGAATTTCTCGAAGACTTAAGGCATTGAAGTCTCGAAATCAGTGATTACTAATAGCATGATGGAAGGAGAATCCAATGAGTATAATACAAGAGCAATGAAAGAAATCTTGAATGGGCTACCTGATTCTATGAAGGCCAATTTGAAAAAATGTTCATTAGCAAAAGGAATATATGACAAACTTCATGATCTTCACTCAAAAGGATGATTGACAATGATCTGTAGTCAAGAAGATGATGAAAAACAAGAAATAAGTCCAGAATACATCAACAAAGTTGGAGATAAGAGAGATGACAACAAGGCTAAAGAAGACCTAGAAGATGAAGAGAACAAAGAAGACTTTGAAGAAGATCTCCTAAATAAACTTATGGCTTCCATGGAAGAGATTAACAATTTGAAAAAGGAAAATGAGGAACTTAAGAAGAAAGCGCAAGATGGTAACCAAGACAAGACAAGGAAGGAAGCTGACTTTGTCAAGCTTCAAGTACAAGAAAGGGATGAGGAGATCACCAAAATTAAGGAGGAATTTAATCAAAACAAAAGAAAGCATCATGAAGAATTCATATCTATGACAAATCAATTGGATAAGGCAAAGAAAAGGGAAGAAGCTTTGTCAAGACACCTTGAACAAAGACTTAAGAGCTTGAACAATCTTGAAGAAGAGATTCGTCAATACAAGGAAGAGGTCTCCTCTCTTAGATCTCAACTAGAAGAAGCAAGGGAACAAGCACAAGGATCAAAGAAGATGACGGAAACTTTGGCATTCATAGAAGGACAAGTTGATGAATAAATATTCAAACTAAAAGCAGAATTCAACCTTCTCAAAGCCAGAACATGTGAAGCTACAAGAATAAAAGAAGAAATGGAGAGCAGTCTAGCAAAGAAGAATGAAGAAGTCTTCATAATTAAATAAAATACCATCTCCCTTAAAAACGAAGCACATGAAGCAATAAGGATGATGGAAGAAATGAAGAAGCAACTAGTCATGAAAGATGAATATTGTGAAAATTTGAAAGGAGAAATTGTCTTTCTTAAAAAGGAATTTGAATTGCTGAATAAGAACTTGAAATGCTCTCAAACCCTAGATGACATCCTAAGTCATCAAAGGTCTCCCCTTGATAAATCAGGTCTTGGCTATGCAGGTGAATCCTCAAGAAAGAATGATAATGCTTCAAACAACAAAGATGTGAGGAACCTAAAAAGAAATGTTGATGCTCCCTATTCCAGCAAGGGCAAGGAGAAGAAACAAGACAACAATGGAAGAAACTATGTTCTAAGGAGACTTGCAGATGGTGTCAAGAATACAAAAGGCAATGAAAATTATCAAAGAATCCCAAGGAAAAAAGACTTCAGAAGTACTTCTAGGAACTCTTCATCTCCCAAGTACCAAAGTATATTTCTTGGATATTGCTATTCTTGTACAAACTTTGGGCACATGGCAAAAGATTGTAGGGCATATCACAAAGACAAATATAATGGTCCCTGTCAATCTCCTCGAAGCAATTTCGCAAGAAGTCATGATTCCTTATTCATGAATAAAATAGAGTGCTTCAATTGCCATAACATTGGACATATGGCACATGATTGTAACTTGAATTGGGCCCCTGCACAAGCTAGAACCATGCCAGAGAAGAAATCTACACAAGTATGGAGAAGGAAACAAGTTGGGTCTCGAAGTCTCTTGACCATTCCAACGAACAACACATGTTGTTGACTAGATGATGTCATCCTTGATATTCCAAGTATTTGATGGTGAAACCCTACCAAAAGGAGACCATGCATACAGTTAGGGGGAGTTTGTGATTCTTGAGTATTCCTATAGAAAGTGATCCATGAGTGGGTCCTATGAAATCCTTGACAGGGAAAATTTTAGGGGCGAATTTTAGCCCAAAGGCAAAATTTAAGGGGTTTTAGATTTTATTGGGGTGAATTTTTTATATAAAACCTTTTTGTATAGTTTTGTATAATTAGTCCCAAAATTATTTTTAAAATAAACAATTATTATGCTTTAGCCCAAAAATATAAGGGCGCATAAAACATAAAACGTTGGATTCGCCTCCGCATTTAGTGGTCTAGATAGTTTTGGTTTATATTCGCCCCGATTTACTAGGCTCGAGGGTTTTGGAACTGCATTCGCCCCAATACCCAGTATGGCTGCAGGGTTGGAGTCGACAATGGAGTCAGTCTGGAAAAGAGGTGTCTACTCATATCAATCCAGCAACCCTTCGGCCACATATGGATCTGCAATCGAAATGGGTGAATTGGTATGTTGGGGCTGCGTTTTTTTGGAGGTGCTTGGTCATATGGATGGAGTTTTCCAAAACCCAACATGGAATGACGCTGTTGCTGGTCTTGCCCCTGGTTGGCCCGATCTCCCAAATATGAATGGTGGTCTGAGCATTGCATGGAGTGGCTAACGTTGGTCCTGGCTATATATATATAATTCCCTGATTGGCACTTTTTGCAAAGCAGGCAAAGGGTCCAAAGCTGAAATTCTTGCTGCCTTTATGGAGAGGAATGGCTGCCTTCCAGATGTGGTTACTTACAATACTTTGATCAACTATCACTCCAAGGAAGGCCATTTGAATGAGTCTCAGAGGCTGTTTCTTAAAATGACAAATAAGGGTATTGTTCCTAACAGCTATAGTTACAATGAGCTAATTGTTGGCTTCTGCAAGGCAAACAAATTGGAGAAATGCAATCTGCTAGTATCTTAAATGATGGAGGTTGCTGGCTTAAGTGATGTTGTTTCATACAACACACTTATTAATGCACTTTGCAAACTTCATAGAACTGGTACTACTTATAAGCTGCTGAGTGAAATGTGACAGAAAGGTATTGTTCCAGATATTGTCACCTACACTACACTGATAAATGGGTTTTTTGAAGAAGGTCATCCTGACCTCATAGAGGAGCTTTTCCATGAGATGTGGACGGAAGGTTTTATGCCTTATGTGATTACCTATACCACTGTGATTAATCACTTCTGCAGGATGGGTAGGACTGACCAGGCCCATGATCTACTATCTGATGGTAAGAAAGGGAATTAATCCTGATGTGGCTTCATACAATGCTTTAATAAATGGGCTTTGCAAATCGTTTAGAATAAGTGAGGCGGTTGAACTTTTTGAAGAAATGATAGAGAGTGGTTGCTATCCGGATGAGAATACTTATAGTCTGGTCATTGGAGGTCTTTGCTGAGAAGAAAAGCTGAGCAAAGCTTGTAAACTTTGGGATCAAATGATGGAGAAAGGCTTCATCCTTGTTTAAGCACTCGTGAAATTTTGGTCGACATTGTTCGAAGGAAGGGCATGATTGAAGGGAATACAAAACAGGTACTATTATAACTTTCCAGATTTTGTGTACAATACCTGTTCTGTGTGTCACACATCACTCTTCCTACTAGTTGACAATAGGGATCCTTTTAAATGTTTCTTCACAATTTATGCGTACATAACTAGAGATCAAAATTAACTCCTCTTTGAACAAGCTTATGCTAAGAACTTGAGATCAAAATTATCTATCTTCCTTTTTCCCGTTGAACAATTTGTTCAATTAAACTTTGGTTCGTGGCTTTCTTTAATTTGTATATATTTACTTATTTTTATGGCGAAGCTCTTGTAAAGGCTGGAGTTCCAGGATAGAGAATGGGCTGTCATTCAATCTTGCTTAGTTTCTAAGCAAGAAATATTTCAACAAGGGGTTTTCAAACAATGCTAATTAGACAGAAGTACACTCATGGGCATGACCACCGTACTGTTGCTCCTCGGTCAAACAGGTTGGTTCCCCTACCAACTATTTTTAAAAATTGAATGGCAGCAGCTGTTGGAGCCATTGACCAAGATAAAGTAAACTTTAAATTTGTGCTAATGAGTTATGTACTCATTTGGTTAATGGTATGATGTTTTGGACTCTTGATTCTAGAGGCCATTTAGAAGCTTAATTTTTTATGTATTTTCACTCAGAAGTTCAACTATATGTAATCCCAAAACTTATGTCAATGATTCCATTATAATATATTCACCTTTTACCATGCACAAGTAAACATTGAACATTTAGTGTGTAATGGTTTGGATTTACATTGTTACATGGATCTATTATTTTAATTCAAATTTGAGTATTTTAGGTATTACTTTGTGGTCCAATTCTTCAACCCAGTTTTTTCCCAGTTCTGGCCCATTTTGTGATTTTGGGAATCCAGTTCCAGTTCTGACTACTATGGTCAGTGCTCAGATGTACATATCAAGGAAAATAATTCTAGCAGATAGAAGCAATGTCAATCACTTATCACGAATCTGTAATATAGCTTCCCATTTATAAATAGTTAGCACCACCACATGGTGAAACATCAGATTTAGTCAAGTGACACATATAGGTAACCGAATTCATTAGAAGGGAGCATACTGACCTTTCATTTTTCATGGAAGAAACAGTTGTCATGGACAATGGATCTTAACATTGTTTCTCGCTCAATTGAATTATCCAACTTGGCACCTTCATTTCAAATCCACCCGGTGCTTGTAATATGCAAAATATCCATTATTAAACTGCCAAACATACTCTACTACATAGGACCACTCGATGCATGTCTGTCTTCCAAACAGAATTCTGAATATATAATTTTATGGTTAGTTAAAAAATTTGATGGATCTGTTGTGGGAAGCATGATAGCCTATAAAAATGTATACGAATATTTGCCACCCAAAAGGTCATAAGACTTTCTTCGCCATTTGACCCCAGTGCACATCATCCTCAGTATTATTCTAGAGCATCCCATTTCTTATAACCATCATATTATCACAATTATAACATATCTTATTCATTCCAAATAATTCCCATTTAACCAAGAACATAGTGAAATATACAACAGTTTGAACTTTGTACCAACCCCTCTCAATTATGCTAACAAGAAATTGTGCGATATATATATATATATATATATATATATATATATATATATATATATATAATCAGAATAACAGTACTATTTATCTCACTAGAGACTTGTAAAATATGAGAATTTAACAACATTCTAGACAAAGGGAGAATAGGGTGCAGCACTCAGTATACTTAAAGTTTACAATTGTAGGAACCACGAAGCAGTTAGAAGCATCTAACAGTTTGGCATCTCAGGTGTCTGTCAACTCAAATGCTCTGCTTTCTAGGAATCTATCCCACCAGTGATCTACCATACCCTTTTGTATCTTTAATAGCTCAACATCTCCTTGTCATAGATAGTTAAAAGAAAGCCATACAAAATCATCACTTGCACAAAACACTGGGGGTAGACATGATACTAGGGGACTAATATGGATGATTGAAGTGATCTTGCCCACTGCTTCTTTATTCAGAATCACTTTCTGCTGGACGAGTAGGCTGGATATAACCATTTCTTGACCCCAAGAACATGCTTTTGCCATACAAAGTTGTTTGTTTGTTTGTTTTTTTTTTTTTTTTTTTAACACCAACAAGGACAGCTAAACTTAAATATACAAGGATTTACAAAATAAATCCAGCTGTACCTGTAGGCAATACATAGTCATCAGTCCCAAAATTTGATCTAAGACTATTTGCCTTTATATCTATGTGTATAAAGGCAGTATGTCTATGCCATTAGCTGGCAATTTAACCAAAAATTATGATTGTAAACTAACTTACAGACTGACTCTGGGCAGTTATTAAGACAAATCTTAGCTTCTTTAATAAAAAAAGACGAAACCAACATATCAATGCAACTCATGAAAATAACACTTATACAAAAGACCAAATATAACTGATCTGGACTTTTGCTGGAGGAAGATAACCCAAAGGGACAAGTATACATGCCATATCGATGTGGAACTCCCAGGGAAGCACTGGTCAATGCTCCCTCTTAAATATATGAAGTTCGAACTGACATGGATTTCACAATACACACATACCTCTGGTACTTCTGACACAACTCCCAATATTCCTAGAAAGACTCTGCCACAGAAAAATCATGGTGATTTTGTTCTACAATTTATAAGACATTATTAAACCCATTGCGGGTGGAACTTCCACTCCATGAGGGAATGTCTACATGAATTGACTGAAAATGAACCCATAATTATTTGAAATGCCTAAATTCCCTTGTCCTTTAATATGTTTTATAAGTACCACTTTGAATGCATCAGTTGTAATTAGTCATAGTCAGCTACATTAATGCCACAATTCCCATTGCTAGAGAGAACCTGACAACTCCCAAGCTTGACTCCAACATTCACCAAAGTCGAATTGAAGGATTGCCTTCGATGCCTCTCATAACGCCATTCCAAATTCATCATATCCACAGTGTTTTTCAAATACAGGACATCTGTGTAAAACCTAAGTTGCTACTGCAAACACAATGTGTCTGATTCCCTAGAGCACCAAAAAACAAGTTGTAAAGTTATGGCACTGCATCTAAGAAAAAATTAATATTGTACATTGTACTCGAACAAGCTTGAAAAATTAAGCCTCCTCAAACTTAGGTTTCAAACAAGTGTCACAAAAAATCTATGAGCAGCAACTGAGCCACGGTGACTATCACAGCAACTGAGGATTATTGTGCAGTGTTAGAAGGGATTACAAGTGTTGGCCAAGTGGATTTGTCCACCAGTCTTTAATTTTTTTCCTACAAATGGATTCCAAGTGCTAGGCAACTGGATTTGTCCACCAATCTTCAAGTTTCTTCCTCTGAAAGGATTCCAAGTGCTCAGCAAATGGATTTTTCCACCAATTTTCAAGTTTCTTCCTACAATAGTCCATTGTCTTCTTCATTTCGCAGAAAGCATGGCTCAATCACCAAGGGAAGCTAGAGGAAAGGGAGTAATTACCCCGTTGATGTTGTCCCTCTCCATTTTTCTTTAGAGTCTGTTCGTGCTCCATCTGTTGGACGTGGGGCTGCAACAACAGCTTCAAATGTTGAAAGTACATTATTTTAGCAAAATTGTGGGCTCGGGAGCAAAAGTGTCCATTGTGGAAGCATGTTACAAGACAGCAAGGGCCTAGGTCCAAACTAAGGGCGGAGGAAATGTTCTTTGGACGTGTAATTTTCTCCTTAATCAATTTAAGATCACTTCCTTCCAAGTTATGTGCCATTTGTTGGACACACCTTGTGTACTTGGAGCATGTCCAGAAGTGAGTGCATCCAAATGAAAAGAATTGGAAAGAGAGGCCATTGTTGACTTGGTGGCAGCAACATCTAAGAAAACCAACAATGAGGATCCTCTTCCAATCTTGAGGAAATCATCAAATAATTATCCATCTAAGAGTGGCAGTGCATCGAGCAACAAAAAAGAGGGAAGCTGACCAAATGGACAAGATAATTCAGCAAGTGAGGAAGGAGGAGATAGATCTTACCATTGGGTTTTTTTCCTTTATCTCAACTTCATCTCATTTAATGTTGCACAGTCACCTTAATTTGTTGAGATACAAGGTACATGCCTCCTAGTTAGAAAAGCTTAGAACCACATTGTTGGTAAAGGCAAAGAAGGAGGTGGATAATATGGTAGAGCCTATTGAGTCATCATAGCCCTTATCTGGTGCTAGTACTATTTCTAATGGATGGACAGATGTAGCACATCATCCACTCATCAACTTCATGGTAGCTTTCTTGAATGGACCAATCTTCTTGAAGGCAGTGGATGTTCTTGGAAAATACAAGGATGCACAATATATAGGTGAGTTGTTCGTGAAAGTTATTAAAGACGTAGGTGTTGATTCTTGTGTGCAAATTATTACAAAAATGCATCTATTTACAATGATAAGACATGATTGTGGAACCTAAATATCCACAAATATTTTCGACGCCTTGCATCATGCATTCTTTGAATTTAGCACTTAAATATATTGCTTCGAATGTGACATGGATAGGAACTCCTATTGAGGATGCATGCCATGTTTGCAATTTTGTACAAAACCATAGCAATGCCCTCACAATCTGTTGAAACTCCTAATACTAGCCCAGAATTATTTTCTCGCAACAATTATTTATTCCCAACAATTTATTTTATTAACCAAATAAATTCTGAATTCTTGAAAAATAAAATCATTGGTATTTTAGCATTCAAAAATTTATATGGAGTGGAAATAAAATCAAAGAGATATAAATCACACATTACAACAGATAAAGACCCACAACAATTCTGCTTCATTAATTAATCTAGAAAATCAAGGTTTCGACCCACAGGGAATTTACAAAGAAAAATACAATGACTGTAACTTGCAACTCGGTCCCACTAGAATAATTCAGCGAAAGGAAACTTGGCCAATTGGAAACTAACCACTAAAAAAATTTTTCTTAGAGAAAACTCAGTCAAGTTGATTGTTGGTTGAACGGTTAATTGTTGGTTCAATGGACATAAGATCTTGCAGGAACAAATACGAAATGGAAAAATGGAGCCCATCATGGGGTACTCTTTGTAATTCTTCACCACTGCTACCTTCCATGCTTCCTCAAACTCCTCTCCAACGTCAATATCAGTGCTAGTAGTAGAATGAGAAACAACACTACGCTTAGCAGAACTAGAAGAACGCGTTTTCCAAACTGTAGGAGAACTACTTCCCTCACGAGTCACCATGTGCCATGCTTGGTCTCGGTGGTTCTCTTCCTTCTACTCCTGGTTCAACTACCATATTTTCATTGGAACCAACACCCCTAACTCCACTAGACAACGATTCACCATTTTGTAGTAGTGATTCACCATTTGTATTGGTGATTCGCCATGATTTTACAAGATAGTATAATCTCGTGAGAGATTCGCCAAAAAATTATATATACATATTATATTATTAATAAAATCGCCTTCCATTTTTCCTATGTATCATGGAGATTCGCCCATTTATTATATATATAAATTTAGGGGGATTCTTAAAATTTTCCCTGATCCTTGATGAGTTACACATGGACAATTTTGATAGATCATCTCTCAGGAGCAGCTCCATTGAAGAACATGATTCCAATATTTACTTCTTCCACCCGATCACAAGGCAAAAATACTTCTTTATGCTAGAGGATTTTATGCAGGCAAGGGAAGTTGGTTCATCACATGAAGAGGTACAAACACATCGATCATGGACCATATTGCTAGAATAAAGAGCACCATGACAGCGGGAGTAACATACCTATGAATGATTACTATTCATAAAGAAAAGAAGTAGCTTGACAAGGGGAGTACTTGGGCACCCCATTTTCCATTGATGTCAAAGGGGGAGAGAATGTTGGAAGGGTAAGAATATTTCCATTTATGACAGACGGGGAGATTTTTAATCAAGGTTGTCATTGATGGCAACATGGCTTTGACTGAGATTTCAATATTCTTGAGATGCCTGGGTCTAGATGATGATGTCTTGCACTAATAAGTTGCCAAATGTCTACTTAGTGATCTAGTCCTTCAGTACAAGCCCATGATGTGAATAACTATACTTAATGAAGCCATACTTGTGATGATGTTGTACTCTTATATGAGCACACTTAATGATGGTTTTTGATGAAGATTAGAACACTGAGAAATGACGTGATTGATGATTGAAAGAGACCTTCCTAATGATACTTCCTATAACATATCACTGCACCACTATATAATGCACTCATTACAGATGTCCTACCGTGATCCTATGATGAAGGTGTTAAACAATGAAGAAGCCTAACAAGAGAAGCCTATCTGCCCTACCTCAAATTCTACACTAACTAATGACCAGTCACATTAAAAAATGTTTTTTATTATCCTAGAGGCAGCCTCTCAATTTGATACCAATGCCATCTTTTAGAGCATAATTTTTTCTTTCCAATGAGCTTTTACTTTCCCCGAAACTCCCAACAATTTGTGCGAAAATGAATTTTTAATTTTAAAAGTAATATTTTTTAAGGTTAGCCGACCCACACTCAGACATTCATGTTGGCCTCCCTCCAAGAGATGTGTCCCTTTATTAAAGGTCGAAGTCCTATATAAATATGACGTCCAATACCTCATTTCAACCATGAATTCGGTCAAAAATTCAGAAATTGAGCATAGAATTAAGGAGGAGGCCGAGAAGGAATTTGGCATCACTTTTTTGGCTAAATATTTGTGATTGGGTTACCTTAGGCTAGTGGATAGATTGAACTAGGAAAATCATCTTGAAACCTGAAGTATACAACTGTGTTTGCAGCATTGGATTGTGCTCATTTGCTGGAGGACATAACTCTGATTTTTGTTATAGATTGCAGTCCCATGGAGGCTAGGCTCTAGCATTGGTGGCTTGGAACTACAACTCAGTTCTGTAGTTTGCAATCCCATTAAAGAACTTCAAACCAATGATCCAAAGCTTGTAGAGGCTCAAATTATTTAGTATTTATACCCAAGATCATTGAAATAAAGGCACAAACATGTGATTATATTAAACCAAAACTCAGACTTGTATTGCAGCCTAGTTTAGGCTCATATTATCTCAGACCTGTGGATACTTTCTCCTTCACTCAAAATTTATGGCAGCTCGGTGCTATTGGTTCAGTTACCTGTGGCAACTTCTGTGTGGAGAGCTTGAACTTGCCTCCTGTAGAAGCTAGCATTACAGAGGGTTGTCTCGGGTTGCAAGTTATTTTGGATTGCAGTCTTGGACTATGTCAAATATGTGAGTTATCTTGTTTCAATGTTAAGTTATTGGCTAGAATAGGTTCATTATCTAAAGCAGTAAAGTAGGATGAGTACTGAAGATATTCTTTTCCTGTCATTTAGGAAGAAATTAGTAAGGACATCACAATCACTGTTAGAGAAAGTGACCTGCAACAGTTTCAAGAAGTAAAAGTGGTACCAAAGTGCAACCACATAATCAAGAACAGTGTAATCACATCATCAAGGGAAGAACACATTCAGTTCTTAGAATTTAAGGAAGAACAAATGCATCAGTTTTATCATTAGAACAAATTTTAAGCATTGAAAATAAAAAATAAAAGATCTTGTTTGAATGAGCATATTTGGAGCATTTTTGTCCTAGAGCAACATTATAATAGCAGAGAATACTTGAAGAACACAATACTTACAACAGTTTTTGGACAGACCCTTGTATACTTCTTGTTGAAGCAGTGTAGAAGCTGGTCTTGGTGACATTCTTGGAGACCTTGATTGAAGCCCTCATGGAGTGGCCTTGGAAATATCGTTTGGGTACCATGAAGATCTTTGGAGACACCTTCATGTTAAGAAAAGGTTGTCATTGATGATGTAACATGGAGACTAAGTGAAGGCATTGCTGAAGATTGTCAGGGCTCATTGAAGAAGACTTTGGGAGCCATGAAGAATAACCAATGATGTTTTGACGAAGTAAAGATAGGGTTGGAGCCCTTTATTTTGGTGCCTCAGAATTGAAAAGGTTGGTGCCTTGGAAGATAGGGTTGGAGCCTGTACCAGATATAGGGTTGGAGCCCTTGAGGTTGGTGCCTCAGAATTGACAAGGTTGGAGCCTTAGAAGTTCAAGTCGGTGCTTGGAAATACAGGTTGGAGCTTGGGAGATTGAAAATTTGTGTCTTCATCTAGGGTTGGAGCCCTGCATATATTGCACTTGATTTATTGTAAAGAAGAAATTAATAAAATCATTTATTCTTATTGTTCATTTTGTGTTCTAAATATAGGTGATCTAACTGGTAAAATTAACAATTGAAAATAAATATTGATTCACCACCCTCTAAGTATTTCTAATAGGGGTTTGGTAGCATCCGAAAATGGATTCTAAGAAGCACATACCGATCTCCTCTTGCGAAAAACTAATTGGTTTGTTAGTTGCGTCCAGGTCGGTCACTGTGTGTTTTATGTAAGGCTCGCTTTGTACCCGGATTTTATTGTTCCTTCCCTTGTAAGGGAGACACAGGTGGGACCAGTCAGTGGCAAAGTATCCTTGCATCTTGCTAGACCAATATATGCTCAAAAGAAGGCCATAGGCCTTGGGGATATCCATGATTACTATTTCAATGCACTGATGCACCCTAGAATCATAGGATAAGCAGATAATGACATTATCTAATTCACCTACTACAAGAACCTAAGATATAAAGAATTGAATGATCCTGACATCATTTTTCTTAGGGTAGATGTTCAACTTCTTTCATACAGACAAGGGAATAACATTCATCGATGTAACAGAATCAATGAGGAAATTATGGACATTGAAGTTGAAAATATCGAAGGATAGAAGGAAAGGTGGTGTGGATCCCCTGGATTTTGCATTCACGGAATTCACGATAAACTGGGGACTAGCAGCAGCTTGGCCAGATGTGGTGCTCACGGGTTTGGTTGCGGGTAGGATGGAAAATTCTTTGAGGATATGATCTCACTGGTTAGCAATGAAAGTGAGTTCGTAGAGAGAAATATTGGCCCGATTATTCTTCATATCCTCGATAATGTTATACCCAGAGTTTGTGTGTGGGATAAGTTTGGCGGCGACTTTCAGAGAGACTGATGAAGACTTAGCCTTTGGGCTTTCTCGGGGATTGGTTGGGCTAAATTTCTCAGGAGTTTTGGTTTGGTTTTTTGTCTTTGGTGGTAGGAATTTCCTTAAGAAATATTTTCTATTTTTTTCAAAGGATAGCTCAGGGAGTGGTCGTTTGCTTCTCAAGCCATAGTTTCAAGGGGGTTTTGATTTAGGGTCATCAGCCAAGTTTATTTCAGTTGTGGAAGGGAGGATTTCCTCACAGATGACGTCAAAAGAAAGGACAGTGGAACCCATATCTTCATCCAGGGGAGAGGCTTCCTCGTTTTCTGACATAGCCTCCTCCTCTAAATCCCCAGGAGTCTGGTCTTCTATAAGTTGATTCACCATGATAGTCATGCTATTGCTCCACTCAGGGAAATTTTTCTCTGATTGGGAGGCTTGATGGAAATAAAAAAAATTATCATTGTCGATTACTTCAACCTTGAGGCCAACAGTCAAGTTTGACAGAGGTTGGTTAACAACGGGGTTATTCCTTCTAAATAAATTTTTCTCTGTTTTAGCACCTGAGATAGAGTCATTGTTCTTCCTCTTCAGATCAGATAATTTTTTGGGCAATAGCTTGAGGGAATTAGTGATACTTTCGAAATCGAAAGGGTCCCTTTCTTTGTCTCCATATTTATGGTTCAAGGATTGGACTCTCTTCGTGGTCGACTTTTGATCATCCTGACCATCATGGTCGATGGCTCCTATGGATAGCATGTCCCTTTCAACATCGAGGGTAGTGGTGTAATTTTTCGCTAGGGTGGCTCTAGCTTCGCATTTCACGAACATGACAATATCTTGAGGGAGAGCCCGCGTGTAGTAGTCACTGGTGATGGAATCATCTAAGGCCATGTTCAGTGGGAATTTGTTCAATATAGTAGTGAAGCATTGATTGAAGTCTTTGAATTTATCATTGTTCTAGAATTACAAAGTACTAAGCTCTGTGAGAAGCATAGAAGGAGTTTTATCTTCCGAAAATTTTTGAAGGAAAGTATGACGAAATTGCTCGCAGGAAGAAATGGAAGAAATATGGAGAGAACAACACCATGTAGCATCTTTATTATCTAAAGTATGAGGAAAAATTCAGCATGCTACATTTTTGGACTGCACCCTCATTATTTGTATGGCCGAGTAAAATTTTCTAATTTTATCTTTAGCCAGCGTACCCTTTCGGGGTCGAACTTGGGGAGGTTCTTCTCAGGTTGTTGGGACATGTCATGGAGGGGAACATGGAGAGCTAAGGGAGATTATGCCATCCAAGCTAGTGGCTGCACACATCTAGCCTGCTGGTGGCACGGTACATAAACATGCCCTATTTCACTTTCAGATTCAATCCCTATGCTTGATCTGGATGCTTCGCCCTCATGATGGGAGTGCATGTCCTGATTTCTCCCTCAATTCCCTACAATCCTGATTTTTCATCAATTATAAAGGAAAGGGAATTTTTTTTGGTTCCGGTTATGGTAAGGGTGTCTCATATTTTGACCTTGCCCACAGCCTCTATCACCCCAGACTCTATTTCCCTGGTCGCTCCCGGTTGCACCCACAGGCTGGTTATTCGCTTGAGTGTCATCATTCATAGGTTGGTCGGGCTGGGTTTCAGTGATTTTCGGGCTACCTCCTTCATTCCCTCTAGGACTGTGAGGGGGCTCTACTGAATTGCGCTCTACAACATGAACGTAATCTTCTATCATCAGACCTACTAGCTGAGGTAGGGATTTGACCAGGGTTCCCTGGCGAGTCTGGTTGGCCGCGGGAGTTCGAGGATTGATGAGGGAACTGATGGCTGAGACATTTTGTAAGCCTTTTATGAGTTCACAGGTGATTGGGCACAAGGCCCTTATCTGGTCAGAGATTATCTCGTAGAAAGGGGGTTCTTCTTCAAGAGAATGTTCACGGGGTGGTGTTGCAACAGAATTTTTCTTGTGTGCTAGGATCCTACCATTTAGGCCCTCCTTCTAGTGCAAAATCTGTTGAAGGGAAAAGATGTCTAGCCAAAAATAAGAGATCTCCCTGGTAAAAATTCGTGATTAGACTCAACTCTTTATGATAGGGATCACATCTGGGGTGTGGGTCTAGATACCACTGAATACTCCTTTTTCTTGGACACAAATGAGACCTGCAGTCCTATGAACACATGATTATTCGGATGGTACAAGACAAATGGTTGATGAGTCTCAATGAACATAAAACACCACAAATAGCAAGATGACTTAAAGCATGTGGCCAAAGGAAATGTTGTTAGAAGCACATCATTAGGGTCATGCTTGTAAAAGCTATTCAAACCATAGAAGGAATAGTTCTTTATGGTTATAGCACCCTTCACTTCCTTAAGTGGTCTCAAGAGATAAGATAAATTTTTGTAATGGAGTTGCTAACATCTTCTCAATAAACAACCTAACATCATTAACACATTTAGTGAGCTGAAATGTATAAAAGATATAAGTAGAAAACTTAGATTAATTAATCATAAATATATCAGATACATAAGACAAAATATTCATAGTGTTAACACATTAATCCTCATCAGATCGAAGAGTGGAATCATAACAAGTGCTTGTATTCATTATTAGAAAAGTGCATTCAATGCTATACAATTCTCTTTACTCCTTTGGAGTCCCAAAAAAAGATCCTTTACAATTCCCCAAAGGGAGTATTTATAGGACAAAATTGACACTTGGGTATCCCTAACTTTTCACCTTCCTGACCGTTGACATACTCAGCGACTTGAGGGAAGTTGCGACTTAAGACATTAACCCTTTCTACGACCTGTGACCCCCCTTGTCTGTTGTGACCTGTGAGCTCTTCTATTTGTTGCAATACTTGACTTGGTCATGGAAGCAGTTGGGTGATTACAATATCAGGGACATCTACTTGTTTTTGTTTCTTGAGGTAACTTCGCCATGCTCGATAATCCGCATCCACTGAGGAGACCTGAGGCATATGTTATCTCAACATGTGAAGGCACTCGAGAGAATTTGGGATCAAAGTGTCTCTCTTGATCATGATCTGGTTCGGTAGGGAGGCTAGTTTTTTATAGGTCCGAACTGGTGTCACGATGAATTTAACCAGTTTTTCCTGTGATGTCGACAGGTCTTGAAAGGCAGCTACTTGCCTTATGGGTTGTAGAAACGATTGAATATCTTTGGTGACCTCTTCGCACATTTTATCTTCACCCAATGCACCCAGAGAAGGAATGTGGTGTACTGCGGCCATTGAGTCAATGCCGCTAATCAGATGTTTTTATGCGGACATTACTTTCTCAAAATCCTTGATCACTTTCTCTTTGTATTGTACCTTTACCCGAATTTGAACCATTCATTTTGGGTGCCAATCCAATCTTTTCTAGGCAAGGTGTTTAGAGCTTGTGGATACCTCTTTGACCATTCCAATATTCTATTCAAGGTAGTAGAGGCTTCCTTTAGCTGTTTGTTCCTCCTCTTGGTTTCTGCCTGTGCTTTTATTAGTGGTGTGACAATTTGTTTTACCATGAAAAATTCTTCATATACCTGCTTCATGGTGGCCTCCAATGTGAGCAACTCTCCTTGAATAGTGAGTGGTATTTCATTAGTAGGGGCATCCATGACCTGAAGCTGTTGGAATTCTTCTTGTAGCATCTTCTTTTCTTGTTTTGACTAAGATGTATTATGTTCGAAGGCCTATAATCTATTCTACAGGGACATAATTTCTCCACTCATTCTGCTTACGTTCTCCTTGGCGGCTGCTGCAAAAGGGGTACCAGCTGATGCGATCATAACCGGATTGGTCCTGATATCCAAGACTATATCCTTTTCTATGCTGGTTGTAAGGGGTGTAGCAGGGTTCTGTGCCAAGCATCTTCTCTTCTCCTGCCTGATGTTGTCTATAAAATGATCATAGGTAAGTCTTCTCAGATCAAGCACTCCCTCATCTTTATCCTCAGAGGTACCCAATTTCGAGAGAGCAAAATGCACATTGGTTGCAAGATTTGTTTGGGGCACCTTGATGTGTGGCCACTCTGTTTGTGTCTCTGTCTTTAGAGGAGGTGTCTTGCTACCTTCAGTTCCATTGGATGAATCTTCCCTCGACTTCTGACTTTCTTCCTCCCTCCTCTTTTGCTCTACTTCTTCTCTATCTTGTTCTTCTTTCAGCTGGCGCTCTAATTCTGCTTTATCTTGACCTTCCTTTAGCTAGTGCTCAGCTTCTACTCTAACTTGATATTCCTTTAGCTGGCACTCAACTTCTACCTTATCTTGTTTTATCTTTAGCTAGTGCTTAGCTTCTGCCTTTTCTTCCTCTTATTTACTTCGTTGTTCTTCTTCCTTTTTTTTGTGGGTTTCCTCTGCTGACTTCTTTCTTTGTTCTTCTTTTAGTTGCTTCTTTCATTTTTCGTCCTCCTCATTTGCCTTCTCCTCAAATTCTTATTGAGATTTAGCCTCCTTTTCTCTTCACTGGGTGGAAGAGTTATGGACTATACTAGTTCTTTGCTTCTTGGCTTTGGAAGATGAGGCTCCTCCCAGCATATGGATTCTTTCTTCTAAAGTCTGGTTTTCCTAATCTTCCTGATCAGTTGATTCCTCTGGAGTGGCCTCCCTATCTCTGTTGTACCGGTCCTCGACTCTATCCTTAGCTAGGCAATCAATATGTTGGTAACTCCATTTAAATTTGGCCCGCTTGCAGTGGGCGGGGATGATTCTCTCAGGATCATATATCTCATGTGACACGAGAGGTAGAAAATCCTTTGACTTGCTCAGCCTCTACCTCTACTTCCCTAAAATCCTTCACTGTGTAGGTGCTGATAGTGAGTGGAAGAGTGGGCCATGGCTTCTTCTTTCCCTTAGTGAAAACTTTTGAAAAACCCCCCGACATCTGGTAACATGTTTCTTGGAGGAGGATTTTTTCGGTTACAAACTGGGGCACTGCGTGAGGAGCCTTAAGTGACCCCAAAACTTGGATGAAAGTACTATCCACATCAGGAAACTAGTGGGCCACTTGGGTTATCATCTCCATGGCTCACTCGGACATGCACGGGGTGTCTTTTCCAAATATTTTCCCGTAGAAAGCGGGGATGAACCCGTGCACGATTGACTCCATGTCTTGCTTATATTTGGAATCCCAGAACACCATTAAATCTTTGTGAATTTGACCGCCGTGCTCCGGATCCCAGTTGTGTGCCCACCCCTCAAAATGGCACCTTGCACATACTACATCCAAAAGATAAGGTTCCATATAAAATTCTGATGCATACCCTTCATCAGGTGCTAGTGCGACAAATATGTTTGATCAAAGGGCCGCCACTATCAAGTTGGCCTAGTTGAAGCGGGTGTCGTACATAGTGACATCGTACATAAGAGAAACCCAAGCACCGTTGAAAGTGGTTGCATCTATATGGCCATACATCCTACATAAAATTGCAACTACGAGCTTGTAGACCTTCTTGAGACCCGTTGTATGATATTCCTGGTCCTTCTTGTGTCTAAAAGTTTCCGGGTCTTCCCACCATCCTCTTAAGGTTTCGGGTGTGAGAACTGCATGAGTAGTGGCCCACTCCTCGGTGAAGGTATGCTCTTAGGTGGGAAGTGAATAGTAGAATTCTGCATCTTGTCCCTTTATATTTGTGAATGAATTCCCATCATGATCCCAAATAACCCAGATCTTGGGTCAATCATTTTCAAGATCCACTCGATCAACTCTACACATGAGAATATAGGTGGATGGGGCCTCGCGTAGTGGAGCTTGGATTTTTTAACCTAAACATACACCTTCCGGTGTGGGAGGTCCTCTAAAATTTAGGTTTTGTGAATTCTTGGTACCCCTGATCCCAAGTCATATTGTCCCCTTTGTCAAATGTGCAGGTGGTGTCTCCATAGATAGAGGGGAAGAGAAAGAGGTATTTCCTCCTCCGATATTTCTACCTCAGGGCTTTTGTTTCTTTTGTGAACTGCCATAGGCCCCATATCACTTGAGGCTGACGAGATGGATACACACTCTAGATCAACTTTAAGGTTCCCTAGCATGTTCATAAAACAATCCCATGATAAGATATATGTCATATTTATAAATACATAGGCTGCTCCTACCTCTGCTTAGTTTTTTTCAAGGGAATGGATGAACCTACGACCTAGCCACCTTGTGACTGGGTCGCTGGGTTTCTAGGTCACGTTAGTTTAAACTTTCATAAAAGAGTGACCTAGCGACTTGGCGACTTGCAACTAGGTCATGAGGTCGCTGAGTCACGGATTCACACTGGTTTAGATCTTCATGGAAGTGTGAGCTAGAAACTCAGTGAATCATGACCCGGTCAGAAGGTCGCTAAGTCACGAAGTTGCGTCACTCTAAAATTTCACAGATATGCGACCTAGCCACCCTGCGACTTAGCAACCGAGGTTGCCAGGTTGCGGGGTTGCGGAGTCGTAGGTCGCTCTAGGGATTGGCTGACAGTTTACGCTACGACGAAGACCTTAATCCTAATTTTAAACAAAAAATAGAGGTAAGCTAACATATCAGGTGGAAAGCATGCATGAAGTTCCTCTCTGGAAAGGTGTGGAAAGGGAACTTGAATAGAATGATGCAAGGGAGGCTTCTAGAGGAGGTACACAGGGAAGTCAAGCTATGAGGAGGGGTAAGTTATACCAACAGGATTCATGGAAGTTTTAAATAGAAGCTAGGTTGAGTTTTAAATAGGCTAAGGTGAGCTAAATGGAGGCAACGATCAATAAAAAAAGGAAACAGTAGGGGGATTAGGCAACTTACTCAAGAAAAACACGCTCCAGCTGGATTGGTAGAGGCATTTTCGGTCTCCATCACACAGGTCAAATGCAACCTATGCGACCCTTCTATATGTAAAGGGGTCGCACGTGTGGAAAAAAAATGAGGGTTGCAAGGTCACAAATGAGTTCAGTTGATGAGATAAGCGACCTCATGACTCTGCAGCCTTGTGACCTGGGGGGGTCGTGGGGTCGCAGAATTGCAAGGTCACAATTTTTTGGTTTCGGGATGATATGTGACCTTGTGACTTCGCGACCTGAGGGGTCACAAGGTCCGAGGGTCGCAAATTAGATGATTTGACCAATTATGTGACTTAGCGAATTGAGATTTTAAAAGAGTGAACTTAGGCTTGATTCCATTTTTCAAAAGGTTAGGGGCTCAAAATTTTAAAAGGTGAAAAATTTTGGAGGTTGTTGTAGCGGTTAAAACACACACATATCTGAAAATAGGGGAAATCCATACATATCTTTGATGGAATAATTGAGATACATAGACCATATGATCATGGAGTTATTATGACCATTGTTGAAGAAGGTGTGCTTTTAAAATTGAATGGCACATCATATACTATAAATTATTGTTATAATTTTTCCCTTTTATAAGAGAAAATGGATAATCTATCCTCCAGTTGATTATGGCATGCTCTTTTTGGTCACATTAACTATGAGAATATAAAAATCAAATTTATTCTTTCGTGATACATATAAAGAAAAGTAAGAATATTTTTGGTAAAAATCACTTTATTAGAGTTTTGTCGGTGCGTTTCGAACCTTCTAGTGTCATTCATCATCAAGACAAGATGAAGAGCCAGATATTGGAATGAAGTTGAATATATGAAGAAAAAAATTTATTTGTTATAATAATAATAATATTATTATTATTATCCAATTTTAAGATCAGGACCAAGCCAGACACCAAACTAGTGTATGATACCCCCTTGTTTGTGGGACAAGGGATCGACCTCTGCACAATAAATTTATTTCTAAGTCTATGAAGGTATACATACTCTACCCCCTTTGGTTTTGAACTTGTGAACCCTTAGGAGGAAACACATGATATTAACGATTATGCCCACTCAAGTTGTATAGAAGTTATAATTGGCTCAATAAATATTATTAATTTAAAAATAATATTTTATTATAATGAAATAGTTGTTACTATTGAATTAGGGAAACTAATTAATCAAAAGGAAAAAAAAATGAAAAATAATATGTACGTCAAACCTAAATAATAAAAGCAATAAATAAATCAATAAAAAAAAAATATTTGGATCAAAATTAAAGAATCAAAACAATTAATTCTAAAAAATTAAAAATAAATGAAAGTAATAAAAGGTTAAACTTAAATAAAAATATTTGGATAAAACCTAAATAATAAAAACACTAAAAGAATTAATAAAATAAAAATAATATTAAAAAATAATTATTTCTCAAAATATAAAATAGCATAAATAATCAAAACGCTAAAACATTTTTTTTCAGAGTGGTTTGCTAGCACAATGTGCCCACACACATATGTACTCACTATGTCCACGAGTAGAAAATCTTGGCAGACCCTACTGAGAGGGTCTAACTGTCAGTCATACATGTGAGGCCTGCCCCCAAGGGAATCAAGGATATTTGATCCTGTGACCACCCAATTGGCAAAGTACTTAGCAGCGAGGACTCAACCAATTGAGATAACCCTTCGAGGTTCAAAATGCTAAAAAATTAATAAAATAAATATAAAATAATAAATTTTCAAACTCAAATAATAATAATGATAATAAAATTAAAAATAAAAATAAAAAATGATAAAAAATAAAGTAATCAACAATGAATAAAATAAAATAATTAATCATTTATTAGTAGTTAAAATAATAATAAAAATTAAGAAATTAGAAATAAATACAAATATAATAAATAAATAAATAAAATCTTAAGAAGAAATGGCATAGAGTCAAAAAATATTATTTTTTCAACCATTGTCTCTATTCAAATCACTTGACCTCCTTTCAATCTATATAACCTCCTTAAACTTACGGTGATGGAATTGATATACCCTAGCAATCACCCCAACATCTTTAATCCAAATGTGGTGTTTTGTCTTTTCTTCCTGTTCTTCTAAAGCTGAGGAGTAGGACCTCCCATGTTTGAGTATGTCGCATCTTCCTGAATCCTCTAATTTATTGAGCATCTAGTTTCACCAACATAGGGTGTCCTACATGAACATGATATTACTTAAACACCTTTCATATTCTCAGGGTCCACTGGGTATTTTAAAGGTCTTAGGAACCTTAAAAATATTAGGTCCTAAAGGTTGATATAATCTTATGCCTTCTTAGGATCCTTGACATATTGTTAGTGGTCCCTTGTATAGAAGGAAGGTGTACCCCAGAAAATAAATCATTGGGTTATTTTTTAATCTTGGAATTCATGCCAGCTTTAACAAAAACCCTCAGAAATTTGAGATTATTATAACTATTATTTTTTAAAACCTTGAGGAGATGGGTTTTCTCATCTTCAAGGTGAATATCATTAGAAACTCTAAGAGAATGAGTGGATAAAGTGTCTAGAACACCCAAATTTTGAGAAAGGAAATGATGGGACTTAGCATGGAGTTATTGCTTTGTGTGAGTTTTCTTCAGAAAGACCTCGTGTGAGAATTATTCACCACACTTATTTGAAATAAGGACATCAAGAAAATGTAGCATTCCATTGATTTCACATTCTATAGTAAACTTTATGGAACTAGAATTATTGTTAAGATGGTGGAGAAAGAGATCCAACTTATCACGACCCTGAGGCCACTGACGCAGGTGTCATCCAAAAATATTTTATAAAGTTTTGGGAGGACATGCTCGTGATCATTAGAAAAACATGTGGACAAGACAAAATATGACATATACATTGAAGATGCTGAGGTCAATGCTAGCATAGATCATTTCCATCATCATAAGTTTAGGGAGTCTATAGAGAATGATAGGAGGTCAAGCAATCTAAATAGACACGATGGATGAAAAATTTGAAGTTGTTATATATCTGTCATTTATTCTTAAGTTTTTATATATTTATTTGTTATTTATATTTATTGATTTATTATTATTATTATTTTCTAATTTCTTAAATTGTATTATTTATGTATTTTTTATTTTAACTACTAATAAACTACTAATTACTTTATTTTCTTCGTTATTTATTTATTTATTTAATTAATTATTATTATTATTATTAGTTTCACTATTTATTATTTTTATTCATCTTTAAATTTTTAGAATTAAATGTTTTTTAATATTATTTTTATTTTATTATTTACTTTATTGTTTTGATTATTTAGGTTTGTTAGGTATCATTTTTTGGGATTCAACCGTGTTAATTAAGTCATTCATCTATGACCGAACTAAGGTAAAGAAGCTTTTCCATTGCAGCTAGCCTACGCTCTATTGTTGCGGCACCCTAGTTGCTTCTCTTCTGCTTATTTCTATGTGCATGGCCCCTCTGGGGTCCTCCCTGGAGGAGGCCTCTCCTCTAGATCAGGCCCAGGCCTTTTCAACCTTGATATGCTCCTTATCTCCTCCTTGCCCCAGGCCGACGATCTCTAAATTCGTAAAGAAGCTTGATGGCGTTCACGAGGTCGCCCTTCCTCCTCCTATTTCGTGCATGGTTGCCCTCTCTCTAGCTCAGAAGGGTCTCATAGGTCAATTTACTAGATTATGGCCCTCTCCGAAGACTGTTCAAAAATGGGTTGAACGTAACTCGTTAGACAAAATCAATGGCAAAATCTCTATTCGGTTTTGTGGGAGAGGCTACTTCACTTTCCATTTTGAAATGAAAGAGGACAAGGATTTGATCTTCAGGAATGAACCTTACTTTATGGACACCAAAGGTCTGTATCTCAAAAAATGGATGCAAAACTTTGACCCTAAACTTGATGTGCCAAGCGCCATCCTAGTGTGCATGCGCCTTCCTCACCTTCCCTTGCACTGCTGGGGGGATGATTTAGTTCGTGCTATTGGAAAAATTGTAGGAAATTTCATATATCAGAGAAAACCAAAAGACAATATGCAAGCCGATGCCATGATTTGTGTCGAGGTGAATTTAGGTTAAGGCCTCCCTGAGGCAATCAAGCTACAAGTTGATGAATGGACACACATCCACCAGCTTGACTATGAGAAAATCCCATTTAAACGTAAGGTATGTCACGAATATGGCCATTTTGCTAACATATTTTCAAAAATTATTGATATTGAAAGCCCAGAGTCAGACACAGAATGGAAAATTGTATAAAAAAAAATAAGACCTCTTCTAACCCCAAAATCACTTTCATCTCTGCGCCCCCTCCCTCCCTGCCTCCTTCTCTTCGCAACTTCCAGACTCTTCCCATCAACTTGTTGATCCCCTTATTCCTCACTCCAATGGCTCTCTAGCCTCCTCCAATCCCTTATCCTCCCTTTCCCCTACCCAAGATTATCCTCCTCTTCTTTATATTCCCTCTCAGCCTGCCTCTCCTCGCCCCTCCCCCACCAATCCTAATCTCGCATCATCCTCTTCTGACCCCTCCTCAGCTAGAATCACAAGGAATTCAATGAAAGAACATGGTGCACCTCTGGAAATTTCAAAGAAAACAAGCCTTGGAAGGAAATAATGAAAGAAACATTGAGATGAAACTGCTCAAAAGGATATAGCCCTTGGAACTCATAATCCCATTGAAACCTATATCTTAGGGAAAAATAGTAAAGGCTCACGAAAAAAGGAGCAAGGAGGGAAGGTAGGTTCTCACTCTACTTTTCTGAAATGATGAATTCCCTTTCATGGAACTACAGGGATTTAGGGAACCCCTCAAAAAAATTAGCCCTAAGATATTTAATAAATCAGGAAAAAATGGACATTATTCTTCTCCAGGACACTAAGAAAGAAGATCTTGACATGGAGTTAATAATATATAGGATGAAGAATCATGCGGGTACCCAGTATGAATCTAGGGGTGCCTCAGGTGGACTAGCCAACATT
Source organism: Pinus albicaulis (assembly GCA_034641835.2). Classification (NCBI taxonomy): domain Eukaryota; kingdom Viridiplantae; phylum Streptophyta; class Pinopsida; order Pinales; family Pinaceae; genus Pinus; species Pinus albicaulis. The sequence goes on from CM076573.1 coordinate 969,841,173, forward strand.
TGGAATCAAAGCATTTGGAGACAAAATAAATCAATAAAAATGCAGAACTAGATGAAAGTGGTGATGCAAAACACAAAAGAGAGAAATGAAATCATCATATACAATGTATATGGTCCCAATCGTTATATGGATAAAGAGATCTATCGAAGCACTCTTAAAATAGACATACATAATGAATGCAATGACAACATCATCATCGGAGGTTACTTCAACTTAATCCTCCACACAAATGAAAAAAGGGGTGGTTTTTTTCATTTGGATACCTCTAGAAATAAAATAGAAACCATCATGCAAGATCATGATCTGGTCGATATTGTCCCAAAAAATCACAGATACACATGGAGAAATCGAAGGATAGGAAAAGGGAATATCATGGAGCATCTTGATAGATTTCTTGTTGTTGTCCTTCTCCTTTCTTTGTATTCCATCGCATCCTCAAACATTCTCTCCTTCTCAGCCTCTGATCACTACCCCATCACCCTCTCTCTCAGTGATCATCACTCTCTTGGTCCCATCACTTTCAAATACATTCCTCTATGGAACGATATTCTGGAAGCAAGGAAATTGGCTCATAATATTTGGTTGTAGTACATAGAGGGATCCCCATCTTTCATTTGGGAAATAAAACTAAAGAAGACCAAAATGGCCTTAAAGGATTAGGCCAAACTGCACTATAAGGAACTGGACAAGATCAAAATTGAAATAAAATCTAAGCTGGATGTTGTCCATAGAAACATTGACTCCCAAGGGGCTAATAAAGAAAAATCCAAACATGAAAAAGATATTTATTGGAAATTAAACATAATCAATAGGAAACAAGAGGAGAAGTGGAGAATCAAATCCAGGAATTTGTGGCTTCAAGAAGGTGACAAGAACACCTCCTTCTTTCACAAACAAGCTACTGTTCGTGAGTCTAGAAATAATATATGCTATACCATCAAAAATGAAGGTAAAATTCAGACAGATCAAGAGCTCATCAAAGTTGTGGCCACCATGCATTATAGAGACCTGCTAACTGAAACAAAAGAGTCGGAAGACTACTCTGATCTCTTAAGATATCTACCAAATATGATCACAGAGGAGATGAACAATGCTTTAAACAAAGAGATAGATGAGGCAGAAATTCAGTGTGCAATTTGTTCCTTGCATCCTGGCAAAGCATTGGGTCTAGACGACTTCTCTATCAGTTTTTACAAGACTTACTGGGACTTAATAAAAAAGGATTTGGTCAAAATGATACAATGGGCTCAAAGAAATAATAAAATTGGGGGTTACACCAATTCAACCTTCCTTTCCCTTATCCCAAAAGAAAAAATCCCCTCCTCCTTCTTTAGGTTCAAACTGATCTCCATCTACAATGCCTCTTATAAGCTTATTACCAAAATTCTTGCCATCCACCTCAAGCCATTCCTCTGCAACCTCATCTTAGAAAATCAAGGAGGCTTTATCTCCCAAAGGAAAATTTCTAACTTGATCCTCCTTGTACAGTAAGCTATCCACTCAAGTATGACCCACAAAGAGAATGGTTTTATCCTCAAACTGGAGTTAGCCAATGCCTTTGATAGGGTCAGATACTCCTTTCTTCTTTCTTTCCTTCATAAAATGGGCTTCAATCCAAATTTCATCGCCTTCATCAATTCTCGTATCTCAAACCCTTGGATCTCCCCCCTCATTAATGGCAGGCGAGCACCGTTCTTTCAGTCTTCTCGTGGCCTCAGATAGGGATTCCCTCTCTCTCCCTACCTCTTTATTCTCATGGAAGAATCCTTCAGCAAGGCCTCGGATCATATGCGATGAGTAGGCCTTATCACTGGTATTAAATTTGACAATAGTGTCGAAAATATGAATCACTCATAGTTTGCAGACGACACTCTCTTAATGGGTGGAGAAACCAGCATAATCACTCACAGGTTTACAATCATCGTTGATAAACTCATGCTTTACTCTGGAGGGCTGATCAATCTTTAGAGAAGCTGCATTTGTGGTTGGAATGCAACCAGCCAAACCATTCACAGCATTTCCCAAATATTTGGAGTTTCATACAAATTGAACTGGGATCACTTCAATTATTAGGAATGCCTAACAGTGTTGGCCCCTTAAAGTCAGAAGTCTGGAACATTACCATATAAAAAATGAAGAGAAAAGTGTAGCAGTGGTGTTATTCTTGGTTAAGCCACGCAGTGCACATTTTATTACTCAAATCTACCCTCTCATCTCTGCCCCTGTACCATTTTACTCTCCTTAAAGCCCCTGCCAGCATTCATCACAAATTTGAAGCAATCATAAGACACTTTCTCTGGTAGGGTGGAAAAAATGAGAAGAAAAAATATAATCTTGTCAAGTGGAGGCAGGTTGCTCAAGATTATGAACATGGAGGGCTTGGAATTCGCTCACCCAATCTTTTGAAAAATAATTTTTGTGGGAAGATCGTGTGGAGGTTAATCAATGAACAACTAGCGTGGTAGAAAAGAGTTTTGGAATCCAAGTATATCAACTCTCCCCGTTAGCATCTTCTTGATCAAGACATCCTAAACAGTACCTACTCTAAAATATGGGCCCTCTGCAATAAATCCATCCTTTCTCTAATTCATAATATCTCTAAAGTCCCAATTTGGGGCAACAATATCAATATTGGGAAAGATAAAATCTTTGGGTGAAAACCACTCTTAGACAAGCCTGGCACCCAATGCATTCTTTCCCATTTTTCAAGTCTTGGCCTAAAAATCTTAAGTAATTTTTCTAAGTGGGATCATCAAACCTAAAATTGGATTGGATGCCTCTTTCCTACATCCCATAATTATTTGGAAGCATATCTATTCAATCTCTAAATTCTGCTTCATGGCGCTGCTCCCTTGCGAAAAGACAGTATCGACAAATTTTTTTGCGATCCATCTGGCTCTGCATACTGCATTAAAGATACTTATTGTCAACTCTGCCATGATCTCTACCACTCTCCTTCTTGGCCAACTTGGAAAATCGTGTGGAAATCGAAATCCATCCCAAATATAAAGATATTCATATAGATGCTGCTCAAAGGGAAAATCCTCACTTCAGAAAATCTTAAAAAAAGGGGAGTGAATGGTCCATCTATGTGCCCCAATTTTCAAAGGGATGAAGAGACTACAAATCACCTTTTCATCACGTGTCCATTTTCTTCTCAATGTTGGAAATATCTTACCTCTTCCTATTAGCCTCTGGGAGCATAACATCACCATTTCAAAATTGATCAAAAACGGGAGGAACAATTACCCATAGAGGAAAAAGAAAAGCGATATGGCAAGAAGGGTCTGGGACACCTTGCATTACGTGCTTATGTGGAAAATTTGGCTCTCTATAAATATAAATATCTTCAATGACAAAGAGCCCTCATGTAGGAAGGTTTGTAGTAAAACATGGAGCCTCACTCTCAAAACAATAGCCTCCAAAAACGACGACAAAACCAATATTAGTGATCTGCAAGTGAAAGAAAGGAATTTCCTTGGCTATTTGTTGGACAACTCTGGCTTTCATAAGCCTCTAGCTAATCAACCTCACCAAAACATCTCCAGTTGGAAGATTCAACTAAAATGCAAGGAATTTATAGAATGGTTGGGAAGTTTCTCAAGGCCCACTCTCTTCTTCAACGATGCATCTAAATCGAACCTAGGAATTGTTGGCGTAGGAGGCATTATAAAAAATGAAAGTGGAAAAAATATTCACTCCTTTGAATGGGATCTCAGCTGCCTCTCCAATAACAAAGTGGAAGCATCTGCCCTCCTTCAAGGCCTTCAATAGTTAAAAGAAAACAACATCTAAAATGCAATGGTATTTGGGGACTCCTCTATCATCATCAACATGATGATCCATGATCAACCGATCAGCAACATAGACCTCCATAGAATATTTTTCAGATGTCACAGCATTTCAAAAGATATGGAACACATATCCTTAATCCATATCCTCCGAAGGAACAATAAGGCCGCAAACTCTGTTGCTAACAAGGCTTGTGCCTGAACTTCTGGGAAAATCTTTTGCAATGATGAATTATATATGATGCCCCTACCATGATCTTGTATTAGGTGGATAATAGATATCCTTGGATTCTCCCCTCTCAAATTTCTGAACCTCGCAAGCCCCCTCTTACCCCCTCCCTCCTCTATCCTGTGATATTATCCTCTCAGGCCTACTCCCATGCTGCCCCCCTCCCTTCACGCTGCATTATTTATTTCCTCGCCCTCCTTTTTCTTATGCACCCCTTTATAGCCGATCTCCCTGCAGTGCACTCTAATTTCATTGTTGCTCACTTGTTCCAATCATCCCCTCCCTTTGCTTGTCTCCTCCACTACGCATTCACGTCCCCCTCATCCCGCACCCACCCTTCTGTCACTTTCCAAATTTATCATTCCACTCCTTCAGTATGGCTCACAACGAGGACTGCTTTCATTGTGCAGATTTGTAGGCAGAGTTGGAGTAGATCTGTGCTCATCAAAAAATTCTTGACGAAAAGCATCAAGCAGATGTGAAAATCCTTGTCGAAAAGCAGCAAGTAGATGTGAAAGTATTTCTTCACTGGGTTAATTCTCTTCAGCAACTGTACAATGAAATCTCCAACTAGTGTTCCCATGCAGAAGAATCAGTCCAAATCCTCAAATAAATGCTTGAAAAATGCTCAGATCCAAGCCCCAGTTCCAAAAATGTGAGAAACACTGGCAATGAGGACAACATGGATGCTTCAACTGGGTGCCCAGTAAGCATCGACTAATCTATCATCTTCTCATCTTAGCATGGCTTTTAAGTTTGTTTTTCTTCTTTCTCAGTTTGTTCGAATATACTCATTATCTATATTTCAATATATTTTAAACAAAATAAGCAAAGAAGGTGTAGAATTTTGTTGTAGCTACTTTCTCTGTTGCTCTTGAAGAACTCTTGCATGTAAAAAAGGAATTTATCTTCTTCTCTTTTGGAATACAAACTAGCACCCGACATTGTTAAAAAAAAAAAAAAATCATTTATTTCTGACCATTTCCATGAGAGGTAGTCTTTACTGACTAATTTCTCGTGATTTTTGAATAATCCACTTAGCACTCATTGCATTGGGTCATCCTTAGAGGGGTGAAGAAGTGGGATTGAAACTAGTGAAATCACATAGCATGAATCATCACTTTTAGGGCTTACACCCGGTAACCAGGACTTCCTAGGAGGTCACCCACTGTAGGCCGCCTCTAGCTCAAGCTTGCTTATTTATATTTAAGTTTAACCATTTATTATTTTTATTTATTTTCGTGTTTTTAGAATTAAATGTTTTGATTATTTAAGTTAAAAAAAAATATTATTTTTATTTTATTATTTGTTTTATTGTTTTGGTTATTTAGGTTTGACCTAAATATTATTTTTATTTTTTCTTTATGATTAATTATTTTCCCAAATTCAATATTAACAACTATTTTCTTATTTTAAAATATTATTTTCTAATAAATAATGTTTATTGAGTGAAATCTAATTATTATGTTATAACAGCTAATTGTTATATTATAACAACTAAAATAAAATTATTTCATCTATTTAACTTGATGCCAAGATCTGGTTCTTCATCTTGTCCTAATGATGAACCACACTAAATGGTTAAAACACGTTGAAAAAAATCTAATGATGTGATTTTTATTGAAAGTGTCAAAATTATGAGGCAACAAGGTATAAAAGGATTTCCTACAATTCCAAGAAACCTTACACCGTGTCATATTTGTCTCTTAGTGAAACATTCTATGGAGACGTTTCATAGTTCTTCTAGAGCTTCAATATAATTAGGTCTCATACATTAATATTTATGTGGACCTATGCCTATTGTAACTCCCACTGGTAATAAATATATGATGATATTTATTGATGATTATTTTAGAATGTGTTGGGTGTATATGTTGAAATATCAGTCACAAGTATTTGAAAATTTTAAAAATTTTCATTCAATGATAAAAAATGAAACTCAATAGAATATTGGGATCCTCAAAACTGATAATATAAGTGAATATAATTCTAATGTTTTTGAAATTTTTTGAAAGGTAAATGTCATAAAAAATTAAACTACAAGGACATTACAATTGACATCACATTAGTGTTGCAGAGCGAATGAATAGGAAATTTCTTAATATAGCTAGGTCCATGATGTTTTTTAAAATGGTGAAGTTGATTTTTTGGGGAGAAGTAGCTCTTTGAGCAACTTATATTAGAAATAAATGTCCTTATTTTGTTATCAACAAAAAAACTCTTTATCAACTTTGGTATAATAGACTCCCAGTTACCTTGATTCTGCATCTTTTGTCAAAGAGTTAAAGAGCTGGGAATCTGAACCGAATGACACTCTTGTTAGTTTTGACGTTGTCTCACTTTATTCTAATATCCCTATCATTGAGGTAGTGGAAGTCATCAATAACATCACTGACCCTCACACTTCAAAATTGGTAGAGATTTGACTTACCTCTACCTTTTTTAGCTTTGAAGATCAATTTTATGAACAAACCTTTGGGGTTACCATGGAGTCTCCTCTCTCCCCTATGGTTGCCGACCTTTTTTTGGAATATTTTGAATCAAAAGCCTTGGCTTCGGCTCATTTTAAGCTCAATATTTGGAAACAGTTTGTGGATGACACCTTCATAAATTGGTCTCATGGACGTCAAAAGTTGGCTTATTTCCACAAACACCTGAATGATCAGTCTAAATCTATAAAGGTTATGATCGAAACTGAGATTGATGGTAGCCTTCCTTTGCTTGATGTTCTCATCTCTAGAAATGATAATGGTTCCTTCTGTCATCGAGGTTTTCATAGGAAAACTCATAATGAGTAGTATTTGAATGTGTGCTCTCACCATCTTTCAGATCAAAAATATGGTGTTCTCAGCACTTTAGCCACGAGAGATCTTAGGTTTTTAGATGATAAGAACTTGGAAGAAGAGAAGGCCCATATCCTTAAGGTAATTCAGAAGAATTTCTACAGTAAAAGTCAAGGTTTGATGGCTTTCTATAAATTTGGACGAGGTCCGAAGCTGAAAATAGATCAAGATGATTTAGTTGGCAGAGTTCATATCCCATTTATACAAGGTACTACTAAAAATACCATGTCTATTCTAAGGAAGCATATGGTCTCTTCCTCTTTTAAACCATTGAACACCATTCGTGGTTCCCTATGACCTGTTAAATACCCATTAGATCCCAAAAGCATGAAAGGCGTTTATTTGATCCCTTGTTCTTATGGGATCCTCTACATTTGAGAAACAAGTGATTCTATTAATAGAAGGATTCAAGAGTGTGCTGTTGATATCAAACATTATAGAATGAGGTCCTCAGCTCTAGCTAAGAATGCGGAGAATACTAAGTACCACATTTTCTTAGAATATTCCAAATTCATTGCTAGGGTTGAGAATCTTCACCACCACAAGTTTAGGGAAGTGGCTGAGATTGAGAAAAGGTCGTTTATGCTCAATAAGGATGAATGGTTGAAAATTAACAGTCATTGGATCTTGTCTCTCTACTCATAGTAGGGTTTGTTTTTCATCTTCCCTAGTGTTAACCTCTTCTCTACGTTTATTCTATGTGTGTGTGTGTGTGTGTGTGTGTGTATTCATGTTCATGTATTATTAAGGTCATTTATTGGTTAAAATATAGTTTCTTGGTTGCATTTTTAGGTTTCTTAATTTATTTATTTAATTTATTTTTTATTTTTAATTTATATTTTTACCTTTATCTCTATTATATTAGATTGATTATATTAATTTTTGGTGGTTTAATTTTTTGAATTAGTCTTTATTTATTAATTTTATGTTATTATTATTGTTTTATTTAATTATACTTTCAATTGTTTATTTTTTGTTATTTATATTTTGACTGTTAGATTTATTTAATTTGTTTAATTTTTGGTGGTTTAATTTGTTGAATTAGTCTTTATTTATTATTTTATGTCATCATATATTATTTTTTATTATTATTTTGTTTAATTATACTTTCATTGGTTTAATATTTGTTCTTTTTTTTTGACTGTTGGATTTGTTTTTGAGATTTTCAATATTTAATTTATTTTCAATATTTATTTATTATTTCCTTAACATCTAATTTTATCAATCCTTAATAGTTTTGACCTTTGGATATATTTGCATTATATATTTGTGTTATTTGATCAACTCAATCTTCACTCTCCTGATGATGAACTACATTTAGTAGTTAGAAACACATTGGCTCTATAATTAGTTATGTTATTTTCTGGAATATTTATCATAATAGATATGGATCATAGAAGTTTACACTCCGAGACTACCAATTTTTCAACATTTAAGAGTTTTATTATCTACAGGTTATGCTTTAATTCCTAAGGAACAAAGAAATAAATTTGGAGTGAGAAGTTGAATATGTGTATTTTTGGGATATTCTAATACTTCAAAAGCCTACATGTCATATGTTGAAGAAAATAAGAAATTCATTCTTTAAAGAGATGTTATTTTTCAAGAAACTAATAAATATAATTCCACTATTGATAGACAACTAACTCTTTTGGATAAATTTGCATCCAAATAGTTTTATTTTAAATATGATAATGATGTTCCAAATACTAATTGGGATTTCCCATTATAGATTAGTATGTGGATTTTCCATCTTTAAATTGAGAGTAAGAAGTTGAAAACGCATATTTTTGGGATATTCTAATACTTCAAAATCCTACATGTCACATGTTGAAGAAAATAAGAAATTCATTCTTTAAAGAGATGTTATTTTTCTAGAAACTAATAAATATAATTCCACTATTGATAAACAACTGACTCTTTTGGATAAATTTGCATCCAAAAAGTTTTATTTTAAATATGATAATGATATTCCAAATACTAAAAGGGATTTCCCATTATATATTAGTATGCGGATTTTCCATCTTTAACTCATGTGAATGTTCATACTGAAGAAATTTTTGAGCATAGTGTTGTTTAAAGAGGGCCAGAAGGTGCTCCTGGAAAACTTGTATGTCAAGATGAACAACCATCAAAGTCACTTCAGTAACCGGTATGAAGATCCAAATTTGTTCGGAGACTTCAATAAACCATTATTTTAAAGGTGACATTACTTCAAGTCCTCATATGTGGATGCAGTTGTTTCTCAACATAGTGGTTGACCCCACCCATCAGAAGACATTTAAAGTGATAATATGGGGAGAGATAAAAACCCAATGGGTACACCTTATTATATACAACTCTTCTACATATGAATGGACCAAAAATATCTGTTATGAAGTGGGGCATGGATTCTTCAGAGGGAAAATACCTTCCACACTAGATGGAAATACCATCTACTTTCACTTATACTACTGGTCTAATTTGGCTAGTTACAAAAAAGATATATTGGTTCGTCATTCAATGAAAAATATGGAAATTGTGCCTATGTCTCATTCAAAGGATAGTTTTTACCCTGTAGACAATTTGGATTGTGGTTTACAGAAAAAAAATACATATTCTGGGTGTCGTGGTTGGTGAAGATAACATCCAGCCTAGCTCAACTTTGGTGTGCTTATTGCACACAAGTCACACGACTGGGGATTGAGAGCTTTTGACTACACACACATTACAACCTCCATCAATGGAGGGGGTGGTTGCATTTGAATACAAGGGAAACATGAAAATAATTCCGAATTTGGGATTGGTGACAATGTTGGATTTGGATAGAAAAGAGTGGAACGTGGATTCTTCAACTCCAACAACAGTTGTTACTGCTCCTGGTGAATCAACGTGGGATTTTCTAAGGAGAATTTTTTTTCATATTCGACCCTCTTAGTATCGTAAAGGTGATAGATTATTTTGTCCCAAGTTGTAATCTCATGAGAATTAGTTCTTATCCTAGAGACGTTCATTTTTTTTATTAATGTTGGTCAAAACAGAGAGATAATTTTTGTTAGAAAGGGTGGGGTTAATCACCTCCTTATAATATATTATCTTCATTTTTCCCTCTAGCTTCTAATCACACAAAAAATTGTCCTTAAATTTGGAGGTAATAGTAACATAAATATAAGGAAGTTATTCAATAAGATATGGGGGAATGGAAGGCCTCTGAACATATAGATGGTATTTTTCATACATTTTAGCATCAATATTTATTATATACCTAGCCATTCATTAAGAGTTTGTACATGACATTCCTTACATCTGATAATATCTTTTTGCTATATGTTATCAATTATGATGATAAATAAGGCGATCCATTGCATATTTTTATTATGAAAAACTTTATATTATTTGAAAATAATTTTGATAGATTAGGAGATATATATACAAGAAAAAGAATTAGTGACCACATTTTTTATCATGTATGTAATGCATAGATTTTTTTTTTTAATGCACTATGGTGCATTTTCTGATATAAATATTTATTCTCTAATAATAAGTTATGATATTTCTTCGGAAAAAAAATCAATATTCAGTGAATAGTAATTATTTATCAAAACCATATATAAGTAAAAGGGAACTATAAAAATAAAATTATACGAGAATGTACCTATTTCAAATAAAATAGAGTAGAATTTGTTTACTTTTCCATATAGATGTAATATTTCTTAAATGGTAGGTTATATATATTCCATAATATGGTTTAACCTTAATTACATATTATGACAATGTGATAACAACTAACAATAATACATTTCACATTAAATACATTAATTAGTATGAGTTTACACATGCGATTTAAAAGTGGGTGGGGGGTATTATCCCATTGTGTTAATTACGTAATAATTCTAGGAAGAGACATTTTTTTTATATTTTTAAAAAAATTGGACATGTGGGATTTGTGAGCTATGGTATTTTCTCATAGCATTTTAACAAATTTAAAGGCATGTTGTTAAGAATTTACTAAAAAGAACATTATAGAGACTTAATAAGCTACCCCAAATTCACAGATTAGAAATATTAAAGATGGCTTAGCAGCCTTGAGGAGGCCTTAAATAAAGAAGTTTGGACCTACCAGGATGGACACAAAGCTTAAAGATATCTAGATATATATGGAAAGTAGAGAAAGTCTTAGGTATATAATTTTTCCAAGATATTTATGAACAAAAATTAAAAAATTAATCAAAAAATATGATCAATACTCCAAATTATGAAAATAAAATATAATATAAATCAATAAAGAGAGTGGAAATTTTATTTATGAAAATTATATATATATATATATATATGTGTGTGTGAAGGTTGTTTATTTATAAAATAAAATATAATGTAAACTAATAAGGGGCATTAACTTTTTAGCATTACGTTTTTAGTAGATTTCATAAGTTATGATATGCATAAATATGTAAATTTTCAATACATTTTTTGGGTATGTGGTATTAATAAGCTATGGTGTTGTGCCATAGTATTTTAACAAAGTCTTATTTAGAGGTTAACAATATCCATAGTAAAGGTGGTGTAAATCTCCATGATTGGTAATGTTATTACAGGGGTTTTTTTTAATGTTTATATACTTAATTCATAAATTGATTTATTTTATTAATAATAATAATAATAATAATAATAAATTACTATTTTGTTAATGTTTTATAAAATTGTTATAATAGGCTTTTATATACTTTCCAATGAATAAATGGACTTGGTGCTTAAAAAATATTGCCACATTCATATTGTGTTAGTAACAAAGCTCAAACTTATCATTCAAAAAAAATCCCCATGGTATGTAGAGAAAAATTAACACAAAAAAATCAAGATTCTCTTAATTAATAACAAGGCTAGATCCATTTCAATTCTCAATGTACAAAGCATTGATAGGAAACAAATCTATTTTTATTCTAAAAGGGGCTTTCACCTCAAGAGATTTGATATCCCATGGTACATTGATCTAATCCTTTTGTTATTAATTATAATAATTATTAAAAGTATTAAGTTTATTCTTTATTTTATTTTATTTATTTTATTTATTTTCAATTTTATATAATTTGAAAAAGTCAAAATATTTACATAACATAGGACAACGTATGTTCCATTATGGTTTGAAAGCCTCTCTCCAAACAATTAAATTACCAACAAAGAATACATCTCAAGTTTCACTGTTTAAATAGGTTATATTCCACATGAATACTATGGATCAATACCATGGGTTCTGAATACCATGTGTGAATATTATGAGTATTAAGTATTTGTATTTGTATTTTATTTTTATAAGGTTATTTTTTGAATATTGAAAGATATTTGGATAATAATAACATTGGTTCAGGACGAAAAAATAGAAAGTGACATCTTGGCATCAGATTGAATAAAGAAACCTCTGATTTATTATTTATTTATATTTTAACTATTAATAACTTATTAATTACTTTATTTTCTTTATTATTGATTTATTTATTATTGATTTATTATTTTTTATTTATTTTTAAGTATTTATAATTAATTGATTTGATTATTTAAGTTTGACTCAATATATATTTTTTTTATTAATTGTTTTACTATTTTTATTTATTTATTTCTTTATTTGACCATTTATTATTCTCATGTATTTTAGGTATTTAGAATTAATTGATTTGATTATTTAAGTTGGACAAAAATATTATTTTTATTTTATTAACTGTTTTATTGTTTTGATTATTTAGGTTTGACCGAGATATTCTTTATTTAAGTTTGACCCAAATTTTATTTCTATTTTATTAATTTTTATTGTTTTGATTATTTTGGATTGACTTAAATAAAAGTTTTATTTTAGACATTCATTTCATAAAAAAATCTCCTTTTGATTAATTTATTTTCCTTAATTTAATATTAAGAGCTATATTCTAAAAATTATTTCCATATATTAAATTATTATTTATGTAACACCCATAGATACTTCACACTTGCTGTTACTGTTGATGTTTTAACTTTTACTTTCAAATTTTACTGTTATTGTTCCATTAATACACATAATTAGAAGGAAACTTGGAATATTAAAAGAAGTATTTAAGTGATAAAAGAAAAGAAATCTGTCTTGAGATAGTTAGGGCAATTAGGGAAAGACCCTCTAGTATTCGTAAAAGGGAAAACCGCAAGGAAGGCATTTCCTTTAGTTCTTTTATTTTCCAAATTTGGGAAAAGGACAAAATATGAGAGAAAATCAGGGTAGTTGGGGGCGAGAGGAGAAGTACCGAGGAAAACAATTGGCACATGATGCTATGCAAGTGAGAAAAATGATGCAGAATACTTAAGGAGTTATTAAGCTGGACAGGTGCCAGTGGAACCCTTAACCTGGTGCGATATGCTCTAAACTAGACCTGGTGGTCTTCAGGTATAGGAAAGCTAATTATCTAGGAGATTGTACCTACACTGTCAGGACGAGAGGAAGCATATGCTCTAAACTAGACCTGGTGGTCTTCAGGTATAGGAAAGCTAATTATCTAGGAGATTGTACCTACACTGTCAGGACGAGAGGAAGCTCGGGGATACAGGGGCGTAATTGTCGGTCTCATGTAAGGGAGGAGAGCCATTCTCAATTGAAGTTCCTAAGCCACATATATATGTGAAACATATAAGTATCTTATTACTATTGTTAGATAAGTAAGGTAGCACTGTTACTTCTGTTTATTTGGTATATTGTCTGTAAAGAGATTGCAAGAAGACAATTAAACTATGAATGATATATCAAATTATAAATTACACATATAGGGCAAATTTTGCTATCAAGTAATGGAAATTTTAGGTATGGTGGTCTCTCGTGGAGGAACCAAGGAAGATTATATTCATCCCATGGGTCAAGAAACAGTCTGAAGGATCATCCGACCAGGGGCATTGACCGGTAGTTAAGTCTGTGGCCAAGAATAATTTAATTAGATGACCATAAGTACAAGAATGTTGTGTAACAATAAATATATATAGTGCAAGCAACACTGAGTAATAAGGAATGTATATCTAATTTGATCCAATGATTTTTTTCATGCACCATTAGAAAGGAACAATTCTAAATAACTGCATTATCAAACCTATCTCAGAAATAGTAAAGGTAGTCATAGGGATACAATGTCTGATATTTACATATGTAAACCAACAACAACCATGTTTCCCTTCATAGGCTTGACAAAAAGAAAAATTTGTATTTCATAGACCTATAACGAGCCCACAACATAATCGTAGCAAACAAAACACTCGTGGCCAATAAAAAAAGCAAGGTAGACTCATACAATAGCCTAGTGTAAATTATGTCCTTATAAGTATGGAAATGGCTCGGCTGGCCAAAAAAATATTACGGTAGTAAAAACAAGGTACAATACAAAATAACCTCCTGAACTCACATTTGCTAACCCTCGTTTGCATAATCCCAATACAAAGATACATGTTGAATAGATAGCTAACAACACATAGACTGAGTTGGAACCTGGCCAGTGCCAAATGTACTCAGTAAGCATGAAACCCGAGATAGAACTCATTCGAGAATGACCCAGTTGGAATAACGGAATATCGAAAGTAGCTAGGGAATAAACAAAACTTAATTACAACCATACCTAAAACCTACCAAAGGAAAATTAATTTCTATGTAGGATTTGTTCCTCGTATTCTTCAAAATAACAAAAACATGAGCCATTTCTAGGGAAGGCAACGACCTACCTAGAATCGATGGGTCGACCAGTGGTGCCGGGAAGGCTCCTGTCCTTCGAAAGCGAGAGAAAATTTCAATATAAGGGAATACACATCGGAAAATGGGTCAATTGGCATTTCCCAGACTAGTATCCGAAAAGGAAAAATAGACAAGTTGTCGAGAGAAATGTTCACCTGAATCCAGTTCAATGCAAAAGGTTGAACTGGTGGAATCGTCGTTGGTAGAAAGAAATAAACCATAAATGAAAATTCATCATACGCAAAGAATAACCAACCATAACTACATTGGATATAACACGAGTAAAAATCAGTAGCTTGGTCGTAGAAAATATTTGTTGCAGACCTGCGAGGAGCAAAAGTCCTATTACCTGGTGAAAAACATCAAGTTTACGGATCTGCACCACCGAGGAAGATGAAGCAAATCGGAAACATGTGCAGAGACTGGGGTAGGAGTTAGTTAACATAACCCCTGATGAACAAATTCCCATCATTAGATTATGAATCGAAGAATTTAGGGACAACAGATCTCCACTTTTGGATTGACGGACTCACGTGTGCCTATATCCTACCTTCAAGATATTCTCAGCTCAAAACTACGAACTATGAGCCTGACTACGATTAGGAAGATAATTTCACACAGTGAATATGGCTCTATAGAATAAATTTGTTAGAAGAAAATTTCCATAAGTAAATGAGAATGAATTTCATTAATTAATGGATTTATTGTTGGTATGATCTTACCTATAAGAGGTGTTATATTAGGAGCCTAGGTGAACCAACAGAGATTTATTTATTAACACATTCTATTTAGCTAGTCATAAAATTGTGATTAGTAAATAATGTGTCACAAGATAACTTTATGATTGGAATCATAAGAAAGTAGTTGTGTGAGTAGATTAGGAGATATACATGTGCGCAAAGGAAATAAATATCAAGTCCCATGTTATAAAAAAATATTATTACCAGGTGGGTATGCTAAAGGAACCATGAGCATGTCATATATGAAATTTCCTTCGGAACTTAGGATTATTAGTAAATGATTATTTGACCTGGACATGTGTACTTTTGTTAAAAAAAATGTGGATCCCTGGTATCTATGGACAAGGTGAATAACATGACAAAAGTTGAATATACAAATTTCCATGGGAATTATTAGTGTATTTTTTGCTTGATTCATTATGACTGCACTTATTCTACTTTCTCATGAACCGATGTTTAGAAATTATTTATATGCATATTATGTTACAAATTGATAGACAAACTTATTACTTTAAAATTATGGTATGCTATCTTGTATTGTGTCAAGGAATCTTACGCCATTCCTTGAGAATCAGAATTTTTTCTTGCTACAACTATGTGCATGATGTTTAAAGGTAGGGACATTACTATGACTTTCAAGAATATGTATTACATTCTAATCAAGTATTTGATATCTATGAAATTTTTTCTCTAAAGTTGAGTCATGAGATTGTCACTTAAAGGTCTTAGAACTATGACATTTTCTAATCAGTTTGCAGTACTTAGGGTTGCAATGAAATTTGAATTTTTCTCTACACATTGTTTGTATTTAAGCAGTGTTGGTCATTTTTTAAAGAATTACTAATAGACGAACTTTTATGTATAATAAAATATGCGAGGACATTTTTTTCATATTTTAAATTACCATCAAGAAATATATATTCTACATCATTATGTTGACTTCTTGGATAGACAATGATTGGGTACAGTGATATTTAGTGTAGATTCAACTTCTTAATGCAGCATGAACTCATAGTTTTTGAAGATATTCTTTGAAACCACAAAACATGTTGGTAAAATGATTGAGGCGTAGATGCATTCCTTTGGGTTGGATTGTTTATGTTGCATTTCCTTTTACCATCAGAATTTGAGTAGGAAATTATCAAAAGGATGAATCAAAACTATTATATGGGAATGAAACTAATTTATATGTTTAATATTGTATGTTCCTACCCTCTCATTACACAAATCACTGCATAGTAAATCCACACATGATTTATATGGAAAAATTACAGCTCACTATTATTACACCGTGTAGCTGGTATTGACCTCAAGCGAATATTTTTCTTTATTTTATTGGTTTTAAGATGGAAATGTTTATGTTTTCATACTTATTTGTATGAATCCTTGATTGTAGGAATTCCATACCATATTTTAGTTTGAATTCCATTATTATGGGTAGAATTGAAGTCATAACACTTTCCTCTTCCATGGATAAGAATGATTGTAGAGTGATGAATTGTTTGTACTCTGTCGGAAATTATGTTGTGGAACACATGAATACCAAAATTACTATTATTGACTAGCTTTGACTTGTAGGTTGACATGGATTGGAAGAAAATATTATCATGCTATGTGATTTCTTATTATAGTCATAATATATTAAAAAAGAGAGAGAATAATAAAACTTTGTGTGGATATAAAACAAGTTACACAGGAAGTTTAATGGTGGCATTGCTACCTTCCGGATAGTTCTTTTGAACAAGTATTTGCATTACAAGTAGTATTTCAAAAGTTGGAATACATTATTTTATTTTTTGGATAAGAAAATATGTATGGAAAGGAGAAATAATACACGTTTCACACATTATTGACATGAGACATGGGGAAGATTGTTTGCAAAAAGCTATTTCTTTATTTGAAAGAAAGAAATATTATTCAAAACCAACAACTTTAGAACTGTAAAGTATGCGCTCAGAGTTGAACATTGATGATTGATGGTTGTACTTAGAATAATAGAATTTTGACTGTGAAAGGAAACCTCAAAAGGCGCATGAAAAATGGTTAATGGTAACCACTTATAGTTGAGACCAAGGATGATAATACTTAATTTTTTTATATTTATTGTTGTCCCGAGAAAACATAAATATTTTGATTTTATTTTGATCATTTAAGTTCTTGTTGGCCAAAGAAGAATATA
Source organism: Pinus albicaulis (assembly GCA_034641835.2). Taxonomy (NCBI): domain Eukaryota; kingdom Viridiplantae; phylum Streptophyta; class Pinopsida; order Pinales; family Pinaceae; genus Pinus; species Pinus albicaulis. Next base: position 969,858,663 of record CM076573.1, read on the forward strand.
CATTCCAGGTGTCAATGAATGAGCAATGAAAAAGAGGGATTTCACTCTCTTGGTGGGTAATGTTATTGGTTGCACAATGAAACAGTTTTGATGTAATTGCATGCAGAATGGAAATGATGGCTTGTATTTGTATTCTGGATGATGAGTTATGTCACTAGGTTTGTCCTTGTAGGAAAATATCGAGTTAGATAAGAATTATGTTCTTGTTTGTATCTATGTATATATAAGATACAATCAAATGTTGTTTACAATTGATGATGTAACAAGGAGTCTCTTTATTGAACTATTATCTAGTCGATTATGGTGTCTGAATAGAGCACTCAATGATAATTACCATGGACGAAGATATAATTGGGTTAATTGGCATGACTCAAAATCTAAATGGATGATATAAATGTTTCCATATTAATAGGAAGGCAACGCCAATCATGCACCATGGCTCACAATCTAGGGGGGGCCAGGCTTGTGTATCAAACCATTCCTTGGCACTAAATAAATATGGAGCTCTATAGAAATATATGATCTGTAAAGGAGCATGCAAAGCTAACATAAGGTTGAATCAACCATTAGAAGAAATGGAAAATGCCCCAAGATATATGATATTGTGGGCATGGATATTTCCATATAGAATGGAAACCTTGTTGATGTACACAATTGTTTTCCTATGGGAATGTTTGTATAGAAAATAATTAGTCTATTTTGTATTTTTATAGTTCCCATCCACATACCCGTAGGCATTGTCCATGGGAATGTCTTACAAATTTATTGTATTTTGTTTTTAGAAAGTGTCCAAAATTATTCTATTGATTAGTTCCATCCTACTAGAACATTAAGAAAATAAATAAAGCTAGATTTGAGCTCCTCAATATTATTTGACATATGCATCCTCAATGTATTTCCATTGTTATGGTTAAATCAATATACTTATTCATCACTCAATGGACATATTAATTTAATCATAGTGATCACTTTTGTAATGTTTCATCTAGCGATTTTAATTTGAGGGTAAAATGTATATTCATAAATTTGTAGTTGCATGATGTTTAAATAGGTTTGTGGAAGATGTACCAATTTTGAGACACATGATCTTTCAATATTATAAGATGAGTTACAAGAGAGTTATTTGGAACTATTAATAAATTGTGTAAAATATATTTATGTTGTAGTATTGGTGTATTTAAAATAGGGTCATATTACTTTAGTAACCCACTGACCAAATAAAGTGAGTAATAGGATAAACAAATGATATAAGTTTGATAATAAATCCATGAATATACAACATTTATCCATTATTTTCAATGCGACAAAGAAAAGAGCCAAAATTGAAAAAGTAGGCTATAGAATGGACTTCTTCTTGCAATGGATTCCAAATAGCTTAATTACTGGTGGGGGGGGGGGGGAATCCAAGATGACATAATTATGTCACTTAGGAAAGAAGAAATAAATATACTAATGGAAAGGAAAAGAATCCATCCTAAACTTTACTATTGTAGAACTAGTATGCATAAAGAGGTGAATAGGGATAAAGGTATATTAATGCTAATTGGTATGATCTCTCATGAGCGAAAAGAATTCTTGAACTCTGAATATATCATTATTATTGATTAACAGGTAGTGCAAACAAATTTGATATCATGGTGGATTGAAAATTGTAAGAAGTGGAGCGCTCTTTAGCGATTGGTGAAATCATTGGGTAAATAAAATAATTTATAACGATATAGTTATGATGATACTACAACCTCAAATTGAGCGAAAATTGTTAACCCTTGATGGATTATGATGTATGCTAAAGTTTTTTTCCTAGATAACAACTAATAGTATAATGAGGAAGATTGAAGCAATATATGTGTATATGATCTTAGATAAGCATTGATGAAAAAATAATGACCAAAAGTATGGTGAATATGGGTCAGCTGGAAAGGATGACGATGATTAACTTTCTCCATGTTCTCATTCGGGGAATAAGTAAGTGAACCGATTGGAGAACCCTTGGTATAACATTTGTGCATTCCCCAATAGAGGGAAAGAACACTACAAAGGCCAACTAACACTGAGGTTAAAAGTAAAATGGAAGCACTTTAGCCCGAATAAGGCCACCATCCGGGAAGACAAAGGATTTATGCAACAAGCCTCTCAAGATTTGATTAAATAGTCCAAGTTGAACATGGAGGATGGTGTTTCACTCGAAGGGTTAAAGATGTGACACCCATGGATACTTCACAGTTACTGTTGATGTTTTAACTTTTACTTTCACTTTTACTGTTATAGTTCCATTAATGAACATAATTAAGAGGAAACTTGGAATGTTAAAAGAAGTAAATAAGTAATAAAAGAAAATAAAACCCACTCCAAACATTTACGGTAGTTAGGTAAATACCCTCTCGTATTCCTAAAAATGAAGACCTCGAGGAAGGCAGTTCCTTGAGTTATTTTAGTTCTTTTTTTTATGAACTCTGGGAAAGGGAAAAAAAGGAGAGGAAATGACAGTAGTCAGGGGCGAGAGGAAAAGTACTAAGGAAAAAACTTAGAACAAGGTGTTTTCCAAGTGAGAATAACACTACATAATACTTAAGGAGTTCTTGAGTTGGACATGTTCTAGTTGAATCCTTAACGTCATGGAATATGCTCTAAATTGGACCTGGTGGTATTGAGGTTTAGGAGAGCTAATTATATAGGGGATTGCACCTACACTTTCTAGCCGATAGGAAGCTCGAAGGGAGACTTGTACGTGATTTCCAGTCACATTGGGGGGGAGGAGATCCATTCTCAACTGAATTTCGTAAGCTACATATATGTGAGACACATAAGTATCTTATTATTGCTATTATATAAATAAGGTAGCACTGTTACTTCTGTTTATTTGGTATAATGTCTATAAATAAAATGCAAGAAGATAAATTAACTAAGAATATTGTATCGAATTATAAATTACACATATAAGATAAATGTTCCAATCAAGTAATGAAATTTTTAGATAGGGTTAGTATCTCCTTGAGGAACCAAGGAAGATTATATTCACCCCATGGGCCAGGAAGCAGTCTCAAGGACCATACGACCTAGGGCGTTGAACAATAGTTAAATGCATGACCAAGAAGAAATTAATCAGACCACCATAATTACAATAATTTTGTTTAACAATATATATATATATATATATATATATATATATATATATATATATATATATATATATATATATATATATATATATATATATATTTGGATATACGTTGAATAATAAACTATGTATATCCAATCGGGGCCAACAATTTTTATCATGCATGTTATAAAATTATATATTATAGAGCAATGGAACACATATAAATATGCGGAAATACAAACACATAAAAAACAAGAGAGGCATAGATATATGTGGTTCGCATAACCACAACTACGTCCACTGAGAAACAACCAATACTTCATTTATATTATCCAAGAAAATGAAGAGACACAACCTACAATATATCTGTTATGATATCATCTACTCTCTCACATAATCCCCCTTTCTCTTTCTCACTAACAATACACACACCACACATAGCCACAATACTATTCCCTCATGAACCGAGGGGTTTCCTTCTAGGAAAAAACCCATAAATTAAACATAACTTATACCATCATATCATCCTCCTAATGAACAACCCATATTGACTATGAAATTACAATATTTTACAATGCAATTTTACATCTATTTCTAGCTTTGACGGTGTTTCCCCCGAACCCCCATCGTGGAAATGCTAGCCCCTGGACCCCCCATCTCAGGGGGATCAACCCCCATGAACCCCTGCAATAGGGACAAGTCACCCCCTGATGGAGGGGTGTACATTATTCTCGAGGTATACATCTGAATGAAACAAATACCTCTAAATCAGGATGCTAATTATGTTGTACACCCAATAATCTCCCACTTGGAGACTAGTTGTAGCAACTCCACCGCTGCTTCATTTTATTGAAATGACTCCACTTTGGACCTGGTTGTTTCTCATCTTCATCATCATACTTGAAGACCAATTTAATCTCAGAAAAAAATAATTTTATCCCTATTTAGAACTTTTGTTAACATATCTATAGGATTCTAGCTAGTGTATATCTTTTCCAGCTTTAACTATCCATCTTCTGACAATTACCGTATGAAATGGTACTTGAGCTGTATGTGTTTAATCTTGAAATTAAATGGTGATTTATTTTCAAGATGAATGGCACTCTATCTGTAATGTCCCTAATTTTATGCTTTTAAAAATAGGCAGTCAAAGGCTCTAAGCATCAAGTGGACCTGAGGAAAAATATTTATTGTGGATATATTTTATTAATTTAAATTAATAAAATGAAAAAGGAATTAATGGTGCAAAGACTAGATAATGATTAGAGATCTAGAATCCAAATCCATGAGGATGGATATGGATCATAAGACTTTCCCAGTTTTCCAAAAATCCTTGGAGGAAATAAATTAAATATATAATTTTAGATTGGAGATAAAAATCTAAAAAGCTACCCCAGTGAAGAGGAAGTGACTGGGAAGAGGTGGAATAGGGCTAGAAAGAGGAAAAGCTAGCTTTAAAGTAATTTTTTGGAAGAAACAAAAGGAAAAGCGAGACAAAAAGTGAAAACAACATCCTGATTTAACTGGATGCAGTTAAGGAAAAAAGCTGATGGGAAAGAAGGCTTAAATAAGAAGATTCAGGATAGACAAGAGGTTGTCTATGGCTAGAGGAATTGATCTCTACTCGGGGGGAGTTGTGGAGAAAGAGCTCAAAGGTTGGGTGGAACCTAGTCTACCTTAATTGGTATGCACGAGCTAATTTCTGTTTAAGATAGAAATTTAGTATGATTACGAGTATTATGGTGAAGTGAAAATTGTAGAATGATACTTGATTAAATCTTCTCAAGAGTAGTTCTGTAAATTTAAGAGAGTAGACTATAATAAATATAGTGATCCTCTGTATATTTGTATAGAAAAGAACCTGACGAGTACCAACTCTCAGCATGTCTAACCCTTATTGAAGGTTTAGATCTGAGGTTAGGTGACTCTTAGAAAATTATTACTATATAATATTATTTTTGCAATTCAAATCAGAAACTTCTATTAGGATACTAATACAGAAGTGAAAATACATATGTATGACAAATAGTATGCAATAGTACAGGTAAGCAAGTTCCTATGTTGTAGCATAAATAGGAAAAATAAATTATGAACTGAAATATACTAGACATAAATGGAAATATATGTTCCAGATGGATTCATAAATTAATTCTAAATTTTATTATTTTTTTAGTATTATCATGAGATTCGATAAACCGGTTAATGTAGAAGGAAACATAAATTAATAAATTCATAGACAATAATATAACTGAGACTGGAAATACTACAACTGAGATCATTATAGTAAGAAGTTGCAAGGAGGAACTTGGTAATTATTACAACATATGAATTTCAATATTTAAGAAAAGTATGACTCATGAAATATGAATTAAATTCATTAAAGAGGAAATAATTTCTTCAAACATACTACAGAGTTATGTAGGTTAAGGATGTAAATCCCAATAATTACTCATTTTGTAACCCAAATTGGTATTATTAAATTATACAAGGGAGACTCTATCTCATACAATATAAACTGGACAATATCTTGGTAACTATACAGGGAAGTATAACAAAAACTGCCAAGGTAAGTTGCTGGAAAAATCTGAAGAGGAAACTGTCCACCATTATGTTAAATAGAAAAGTATAATAGTAGTTGGAGAACCGAGTAATATCGGAAAAATAAATGTACAGTGCAGAACTAGGAATTAGTTCTAGATCTGGAATATAATAACAATAGGAAATAATAGGTTTTAGAGTCAAAAGGGTTAAATAATTACCTTTGGCATAGATAAAGAACATCCAATCTGCAATAATAAGACAAGGATTAGTTATTGAAGAGAAGTATTTAGTGTACATTCTAAAGCTGAAATGGCTAATTGAAAATTTAATGACTAGAACATTACGATAGATAATTGATTTGAGAAAAATCATACATTTTCTGTACAAGGTAGAAAGTTAACCAATAACGTGTTACTATTTGGACAGAAGCCGAAACTCAAAGTAAGAAAAATTCCAACCACATATAAAATGGTGATACGATGAGCAATAAGCTCTAGGAAAAAATCAAACAAATGCGAATCCATATCTTTGGAAATTATTGAAATAGAAATCCAAGTTAATGGATCTCGTGTGGAAAACCCAACTTGATATTCAAAATTTAAGATCATGTGGTTTACCTTAATTATAAATCATTACTCCGGAGAGTTAAAGATGACATTGAATGCATTCAGTAGTCTATAAAGGTTTCGGTAATGTGAATTCAATAAGTATAGACATATAATAAACCTTTTATCAAATTATTCACAGTAACCATAAACCTTTAAAGGAGGCTTTGGTGGTCCGAGATTACCTCTAGGTTTTGGCAGCATCTATGAAGCTGAAAAAATGAAATGAGAGGAGGTTCCTCTATCTGGGCACCTACGTGAATCACAAATCGTAGTCACAAATGAGTACCCGTGACAAAAAATTTCACTAATGCTAAAAGCAGAGTTAAAATCAAGCTTGGTATAACAGGAAGGAAAACTGTAAGCTCAAAAATAAATGGGCATACTTCAATACGCATTGACAGTGGAATTCTGAGACGGACTTCCACATGATAATACCTCTGCTAATAATCACTAATAAAACATAGCCAAAAATATAAATTGGTAACACAATATTCATTCAACAAAAATTTTACGTTTGCACTATATTGGTAATTCTCCATTGAGCCTTAGTAAAAGGTTAGAGGGGTAGTTGTAATGTATAGAAAGCCCATGATGTAAAATATTTCAAATGTCTACCTGAAACGAGAGGAATTTGACAAATTATGCCTATCTAAATCTGGGTCATGGTGGAGAAATACAACCACATAGAATTCACGTCCAGAGGACAGAGAGAGTGTCATTACAAAAGGAAAAACTTGTTAACTGCAAATATGAAATTAAGAACTTAATCATAGCCAATTTTGAGAAATCTGCAAACAAGATGACATGGAATACCCGAGGAAAGTGGTGAATGAATATTCTGCATAGAAACTGGAACCTACGCATCAAATGGACAAAATAATTTTCCCCTCTCATAGTTAAACAAAGGAAATGATGAGTGTGACAGTGATGAAGTGTAAGTTTAGTGAAAATGGTGGTATAGCCGAGAAGCCACGATAGATTTAGACAGACTATTAAAACCATAGTGTAGAGCCAAAAAGGTCATGGTATATACTCATAGACATAAAAGAAATTGTGGAAACCCTAGACATAACTCCAAGAGAAACCTCGTTGTCCAAGTGGACGAAATCGAGAGAAATCACGCGGATTGAAAAATTTAATTTAGCCTTTAATGAGCCATGTGAATACATATTGGTAAGTTAATGTTTATCGATCCCGAGAAATCTTGACAACAGAAGTTTGACATAATTCGGAATAGGGAATGCATTTTCATTGAAACACAGTCAAGGTAAACTGAATAGCGTGGTTAAATCTGATGTCGTGGATTTGAGGAAAATCGAATTCTCAGTTGTGGGTGCCAGATAGGAGTTTCATAAAATAATTGCAGTGTTAAACAGAACAGGTGGAAAGGTGCATTTCATGTAACACATTTACCGTTGGTTACATGGTAAAGCCTATGACGAAATTAGATATATAATTACAATGCAATAATTCGTATTCGGTATATGCAATATTGTTACGTATCAAATTAACCTAGAAGTATATCCTCCAAGGTAAGTGGCATGTGGATCAGAAGGTTAGATTTAATGTGATATACATTAAATTTGAATTTGATGGAAATTTCTCGCTGTTATTTCATAAAATCATGGGTCGAATGAGTTAGTTCTCAAAGTGATGTTGAACTTTTAATAAGTTTTGTATAGAGGTTTAAAACTAGGTGACTATTACATTCCTTTATGAAAAGGCTAGCCCAAGGTCAATTCTTCTGTGATGAAATATATGCATATGAGAAAAAGGTAGCCATGGGTTATAATGTTTAAAGTAAAGTTAAACAATATTGATAATTAATACCCTTTATAGCCAAAATGGGTTTTCTTATAACTAAATGTATATGTGTGTCATAACTCACACACACACACACAGATATATATATATATATATATATATATATATATATATATATATCTGTGTGTGTGTGTGTGTGTTAGCTTTTAAGGTAAGTCTAATTAATGATTATAGGGTGGAGAGGTAAAATGTGTAAGTTATTGACATAGAATAGGAAGTTGTTCGTAATAGTTAAGAGGGTGAAAAGTTAACAATTTCTTTAACAATTTCCAAGTGAAATAGATTACGAAGAACTTCCGAAACGTAGCATTTCATTGAGATTTCATAATTGGAGTTTCGGTTCAAACTAGTATATGAATAAGTTTCAAGGAGGTAACTGAATAGTAAGGTAAATTTTTTAATGGCAAATTTATGTCAGAAGATGACAAATAATAACCTGGCCATAGGGTGAAATTAGTGTTAGCACTATAAATATAAATTTTTTTTGTTGAAATTGAGATGTTACAAATGGTATCAGAGCCCATGTTGAAACACTAGGCCATAATGTGTGCTCACACTAGAGAAATTTTTTTTTGCTATAAATTGTTTGTTAGATTAATTTTTCACTAATTTTTACTTCTTATGTACAGTGATAGTGTAGAACCATACAGCTACAAAATATGAGTGAAGGGGATGAATCATATGGGGATCTTGCTAGTGAAGGAAATCCATCAAATCCTAATGTGCCATTGATGGTTATGATGCATCATATGAAAAAAAAAATAATGCAGCTGAAAACACATGCAGAAGAGTCTGAGGAGGATAAAAATTATTTAGACAACAATCTAGAAGGAACAAGTAATTACAGGGTGAATTCCAAAAAATCAAGCCTCCCTCCTATGATGAAGAGAAGGAGGAAGATACATAAGCTTGGCTTCAAAACATGGTGAAGTATTTTCAAGTGTGAGTGTGATAGAAACTTGAAAGTCAAGCTTGCTATTTAGAAATTTCAAGGTAAGGATATCTTGTAGTGGGAAGAAAACAAATGAGAAAACTCTCAGTTAGAAATAGGTTCAAATTTAAAATTAATAGTAGATATCGGAATGAAAGATAATAGGATGGCAAAGCAAAAGTGTTTCATGAGCTGAGGTTGGAACAACTTGCTACTACTGATTTGTTACCACACTCACCCAACCTGCTTCAATAGGTGCCTGATATAATATGAAGAAAAGGAAAAATTATGATGATTTAAAAAAACTAACTATCTACTAGCTATAAGGAGAGGGACGAGAAATTCTTTCTCCTGAAATTTAGAAAAAATTAATCTGAAATCTACTAATTCCATGACAAATTTAACTTAACTGTATTAAGTAGAAGAGAGAATGATCAAAAGAGTGGAATGGAAGTACCATGAATTGAGTAGACTCTCCTTCAAAGTTAAAGTATATACTTGAGGCATAGAAGAAATGAGAATAAAATGGAAGGTCGGAACGTTGAACCAATTATCCTTCATTAAATACTTTTAGAAATATCTGAAAATTATAGACGTTCTATTAGTAGAATTATAAAATCTATTGTAGGAAAAAGAGGCTGGAGACAATTGAAGAGAAATTTAAGGGTATGAATGATAAACAACTTGTTCTGGTTGATGAATTTAAGGGACGTTTAGAAAAGAAAGAAAAATTCCAGCAAGCTGGAATTATTTAACGAAGTGACATATAAGTTACTCAAGATTGCTGAAAGGTAAATAGGTATAAATAACATGAGTTAAATTTAAATGTTTCACCTTTGGATTCCTATGCATTGTTTATAGGAATGGACTAATTAGAAAAAAAACAACAGACATACTAAATTGTTTAGAGAAAAAAATATAGGGTATCTATGGTGAGAGAAAACCAGTGGGAGTAGAAGAATAACCCAACCCCATATCAATGAGGAAAATTTCAACACTGCTGTTAAAAAGAACTTGTAGACAACTTACCAGTCATCTGAGAGAGTAAAGAGGTATTTCTAGATGAAACTCCTCATATACTCCATAAAATATAAACTGAATTTTAAATGAATTTAATACCAGGAGCTACACCAGTCTCTAGAGCCCTACAAGATGAGTACCCCAAAATTCTAAGAGTTAAAACTGCAGTGAAATTTTTTTATGAATAGAGACTATGTAAAACCAAGTGTATCCCCACTTGGAGCACTGGTAATGTTGGTCAAAACAAAAGTTGGAACATTCAGATTAAGTATAGACTACTGAAAACTAAATAAACTGGTTATCAATAATGAATACCCTTTACTCAGGATAGATGATCAATAATTTATCATAAATTAAGAATTAAAGAAGATTTGTATAAAGAACAAGATACAAAATTTATGAATTAAAAGTTCTATAGGACTAGGTTGATAATTTTTTTCTCCTTTATGTGTCAAGTAAACCAGAACATAAAGAAAAACACAAAATTGTTGTAAAATTTTGCAAAATTTAGAGAAAATAACTGGCATGATAGACTTACTATAAAGGAATTTTTTAAAGATAAAATTTAGTAGTGGAGTCACGTAAATTTAGAAAAAGGCTGAGTAGTGGACTGAAAAAAAAGAGACTCAAGTGAGATTAAATTGATTAGTATTTCCTTATGTTTCCACCATAAAATCAACCATGGGTATTGAAAACTAATAGAGGATATGGGTAAAAATATTTTTAATCTTAGCCTATACAAAAATATCTCTACCGCAACAAGGAGAGAGAGAAACAGATAGACTGAAAAAGGTCAAAATAGCTTGAACACTTAAAAGAATTAAACTAATAACTACTCATGTTTTTAAGATCTTAACCCAATCCAAGAAATGGTAAGTGGTACTAAGTCTTGGGCGGAAGGAGGAGAAGTAGTATTATTTTTTAGTTATGGCATATGATTCAAGAAAAAATTAGACAAATGAACAAAATTATACTGAGTATATCTTAGAGTTGCCGCTGAAATATATGCTGCAGGATGTAGAGAAATTACCTGTAAAGTAAGAAGGGGTTTTGATCCCATAAAACCTAACGCTGAAGTATAAATTATTCAACAATATGAAAAATTTTAACTAAATTAGGTGGTTGTCTTTACTTAATGAGTTTTAAATAAACATAAAACTTGATAAAGGAAAAGAAAATAAAATTTTAGATGATTTAAAGAGGAATGCCCCTAAAATTTTTAAGAATATTAAAGTAATGAAAGATCTGACTATGAAAAATGTTGGGAAAAATACTAAGAGGGGGGTGGGGGGGTGAATCAGTATTTAGGACTTAATCAGAAAATTTTACTTTTCCATTCACTAAAACCCATTCACTAATGTTTACTAGTTGGTACTTCTACCCTGAAGACTCATTTTAAATAAAACATCTTAGATAATGACTAAAAAAATTCCTCAGATTGATCATGTAAGGATTCCTGTGAAAACTTGTCATAGTTTTGTAGGCGTGGTCCACCATAGGAAGATTCTCATCAATACCTTCAAAGAGGGTCTTAAAAACAGTTATGGATGATAGTTATTGGTCAATAATTAAAGTTACTTTATAAAATATGAGGCATTAAGAGCACATTTATTCTGACAAGTCTTGCCGCGAGAGTGGATAATAATAGAAATTTTACAAGTTGTACTTTAGGGAATCACAATTTCAAGAGTGATATTATACAATTTTATTTCATATGACATCTTTATTCATTACTCTACCATATTTTTAAGATAGGATGATCCCTTTTAAGTGTAGGAATACTTCCAATGGAGCCATGTGCATAAAAAAATACTAAATATACTCACACTCAGGTTTAAAATGTAAACTGTTATCACTATAAAAAAAAATTCCAAACTTGGACAATTTGCTTTGTTCCTAGTCATGGTTTTTAGATAGGTGTTAAGTCATTTTAAGTTTTTAGGGGTTAAGTGATAGGGTTAGATTCTCATTTTCATTCACATTATAAAGTCCAACAACCTTATTTCATACCTTGAGAGTCTCATCTCATGTTTATAAAGTCTATTTTTTAACCATTTTCAAAAAAATTTGATTAAGCCACAAAACCACGTTTTCGTAGCGCAGACAGTGTTAAAAACTACTTTTGCATTACGAAAACGCTTCTCTTTTTGTAGCGCAAAACCCTGAAATTACATTAGGTGTGCTACAAAATCGGGGATTCATAGCATGTCTTGTCAGTTATCAAATCCATCAAAATTCTGTTAATCCTTCATGATTAGGTGTCAGCCACGAGTTTTTCCTCACACATGCAACCATTCATAGCCATCATGACATTCGTTAAAGGTCATTTATCTTAGTAATTTTCAAATTTGAAAAGGGTTGGTTTTTGGTTTTATTTTCTCATGTAAGAAACACATGATGCATACCCTTTTCCGAATGGTAAGCTCATGGTAAGTAGAAACCAAATCTTCTCTCATTCATCAAGCGAGGCTGATTATTACTTTCAAGTGATGCAGTGTCCCTAATCAAGCAAGACAGTTTACTCTGAAATCAAGCGAGGTTGTTGATTACAGGTTTTCAAGAAGCACACAGGAATTTCAAGGAAAGGATGACAGAGGAAAGAAAGAACCACATGTCAGGCCATTGTTTAAGGATGGAGCCTGAAAGCATAGAGGCTCTAACGAAGGAAAAATCAGTTGAGGATGCCTTCAAGAAGACAGGATGTTGGAAATTCTGTGAAAAATTGCAAGGACGTCATAATCAAGTGACAAAATATTTTGCTCTTAATTTCTTAGGTTAAAATACAAAAGCTGGAGTCTTAAACTTTCCAATTTCCCTTGAGATCATATCATTAGTGACAAAGATTCCAAGGGGAGAAGAAATATGGTTCAAAAATTTCAGGTTTGAGATGGAACCTTGTAAAATTTATCTGAAGCCAGGGTTTGTAGAGACAGACTTAACTAAAGTAGTGCCAAGAAGTTACATCAAGAACACCCATGCCAATCTACTCTACAACATTCAAAGGTATTTCACCTATGAGGGAAGATACCATAAGGTGTATTCTTATCATTTCTTGCATTTTACTGGAATGATTTCTTTGGATTTTCCTTTCTTCTTGTTTCGAAGTTTAGCTGAGATGGCAGATAAAGTGAAAATGAAAGCTCAATAGTGTGAAACTTCACTTTTCCATCATGGTCTAGTTAAATTGATAGTTTTACATGAACTTCAGAGGATAAACAAAGAATGCTCTACATTTTTTATTTTGTGTGGATTTGGGGTGGAAACACAAGAAACATGTATTAGCCCTAAGGCCAAAGAAAAATCACCATCAGAAACCAATGATCATGCAGAGACAAGATCAAAAAGATTTTTCAAGTTGAAACCTAGAAAGCAAGTGAAAAATTCAGAAATCAAAACATCAGTGATCATTCAAGAGACTCCTAAACTTGCACAAAAGAGGACAACTAAAGTTAAGGAAATAGTACAGGAATAGTCAACCAACAAATCAACCTAGAAAAGATTGACTAGAAGTCAAATAACAAAGGAAAGGGGAAAAACAGTGGTTTCAAAAGAATGTCTAGGTTTAAAGGGTAATTTGAATGATATTTTATAGGCTATTGATTTTGAAGAATCTCCTTTAGTTCAGGCAGACTTTATAAAATTGGATGAAGGGAAATCTAAGAAGATGAAATATTCCAAAAAGTTGGATTTTGATGATGAAATTTTATAGTTTATGTTCAAGCCTAGAAGGCCTTTAACAAGGCAATCAAAAAAGTTGCAAGAGCTGGATATGGAGTTAGATAAAGTAGAGGAAGTTTCCAATGTTTATGAAGAACCCATAGACCTATCATCACCTATGCCTGAAGGTGACAAAAACAGAGTTTTCAAAATTCAAAGAGAAAATACCAGTTATGAAGAAATTAAAGAAAAATTGAGACTAGCTATTCTTGAAATTGCTAATCTTAGGAAGAAAGCAAGAAGACATGCTGTTGAGAAGACAATATTCAACAGAATAAGGGCTTTGTGGGAGGTTGAAAGAGTTTCAAAACCTAAAACTATCAGCAGTGAGGCTCAGTACTTTACCTGGATTGTCCCTGCAATCAAAGATGAAATGTTTATGAGAATGATAAATGTTAAATTGAGGGCTACTAACAGGAGACTGAAGAGACAGATTGAAGATCTTGAAATTAAATTGAAAAAGTCTGACAAGTCCTTAATACAATCTTGTTTTTGGGAAGGACATCACTTTTTTAGGACATTTCAAAGTTGAATTATTTTTATTGTTAAGGTCTATAGAAATCATGGAAATCATTAAAAGGTGAAAATATTCTTAAAGTCTGAGAATTGTGAAGAAACTGTGTAAAAAAGACATACACAGCAGTTTCGTAGTGCGCTACGAAACTACTCTAGGTGCATTTGTGAATATTTTTATAAGGGTTTTAAGAGGTAAAAACACTTGGTTTCCGAAATTTTTTTCTCGTGGTGGATGGAAAGGGCTCACAGATGAAATTTCAGGTGTCAAATCAAAAGAAAGTGGATGGTTAAGAGATGTTTACAAAGATACATATTCTACACTATGAAAATAGCTGCTATTTTCGTAGTGCAGCCATATCATCTCTCTTTATACTTTTTCAAAGGCTTAATTTTTTTACAGGTGGAAAGGCATGGTTCCATGGAAATGATAACACATGTCACTTATCTCAAAAAGTCAATATTTCCAGCAAAAGGGTTCGAAGATCATCAATGAAGGTAAAAGCTAAATTACAAGAAACATGTTCCCCGTTTTGTAGGGTAGATAAGACATGAATCAACATGATTGCATAACAAGATTAGAGGCATCATCAACGTCAAAGATATGGAGAAACAACTGTCAGAGATATTATTTAAGTCAAAGATAAGGTTTTTTTAGACATAATAAGGAGTTTTACTCCTATTTGTACTAGGACTTATAGAAGAGACAGTTAACTGTCAGATGTAATTAAGATTCTATTTTAGGAGCAGATAGGTGTCAAAATTAGAAATTAGAACTCTCTTCAAGATGCATAAGGGAATCAAATATTGTAATGATGACTCTAGAATAGACATGAAGTCGAATTGCTAAAGGTTGGCAATTTTCTTAACAAGCAAACTATGTTATTATAGCAGACTGTGTGTTTTCATCTTAGTATAGATATTGGCTTTACTACTCAGGATTCAGAAAGAGCTTTTGGTGTTTGATCTTCCTATGGCTTTCCTCATCTACCTATTTGTAGTGGTATGAACATGTGTTACTTATAATTCATTAGAAAATTCTCTAACTTCCTGCATATGTTTGTAAATTGTGTTTTATTCATTGTGTTACTGTTTTACTGATACATCTAAAACTATGAAATGCCCTAACTTCCATGTTAAGCTAATTTTGATGTTTTTTTGAAACATACCTTGACTCCATAGCCCAATAGATGTTTTTTGATCAATAATTCAACCATTTATACACTTTTATCCAATTTATTCCTAGAGTTAGCCGTCTAATCCTTAATTCAAAATCTTAAACCTATTGAGAGAGCCCTCTCATGTTGATGAGGCTAAGCCTCAAATAAAAGTTTGGTTTGAAATATTTACTCAAAGTCTACTTGATCAGCAGCCTATCAAGGTCAGATTTTGTGATAACATTTTGGTGCATCTGCCGGGAGCCTGAAGATTATTTATTCCCGAAATCAAGAAGCTGAACTCTTCAAGGTAGTAGGAGCTCATAATGTTTTTCGAGGCTGCATCTACCTTGGTGACTACATAAATTTTCAAAATTTTAAAGGTGGCTTCGAGAAGAAGATACACATGGAGCAATCCTGATCCCCATCCACCTAAAATTGTGGATAATCCAGGTACTCCACCTCATTCGAAATCTTTGTCCTCTGAAATATTAAGAAGTCCTAAAGATAAAGAGTTGATGATAAGATTCATGAAGTGTTGTTTAGATTAGAAAATGAAAGGGAGCTCATTGATATTATCTTAGACCTGCAAAAAAGAGGAATTGACACTTCAGCCTTAGTAACACAAGAAGACAAGGAAAAATTTTGGGAAGCTGTTACCTCTCAAATGTTGTTAGAAAAAGAGTCTTTAGATAAAATCAAATAACTTGACCATTTCGAAGTCTTGCTGAAATAAAAAGCTGGTTTACCCCTTCCAAATTGGAGCTCAATTGTTAGTGGCTTGCAAAAAACAAGTATTCCTCCTCATATCAGTTCTTCATCTTCTTTTTCTACCATTCCTAAAACTACTATTCATCCTTTAAGCATGGTTGCTCCTGCTAGGTGTGCACCATTTGTACACTCTACTATTTTGCATGACCTTCCTAGTAAATATGCTGATAGGATTCCTACTCAGGTTAGTGATGAAGAAATCATAGCAGAAGAACATGTAGATATATTTAATGATTTTACAGATAGAGAAGAAGTTGATGATGAAGATGTGAAGTGAAGACTGTTTGCACAAAGTTTTACCGGTGAAGTTAGAAAATGGTTTAAGGCTCTCACATCAGGAAGTATTCGAACTTGGGATGAGTTTGAAGATAAATTTTTGAGAAAATGGGGAAACATAACCAATCCATTTCAAGCACTTACTGAATATAACAACCTTCGAAGGGCAGTAAATGAATCTATCCAAAAATTTTCAAACAGATTTAATAAAGTTTTTGACTCAATTCTAGCTCATTTGAAACCTCCGGAAGCCCTAGCACAAATGAGATATGCTGAAGCATTTGATTATGAATTTTCCATCTTGTTGAGAGAAAGAGAATCACCTACACTTGCTGAAATGAGAAGTGATGCAGTAAAGGTAGAGGTAAACATGATAGCTGCTAAAAAATCAAAAATGGGAAAAAACTTAATTGAAAGAAGAGGAGAAACCTTCCACTTCAACTTCTGAAGAGAAATTTGAATCAATGATAAAAACCATGGAGAATTTGATGGATATGTTAGCACTTGGAAACACCTCTGCTCCTCCTGTGCAACATGAACCTCAATTCAGAAATCCTTAATTCAGGAGACCTCAAAACCAACAAAGGCCTAGAGAAAATAGAAATCAACAGCATGATCCTCCAGTGAGACCTCCTTTTTAGCAGAATTTGTTAGATGATGAAGATGGGCCTGAAATTACTGAAGAATCTATCCATTGTCTTGATGAAGAGATGTCAGAATTTTCTTGACTAAAGAGGAGCACAATGAGTCAGATTTGGCTAATCAAGGAGAAGAACCATCATATTATTTTAAGGGATATCAGCATGCCATTTTTGATATGCAAAAAATATATAGTCACGGAAACATAAATGTACCTATCATTAAAAACAAAGCGCAACCTAAGAAATATGATCCAAAGGTTTCTGAAGCCAAAAATGATACCCCACAGATTGCTGAAGGTAAGAAAGACACTCAACTTCCTCCTCCTATCAAAGAAGCTGAAAAATTTGTCTATGTTTTCAACCTTGAGAATGAAATTTCAAAGATTAAAATATGAGTCCCGTTTAGTGAGATTCTCAAGGTAAATGAATATAGAAGAAATATTGTTAAGTTGTTAAACTCCCAACTAGGAGCCGCTGATATTTTGAATGTCCAAGAAGATAATCCTACTATATATTTGGGTCCAAGGTTAGAAGATGAACAAAATGAAGAGTTTCCTCGTTTCTATGTAAGCACTAGCATTCATGATATGACTTTACATAATGCTATGTTAGATTCAGGGGCTTCTCACAACCTTATGCCCAAAGTAATCATGGAAAGGATGGGATTACAAATCACAAGACCATATAAGGATTTATTTTCTTTTGATTCGAAAAGATTTCAATGTATTTGTCTAATCAAGGATGTTGTTGTTGGTCTAACACAAATCCCAGCAAAGACAATTGTTATGGACATTGTTGTGGCTGATGTTCCACCAAAGTTTGGTATGCTATTGTCAAGATCATCGGCAGCAAAAATCAAAGGTACAATGCAGATGGACCTTACCTATGCCACTATTCCATTTTTTGGTGAACAAAGGAGATTGTATCGGGAGACTAGAATGGCTTACATGGTAAGTAGCAAAGATAAACCTAAGAATTTTCCTATTTATGCCTTTAATACTGAGCTTGGATCTTCCATTCTTTTAAATGAATCAGCTAATAGTGTTGAGGAAGAAATGCATTCAGAAAATCAGCAAATAGAAAATCAGCAAGTAAATGACGAAGAGATGGAAGGATGGTGGTCATTGTACTTGTACTTTGATGGATCAGCAGGAAAATAAGGGGTAGGAGCAGGGATTTGGATTACAATTCCAAATGATGAGAGTAATTTTTATTCTTACAGACTGAATTTTGATTGCACAAACAACATGGCTGAATATGAATCTTTGATTTTGGGTTTAGATATTTTGAAAAAAATGAAGGCTCAAAATATTCTTTTTTTGGAGATTCAGAACTGTTATTAGACAAGTTGAAGGTGTTTATCAAACGATGGATGTAAGAATGAGAGCATATAGGAATCTAGTTTTAGACATGTTGGAAA
The DNA here is from genome assembly GCA_034641835.2 of Pinus albicaulis. NCBI lineage: Eukaryota > Viridiplantae > Streptophyta > Pinopsida > Pinales > Pinaceae > Pinus > Pinus albicaulis. Next base: position 969,877,182 of record CM076573.1, read on the forward strand.
AATTTCAAGCCTATTCTTTCACTATCAAAACTAGAGACAAAAATTCTATTGTTGATTCTCTGGCTGTCTCTGCAAGTCTTCTCATCATTCCTATGCATTCTTTTGAAAAATATGAGATTGAGGTTCACCGTAGACCAGCTATACCAGATAATGTCACCAATTGGCAAGTTTTTGAAGATGATCAATAGGTAAAGAATTTTATTGAGTTGAAAGAAGAATTTGAAAGTACCCTAGTAGATAAAAAAAAACATGTTTGTTGAATCAAAAGGAAATTTTGAAGTTTTACAACTAAAGAATAATTCAATACCAAAGGGTCTTATTCCTCTTGAGAATCTTTTGAGCAGAATGATGTTTCTAAATCTCCAAAGATACAATCTGATGAAGAGGAAGTAGAGAGCTATAATCTTGGTACATTAGCTTTGCCTAAAATGATAATAAATTTCAAAGTGTCTTTCAGCTGATATGAAATTCAAATATATTGAGATGATGAAGAGGTTTATTGATGTCTTTGCATGGAGTTATGCTGATTTAAAGGAGTATGATTCCTTCATTATTCAACATACTATTCCTATCAAAGAAAATGAGAAACCATTCAAACAGAAGTTGAGGAGAATTAACCCCCTTTTCATGCCATTGATTGAAAGGGAGATTAAGAAACTCTTTGATGCAAAGATCATTGTCCCAATCAGATTTTCAAATTGGCTTGCAAACTTAGTTCTGGTGAGGAATAAGAGTGGAGAAATCAGAATTTGTATTGACTTCAGAAATTTGAATAAGGCTTCACCAAAGGACAACTACCCTCTTCCTAAGATGGATTCAATTTTGCAAAATATTGTTGGTTCACAAAGGATGTATATGCTTGATTTTTTTTCAGGTTACAATCAGATTCTTGTGCATCCAGATGATCAAGAAGAAACAACCTTCACAATGCCATGGGGCACATTCATGTACGCCAAGATGCCTTTTGGTCTCAAGAATGTGGGAGCCACTTTCCGAAGAACAATGGATATTTATTTTTCTGAATAAAAGGATAAGTTGGTGGTTGTTTATCTTTATGCTATAACAATATTTTCAAAGAAAGAAGAAGATCATTTGAATCACCTAGAGAAAATTCTATTGAAATGTATAAGGTTTGGTATCTCTCTTAATCCTACTAAAAGCATATTTGCTTTAACATAAAGCAAATTACTTGGTCACATTATTTCTGAAGAAGTAATTAGGATTGATCCTAATAGAGTTAATGCAATTCAAAAGGTTGATTTGCCAAGAAGTAGGAAAGAGATTCAATAATTTCTTGGGAAAGTGAATTTTGTTAGGCGTTTCATTGCTAATTTTGCTGAGATTGTCAAAGATATAACAAGGATGTTAAAGAAAGGAGTTGATATTAAATGGACAGCTGAAGCAAAGAAATATTTTGAGGAAATCAAGAGGTCACTCACAAAAGCACCGATACTCATCAGTCCAGATTTTTCTAAAGAATTTATGGTTTTTACATTTGCTTCTGAAAACACAATTGCTGGAGTTTTGCTACAAAAAGGAAAGAAAGGTATTGAACAGCCTATTTCTTTCTTTAGTAGAACATTAGCGAATGTTGAGCTGAAGTACAATATTCTAGAAAAACAGGCCTATGCTTTGCTGAAAGCTATAAAAGATTTCAAAATTTATATTCTGCATTGTCACACTGTGGCATATGTTCCAAGTGCTGTGATAAAAGGCATTCTAACTCAGGCAGATCCTGATGGTAAGAGGGGAAAATGGATCACCAAATTGCTGGAATATGATATAGACATCAAACCAGCCAAGTTGGTGAAGGGACAAGGCTTGGCGAAACTAATGACTCAGTCAAATTTAGACTTTCTTGACATAAATATGAATGCAAAAATATCGGAAATTTCTGAAAATGAGGAAGAATTGGTCCAAATTGATGAGAAATATCTTACTTCAAAGTGGTATAAGGATGTGGTTTTTTTTCTAGAGCATAAAAAAGTTCCCACTGATGTAACAAAGTCCAAAGCAAGGTTTATTAAGCTAAAATATTTGAGATATTTTGTATATGACAGAAATCTGTTTTGGAAAGATACAAGAGGAATTTTGTTGAATTGCTTACTTGAAGAAGAAGCTGAAAATTCATTGAAGAATTTCATAAAGGTGATTATGGAGGACACCATTATTGGAAGGCTACAACAAATAATATTCTAAGAGCTGGATATTTTTGGCTATCAATGTTTAAAGACATTTACAAAAAAATCGCTGCATGTCATGAATGCCAAATTTTTGAAGGAAGAAGAAAGCTTGTACCTCTATCTTTGGTTCCTATCTATGTGGAAGCTCCTTTTCAATATTGGTGGTTAGAATTTATTGGAGAGATACATCCATCATCATCAAGGTAGCATCATTGGATTCTCACAGCAACGGACTACTTCACCAAATGGATAGAGGCGATACCAACAAGGCAACCTAATGACTCTGTAATTATTTCTTTTCTAGAGAATAATATATTATCTAGATTTGGTTTTCCCATGAAGATTATAATAGATAATGCTCAAGCATTTAAGTCCAAGAGAATGATAAATTTCTACCATCAATACCATATCACTCTTGGACACTCTACAACATACTATCTGCAAGGGAATGGTCTTGCTGAATCATCAAATAAGAGCATTGTAAGAATCATCAAAAAGGTGTTGCAGGCCAAGCTTTACGCCTTATGGGCTGATAGGATTTGTACAAAGAGGTCAATTGGGACTTCGCCATATGAATTAGTTTATGGTGCTGAAGCTGTTTTTCCATCGTCACTAGGGGTACCGGTCATGAAGTTAATTCAAGGACTTGAAGAGGAACCAAATGCCATATAGAGGAGGATCAACCAGCTGATAGCCTTGCAAGAAATGAGAAATGAAGTCTATGACATCCATTATCAAGTTCAAAATAGAATCAAGAACACATTTGATAAGAAGATCAAAGAAGACAGTTTCTAGCTACAAGACAAAGTGCTAAAATGGGAGGCCAAAATTGAGGAAAAGGGAAAGCACGGTAAGTTTGAGAATTTATGGAAGGGTCCTTTTAAGATTGTTGGTTTTCATGGGAACAACACTTATATATTTCAAGAAATTGATGGAGGATCATATGCTGGAGGGCCTATTAATGGCAGGTTCCTAAAGCATTATGCTTGCTGAAGTTTTATCAGTCACTCATGACATTGTACATATTCCATCTTTGTCAGTTTTATTGCTAATAATGACAAGCTGAAACAGAGATCTTAAGCCCGAGGTGAAGGCCCAAACAGTTTGAAGAAGATGCTTGTCAACACAAATTTATGTTTTGATAAAAAATGGAGAGCACTGGAGCTGTGGGTTCTTAGTGTACCATAGGGGCACACTATCCCAAGTGGAGGCACTGTTATCACTATAAGTTTTTCTTCCAAACTTGGACAATTTTCTTTGTTCTTAGTCATGGTTTTTAGATAGGTGTTAAGTCATTTTAAGTTTTTAGGGGCTAAGTGATAGGGTTAGAGTCTCATTTTCATTCACATAATAAATTCCAACAACCTTATTTCATACCTTCAGAGTCTCATGTCATGTTTAGAAAGTCTAGTTTCTAACCATTTAAAAAAAAATTGAGTAAGCCACGAAACCATGTTTTTGTAGCACAGACAGTGTTAAAAACTGCTTTTGTGCTATGAAAACACTTCTCTTTTCATAGCGCAAAACCCTAAAATTACATTAGGTGCGCTATGAAATCAAGGATTCGTAGCATGTCTTGTCAGTTATCAAATCCATCAAAATTCCGTTAATCCTACATGATTAGGTGTCAGCCACGAGTTGTTTCTCACACATGCAATCATTCATAGTCATCATGACATTTGTTAGAGGTCATTTATCTTAGTCATTTTCAAATTTGAAAAGGGTTCGTTTTTGGTTTTATTGTGTCATGCAAGAAACACATGATGCAAACCCTTTTCCGAATGGTAAGATCATGGAAAGCAGAAACCAAAGCTTCTCTCATTCATCAAGCGAGGCTAATTATTACTTTCAAGCGAGGCAGTGTCCCTAATCAAGCGAGGCAGTTTACTCTGAAATCAAGAAAGGCTAGTGATTATAGGTTTTCAAGAAGCACAAAGGAATTTCAAGGAAAGGATGACATAGGAAAGAAAGAACCACAGGTCAGGCCACTGTTTAAGGATGAAGCCTGAAAGAATAGAGGCTCTAATGAAGGAAAAATTAGTTGAGGAGGCCTTCAAGAAGATAGGATGTTGGAAATTCTATGAAAAATTGCAGGGAGGTCATAATCAAGTGACAAAAGAGTTTTCTCTTCATTTCACAGGTTTAAATACAAAATTTGGAGTCCTAAACTTGCCAATTTCCCCTGAGATCATATCATTAGTGACAGAGATTCCAAGGGGAGAAGAAAGAAGACTATGGCCATGACCTCCAGACAGCGCTCTGATGGGCCTCTAAATTAGACATAAAATAAGGCCCATCTAACCTTTCTTAGACCCATCTACCTTCCTTATGCACATAAAAGGATATATTAAATCTCTCCTTCTACACTTACTAATGTTTTCTTATGATTTAATATGTTCTTAGGAAGGATTAAAGGTAGTTGCATATTTTTGCCTAATATTGGTTATTTTTGTAGAATATTGTGAGAATAATTGGCATATTATATAGATTTGGAGAAGGACATGATTTAGGGACTTTCTCCCTACCACTAGAAGATTAGGATTGGAGAATAAAAGAGCACAACATCAAGAAATTAGGGAGAAATATTAGAGATATTCAAGGGGATTGCCCACACTCCTTAACTTTCAAAGGCAGCAAAAGTATCCTCATTAGATCCCCCTCTAGCAATTCGAATTCTAGAGGTAGCCAAGAAACTCAAGACCAAGTGCACTCAAGCCATACTTCACTTGGAGTCTCCAGAAAATCAAATTCCAAGAGGCAACCAAGCAACTGAAGATGAAGGGCACTCAATCTATGTTTACTTGTAGTCAAAGTGGACTCAATCACCACTTTAAAGGGAGTTTTTTTTAGCTTCCTTGTAGAAAAAATAGAGCAGAGATATAGCTAAGAAGGGGTTATTTAGTTAGCCAGCGACTTGATTCTAGTCGACTTCCATTTCACTCCACTTACATTCCATTGCATTCGAAGTTTTGCTGAAAAGCCACGAGTCTCTATTAAAACTTTGATGGATGTAAAATAATATTTTTTTTCTGAAATGAGTAGAAATATTCCATTTTTATTGATCTAGTTCCAGACAGTTGGGCTCGTGGGTTAGGGCCCAACCCATGTACCTCAGCTTCTCTACTATTTCCATTATTTTCTTTCATGTCATTTAGTTAGTTTTTCTTATGAACATTTAGCTAGTTTTCCGATATTTTTATTGATGTTTTAGTTCACTTCCTATTGTATTTTGTTGTAGATTTAATCTGCTTACAGAGTGGTATAATAGTGATAAACTCTGTAAGAGGTCATCCCTCCCCTGTCAACTCTGTCAATAGAGCTCAAGGAGGGTAGAACTTTTCCCATAGACCAAAAAAGGTTTCTCGCTTATGATTTCTTGGAAATAGATTAGATTTGTGTTTACATCCACATGAACATATTGTCTATATTTAATACATAAATAGGGAGGTCGATAATAGGTACAGGGAGCATATCCCAGAGGGAAGTTCTCTAGCATCTCCTGCTTCATCCCCCATCTCCCTTCCATATTTGTTGTTAGGCTCTGCGCATTGCTGTTACACTCCGTGTTTTTCCACTTATTCTCACTTCCTTTACCTTTTTATGAAAAACACATGAAAACCATTCAAAACCACTGAAACCCAAACCTCTACCTTTTATCCTCGAGACTCCTACCACTGTACATCACACTTCGCAAATCGCAACATTTAACGTTTATTTAAACACTTACTGCTCATTCGTTGCAATCGTAATATTGCGACATCCCATATCGCAAATAGCAATTTTTCCCTTTCTTCTTTTCAGCGCCAGGTCATCACCATCACAAATCACACTTCGTTGAACTTACCACATCACAGATCGCAACCCGAAACCTTTACCATATCGTAAATTGGACTTTGCTAAACTTTTCACATCGCAGATCGTAGCCCGCAATCTTCACTCCATCACAAATCGCGCTTTGCACATCTTAGTTCATTATGTTAAGTCCTTACTTATATCCTTTTAAACTTGTGATATTATGATTTTTGACCTTCCACGTCACTTGTCGCACTTCGCACTTCACACAATTTAGTTTATTCCGTTAAGTCCTTACTGCTATCCATTTAAACTTGTGAAGTTGTGATTCTAACATCGCACATCGAGGCTTTTGTCATCCATCACACTCCACCATCACACTTTTGATTTATTTCTGCTCCAAAGTCATTTCTCACATTATAATAAAGTTTTCTAAGTATTTAACCCCCTCTTTCAGCTTCCAAACCTTGTTTCATGTGTTAAACCCCTCATTAGCCTCTTTTAGCCCTTTTTCTTCCTCCAAGCTGTAAATAAAATATTTTTAATTATAATTAGGTTATGGATAGCCTAGTTGCATGGATAGAATCATGGTAGATAGATCATAGGGTAAGTAGAGTGCATTAAGTTGTTTATCTAAGTTAAGTGTGGGTTAGAATTAGTTTCATTTCTGCTATTTTTTTTTCTATGAATTAAATTAGTTTCATTCTTGTCATTTCCTCTTAGCAATTCAGTTTAGTTCTCTTTCTTGTCATTTCCTTTCAGCAATTTAGTTTAGTTTCCTTTCTGTCATTTCCTTCCATCAATTTACTTTCCATTTGTTCTCATAGTTTAAGAAATAATACCCTTTCATGAAGCAGAAGAGGATGACATGAACATAATGCATTTGTTGTGTATATAGCACTATCACCTCAAAGTTTGTACGAACCCTAGGATGATAAACTAAACTAGGGCAGCCCCTGAGAGTTGTATCACTCTTGGTGCAATACCAGAGATCACCACTTTTTGGCATCGTTGATGGGGAGGTGTCTAGTAGATGATTTGATTCTATTTTAGAATTCTTTTCTGCTTTCCTTTTTCATGTTGTTTCTAAAATATTGAAAATACAAAAAAAATGATTTTCATGCCTCATAGGAGTAGGGATACTCATAATCTTTTCAATATATATATATATATATATATATATATATACTTCTCCAATACCAAACCCCCCCCACTTGACCACCACATGTGCAATAAGAACCACATGACGATACGCTTGTGAAGGAAGAAGAGATGGATGGATATGATAACAATGAAGAAGATCTTATTGGGTTTCCCATTCAAGATATGGACATCAGTGTACCTATGAATAACATCCCTCCGTATTTCCTTCCCAACTTCCATGGTATGATGAAAGAGGATCCGGAAACATTTCTCTTTGAATTTGAGATACTTTGTAGGTCTTATGGCTACTTATCATGCACTCAAAAACTAAGATTTTTTCCTAAAATATTGAAGGATAGAGCTCTTTAATGGTTCATGAGTCTAGGTATTAATTCAATAATATCATGGAATGATATGCAAAAGATATTTCTAGAAAAATATAAAGATCGTTATCTTAGAGAAGAAATTTTTAGAATGAACCAAGAATAATATGAGAGCCTTGAGGATCTAATAGAGAGGTTCACGTATAATTTTAAGAGGGAAAATTTTCATCATCTATGATTTGACACACTAAAAACCCTCTTACTTAGAATAATTATGGATGAGTGGATTGATCTCCTTAATCTCATGAGTAGAGGAGATCTATACGAATTTTCATTTGAAGAAATTTGTGAAACATGCAAATGCATATCAAGAGGAAGGGAAAGAGTAAGTAAATCAACATCAACATTGGTAGGCAAGATGAACTTGGAAATTTTCTTGATAACTTAAAAATAGAAACTATTAGCAATCTAAATGAACAATTAGAAATGTTAAGAATGAAAAATGGGCAAAGAGAAGATGTTGGTATTTTTGTTATCCATGCAAAATCATATGCTACTAAATGTTGTTCATCATTCCCTAGGTTTAAAGAAGTTTACCAAGAAGACAATGGAGCAAGGCAATCACCAAAAAAGCTATGTAGCTCCAAGGATACCCTGGAAACCTAGTAAACTTGATATCATGCAAGGATCCACTTCACAATTTCAAGCTTATTCACATCCATATCAAACTAATTGGGATACACTCCCTCCTTGGCAACCTTGGCCAACTCACCCTCAAAACCAATCCTACCAACATGGTTCGAAAGGTACTTATTGGGAAAATCCACAATATCCTCAATATTTCCCTCCATATCCTCCATACCTAGCTCCATGTTATCCCTACCATCCACCTCTACCACAACCACAACCTCGACAACATCCATCTCATATATCCACCCCCACTCAACTACTTGTACCACCATTTCCAAACCCACACCATGAAGTATTTCAGTCCACTTCCAATGCTAAGGTACAACACTACCAAACATATCCTCTTGATCTAAATGGTCTGCATATTAGATCAAGAAAGGTATTGCAAAACAAAGACCTTCTTAATGTCATTGCATGAGAACCTCAAGAAGAAAGGCATTCAAATTAGGAGATCAAGGAGTCAAGTGTTGCACTTTATGAAGATCATATATCATAATCAGATGTTGAGAGAGTTCCCTCATGTTTACTAGCATGTCCTCCATGTGTTGAAGAGAACAATCAGCAAAAAGAGGGAGATTTGACTTCCCTAATAAAAGAGGACATCCAAGGTGATCCAACTCAAAAATTGAACTAGGGGCATCATAACTATATTGACATATGGTTCCAAACAATCATTAAGTTGCAGCAACACACTCTTCTCCAACAGTACTTGATACAATCCCAGTCAAAGAAATTCATCTCTTATATTCAGGTACATGCTAGAACATGTATTAAAAGTGTGCACCTCATTTTATTTTCCATCTTGATGTGCACATGGATCCATTGGAAGTATTCATATACTTGAAAAAGTTTTTTTTTTTTTTTTTTTAATTAGAGTAGGAAACTGCAAAAAAAAAAAGAGAGAGAGAAAAGCGGAAAAAGAATAAAATCTTAGGTGAAAACCTCTTTTGAGGCGTTTGAGATTGGTTCACTAATTGAAAAACTCCATGAGGCGGTCATTGGGTTGAAGAAAAGAGAGGAAAATAAAATATCCTAGGTGAAAATATCCTTTGAGGTGCCTAGGAAGACCTTCTAGTTGAAAACCTCATTGAGCCAGCTAGTAAGCCTTCAAAAAAAAAAATATGTACTTCTCCATGTATCTCTCTCTAATGAATGCAGGTGATCTCCAACCTTTGCAAGAAGAACACATCAAGTTGGCACAAAAATAAAATTTGGTCAACACTTTAGTCAAAGGTAGTCAAACTTAGACTTCCTCCTCCTGTGCTTAGAAGCTCCAAAAGGACCTCTAGCAGATTACCGAATGCAACTTCAAAACCACCAAAGATAGCTTCAACAACCATATCAACATCTTCAATATCACATGCAAAAGCAAATCAATGGTAAGGCTCAGGTATGCAATCATACAACCCTTTATTCGAATCTATTTTAACTTAATAAAACATTAAAAAGTGTGACCAGGAAAGTTTTTTTATAACCAAAATCAGTAGCAGAGAAACCTCAGCCTTATCTAGTAACTAGCCTCACTTTTTCCACCAAGAAAAGAAACAAGACAAAAATAAAAATGACTTGAAAAAGTGAGTAGTAAGCAATTAATTGTAATAAAAGACAAGGAGTTCCAAAGGGATAACCAAGGGTGAACTCAGTTAATAGAAAAATGAACTCTGAGTTTATTTTGCATGCAAAAAAAAAATGGAGAAGAAAAGGAAAAGAAAGAAAAAAAAAGAGAAAAATAAAAATAAGGAAAATAGCATAAAAGGTGGATCGACCACCTCTTAGCATGCAAAATAGATTTTCTTAAAGCACCTAAGTGCCTCCATGCAGCACCTACAAAAATAAATGCAAGAAGAATAGCAAGAAGATTAGCAAGGGGAGTAGCGCATGGGCCAAGAAACAGAAAATGAAATAAGCCAGCGTGCAGGAAGAACCCTAAGGTGGGCAGGATGAATAGATTTCTTAGAGGATAAGTAACAATTTCAGTAGGTGGGTGATGATGGGCTTCTAAATTAGACATAAAATAAGGCCCATCTAACCTTTATTAGGCCCATCGACCTTCCTTATGAACATAAAAAGATATATTAAATCTCTCCTTTTGCACTTAATAATGTTTTCTTATGAATCAATATGTTCTTAGGAAGGATTAAAGGTAGTTGCATATTTTTTCCTAATATTGGTTATTTTTGTAGAATATTATGAGAACATTTGGCAGAGTATATAGATTTGGAGAAGGAGATTATTTAGGGACTTTCTCCCTACCACTGGAACATCAGGATTGAAGAATAAATGAGCACAACATCAGGAAATTAGGGAGAAATCTTAGAGAGATTCAAGGGGATTTTCCACACTCCTTAACTCTCAAAGGCAACCAAAAGATCCTCATGATATCCCCCTCTAGAAATTAAAATTCTAGAGGCAACCAAGCAACGCAATATGAAGTGCACTCAAGCTATACTTCACTTGGAGTCTCCAACAAATTGAATTCCAAGAGGTAGCCAAGCAACTGAAGACGAAGGGCACTCCATCTATGTTTACTTGGAGTCAAAGTGGACTCAATCACCATTTTCAAGGAAGTTTTTGGTAGCTTCCCTGTAGAATAAATAGAGCAGAACTATAGCTAGGAAGGAGTTAGCTAGTTAGCTAACAAGTTGATTCTAGTCAAATTCCATTCCACTCCACTTCCATTCCATTCCATTGGATTCAAAGTTTTGTTATAAAGCCATGAGGCTCTGTTAAAACTTTGATGGATGTAACAGACTATTTTTTTATGAAATGAGTAGCGAGATTCCATTTTTATTGATCTAGTTCCAAAGAGTTGGGCTTAGGGCCCAACCCATGTACCTCAGCTTATCTGTTATTTCCATTCTTTTCTTTCATGTCATTTAGCTATTTTTTCTTCTGAACATTTATCTATTTTTCTAGTATTTTGATTGATGTTTTAGTTCACTTATTTTTCTCTTAAGTTGTATATTTAATCTTCTTACAGAGTGGTAGAATAGTGATAAACTCCATTAGAAGTCAAACTTCCCCTCTCATCTCTAGAAATAGAGCTTGAGGAGGGTAGACCTTTTCCCACAGACCAAAAATTCTTTCTCGCTTATGATTTCTTGGAATAGTTTAAATCCGTGCTTGCATCCTCATGAACATATTGTCTATATTTCTTGCATAAATAGGTAGGTCAATAACAAGTACATGAAACATAGCCCAGAGGGAAGTTCTTCAACATCTCCTGCTTCATCCCCCATCTCCCTTCCATCTTTGTTGTTATTCTCTACGCACTATTGTTACACTCTGCTTTTTTCCACTTATTCTCATTGGATTCCCTTTTTATGAAAAGCACGTGAAAACCATTCAAAACCACCAAAAAACTGATCTCCGCATTTTCTCCTCGATACTCTAGCCGTTGTACGTTTCACTTTGCAAATTGCAACAGTTAACGTTTACTTTAACACTTACCGCTTATTTTCTGCAATTGCAATATTGTGACATCACATTTCACAAATTGCAACTTTTCCCTTTCTTCTTTTTACTGGCACGTCATCTCTGTCGCAAATCACATCCTACAAATTTTATCCTATTGCAAATCACACTTCCTTGAACTTACCACATTGTAGATTGCAACCCGCAACCTTTACCGTATCACAAATTTCACTTCACTGAACTTACCACATCGTAGATCACAACCCACAACCTTCAATACATCACAAATTTCACTTCGCACATTTTAGTTCATTCCATTAAGTCCTTACTGCTATGTATTTAATCTTGCGATATTTCGATTTGCAACCCGCCACGTCACTCGTCACACTTCGCACTTTGCACAATTTAGTTTATTCCATTAAGTCCTTACTACTATCGATTTAAACTTGCAAAGTTGTGATTGCGACATTGCACATTGCGGATTTTGTCCTCCATTGCACTTTTCCATTGCACTTTTGATTTCTTTCCACTCCAAAGTCATTTGTCATGTTATAATAAAGTTTTTTAAGGATTTAACCCCCTCTCTCCCCTTCCAAATCTCATTTCATGTGTTAAACCCCTCATTAGCCTCTTTTAGCTCTTTTTATTCCTCCAAGCTGTAAATTAACTCTTTTTAATTATAATTAAGTCATGGATAGCCTAGTTGCATGGATGGAAGCATGGTAGATAGTTCACAGGGTATCTAGAGTGCATTTAGCCACTTTTCCAAGTTAAGTGTGGGTTAGAATTAATTTCCTATGTGTTATTTGTTTTCTACGAATTAAAATAGTTTCATTCTTGTCATTTCCTTTTAGAAATTCAGTTTAGTTCCCTTTCTTGTCATTTCCTTTCAGAAATTTAGTTTAGTTTCCTTTCTTTCATTTCCTTCCAGCAGTTTACTTGCCAATTATTCTCATATTTTAAGAAATAGCACTGTTTTGTGAAGCAGAAGAGGATTACATGAAAATAATGCATTTGTTGTGTATATAGCATTTTCACCTCAAAGTTTGTACAAAACCCTGGTTGATAAAGTAAAGTAGGTAAGCCCCTAGGAGTTTCAACACTCTTGGTAAAATACCAGGGTTGACTAGGCTCCTCCGCATGACATAAGAAATGGACAAGGTCATGGAGGAGTACGGGTACATCTTCACTTGCAAGGGTCCCTCAACATCGTCAGGTCAAGCACCCCATCGATCTAACCCTAGGTTTGTCACTACCCAATGGACCAATCTATCGAAACTTTCTTCCTAAGAACAATTAAATCAAGAGGGAGATTCAGGAGTTGTTGCATAAAGGTCATATTCGACCAAGTTCATTGCCTTGTGGGAGCCTGATTGTGCTAGTGCAAAAGAAGGATTAAACTTTGAGACTTTGTATTGACTAAACAAGATCATTATCTAGAGTAGGTACCCGATCCCACAAATTGATCACCTTTTGGAACAACTCAAAGTGGCGAAATATTTTAGCAAGACGAACTTGAACTCCGGGTATCAACATGTACCAATCGAACCGTCCAATGTGTGGAGGATTGCTTTCAAAGCCAAGGAGAGCCTTTTCAAATGTTTGGTCATGCCTTTAGGGTTGACGAATGCGCCTACAACCTTGATGAGGCTGATGGACGACATATTGTGGCCATTCACAAACTAATTTTTATTAGTGTACTTGGATGACATCTTGATCTTTAGCAAGAATTGGGAAGGGCATCTCCACCACATTCGATAGGTCCTCCAAAAACTGTGGAAACATAAGTTGTGTCCCAAGTTGGAGAAGTGCACTTTTGGCATGACACAGGTTGAGTATCTAGGACACATTATTGATGAGAGAGGGGTGCATTTGGATCCAACAAAGATCCAAGTTATTTGAAATTGGCCAGCCCTAGCACTGTAATAGAGCTTCACAAATTTATGGTTATTGCTAATTTCTACCATAGGTTGGTGTTTGGATTTTCTCATATGACTTGGCCCTTGAGTCAAGTCACCAAGGGAGGAGTGAAAGAAAAATTCTTTTATTCAGAATCTCAAGAGAAGGCATTCGTATAATTGGAACATCACCTTTTCTCTGCCCCAGGGCTTACATTACAAGACTTGCAACAACCATTTCAGATTGAGACAAATCCCTCTGACTATGATATTAGGGAAGTTCTTACTCAACAGGGGAATCTAATAGAATATCACTGCGAGACACTATCTGACACAGTCTGCTGTTGAATTTTAGTTGAATTGAGAGGGGGGGGGGGGTGAATCAGTTCAATACATACATGAGAAATTTTCAACTTTTTATTAGCTTATTTATAGTTTACTTTTATAATCAACCTTAGTATATGAACAGTCTTAATATGTTGTAGCAAGTATTAAATTAATGTATGATTAAACTTACTATGAGAGCGACAAAAATTAAGCAGATTTGATAAATCATCTCAGCACATAGGAAACACAGATAGAGATAGCAGATATAAGTGGAAACCCATAAAGGGAGAAAACCACATCTTATTATTGTTGTGATGCAAAGGCAATATCCAACTCCCTCTCACCACTATTTTTCTGCAAGCACCAACCCACAAGAGGCTCCAACCTCAATTCTGCAAGCTACAACTTGCAAGGAAGCTCCAACTCCCTTCAATTTTCTGTAGGCACCAACCTACAGGAGGCTCCAACCTCATTCAGCTACAACTAACAACTATCAAGCTTCAAATTGATAGGGAAGCTCCAACTTCCTCAATTTATCACAAGAAATGTTTGTTGATTTACCTCAGATATCAGCTCTATTCAATAGCATCTCTTTCTTCTCCTCTCTTCCTTATCTTCTCTGCCTCAATCTTCTATGCTTTTCATTCTCTATCCTTACTCTCATTGTTTTTCACTTATGCATATCAAATTATATATAGAGTTCCTCACATGAATGTTTGTATTCCACAAGGATTTTTTAGTGACTAGCCATGACTCTTTGACTTCTGCCTTCTCAATTCTTTATCCAACTCATTAAAAATATAACAACATGTACAAATTTCAATATTACAGTGGGAGTTTTTCTTTTCATTAGGATACTTGCCTTTGCATCACAAACAATATAAAAAAAAAAATTACATTTTCAGTTACAGTATATAAACTTCACACAGCCTTTGGCTAGCTAGTTTTTTCCTTTCTGTAGAAGTCATGCATTTGTCCTGCATACTTTGTTCATTGTCTTTCACATATTCCACCTGTTCACTACACTTTTGAATCCCTCTGTTGTACATCTCTTCAACTCTACAATCTTTGTTTACCTCTGTCAGGACTCATACTTCCTCTTTCTGTGAGCATATAAAATGGATACGACAAATTTGTACTCAATCCAACTGTCGATCTGGGCAATTTCAATACTCTATTTTCTGGGCTGGCAATTTAAATAATTAAAACTTCCTTGCACATAAAATCACCTGCACTCAATTTAATACTTAACCCAATTTCCAATATGAGCATTTTCAAATTTATGCTAAAGTTTACCTCCTTGAAGAATCTATGGCTTAAACCATAGTCGAATAAACTCGGACCAATCAATTTAGCATTGGTTAAATGACCAGGTTTCCACACATCACATATATGATGATTTTTTTATTTTTTTTTAACTCTCCCTTTATTAACAACACTTCTTTTAGTCCGCATTCTGGTTACAATTTCTGAGCTCCACCATGGCAAATATCACAAACTTAACTCGTTCTAAACTTCATATCTCAATCTTCGACTTGGGATATTATATTCAACTGTGTATGGTTTAAAATAAACCTCAATGCTCCAGGCATACGCGGAGGCAACCTTTGAATAGACCCACTAAATTACATTTAGTTAAATCCGCAAACCTTAATACATGCATATGCGCCCCAATGCTAACATTCGTCTCCATCCGACAGTTGTTATCGCGTCGCACCGCCTCATTTGATAGGACGGATATCGCTCGGTGAAGATGCGCGAAAAATAACGCGCGATGACACGCAGTGAGAGCGGTTTTGCAAATTTACTCGGGGACACGTGTCGCCCGTCCCGTGGAATCACTCCCAACCTCTTGAATACCACCCACCGTGTAAAGGTGGTGTGATGAAAACCAGAAACCACCTTTACTGTTCACTCTTCGTGGTTCCACCCTTTTGGCTTGGGGTTCCGCCCAACTTTGCATTCTGTCATCCTTTATTATTTAAAAGGGTTCTCCTCCTCGCACCGTCTCAATGCTGATTTCTGCACATTACGACCTCGTTCCTCTATTTCTTATGTGGAATTGCAACACCATGCCACTATTTTCAATATATACACAACAACGTATAACTACGAGCATTCAGGAGTATATACATTAACACATGGACGGAGTACATTAACTGCAGAGTCAAACACTCTCGTGCATGCACAGGGACAAAGTATCACCAGAACTCAATCATACACAGGATTTCAATTCCATCTTTCACACAGAGATTCCTATTATATATTTTACATAGTTTTATCACTCTGCTCATATCCTTACTTATGGGATTCGAACTTTGATTACACAGAAATCAATCATCATCCATCAAGAGCCCAAATATTCACACATGAATTAAGTCCACAAGGAAAAAAAATACTGAACCATTTCTTATTTACACAATGAAACATTTCTTATTTACACAATCTAATGGCCTTCTTCCCCTATGCAGCTCTATGCAGTTCTCTTAGCAGGTCGGTGCAGGCTTTTCCTTTGCCATCAATGACAACATTTCCAACAGTCTCCCCCTTTGCAATTGATGGCAATACTCTTCCTCTGTTTGCATTATAGAAGCCCCTTTTTTCTTTTCCTCCCCCTTTGACATCAATGGAAAAGGGTTTCTCATTTCCTAGTTTGCTTTATGAATTTCCTCTCTCTGAGATCTTCTAACTTTGTACCCTGCTGCTCCAAACTTTGGATTAAATCTAAAATTCTGACCCTTTAGCCTTTTCTTTAACTCTTTTATGCTGGGTGTATTCTTTCCATAATCCTTTGACCCTGAGTACCTATTTCATGCTTTCGTTGCTGGCTAATCTCCCCTTGGAATGATATTTTCATTTCTGTTCTCCCCCTGAAACTGTGCGTTCTCTTTATATCAGAGAGTAGCATCTATAGATACTACCCCTATTTTACCTCTCAAATATTGAAATGATTCTCTAGCAAGAGGTTTGGTAAATATATTAGCTGTCTATTCTTTTGTTGGTACATGTTCCAGCTTTACTACATTCTGAGCCACTTGTTCTCGAAGAAAATGATACTTGATTGGGATATGTTTAGCTTTTGAGTGAAGCACGGGATTTTTTGATATACTTATAGCACTTGTATTATCACATTTGATTGAGATAGGTTCATCAATGCCTACCTTCATGTCTTGGAGGGTTTGCTTCATCCACATGAATTGTGTACAGCATGTTGCTGTTGTTATATATTCTGCTTCTGCTGTAGATAGAGAGATAGATGTTTGTTTCTTGCTTAACCATGCCACCAGAATTTCTCCTAGATAGAATGCACCTCCACTTGTACTTTTCCTGTCATCCACACAGCTGGCCCAATCTGCATTTGTGTATCCTGTCAAAGTGAAGTTTTTGCCTTTAGGATACCAAAGCCCATATAGTGTTGTTCCTTGTAGATATTTGAATATTATTTTTACTGCAAGAAGGTGATTTTTTTTAGGTGCTGCTTGATATCTAGCCACTAGTCCTACTGCTAGCATGATGTCTGGTCTTGATGCTGTCAGATACAACAAACTTACTATCATGGATATGTAGAGTTTTTTATCTATATTAGAAAATACATTATCAGCACACAACTTGCATCCAGTGATCATGGGAGTTGATACAGGTTTGCAATCCTCCATTTTGAATTTTTTCAACATTTATTTTAAGTATTTTTCCTGTGAGATGAATGTACATGTGTTCTTTTGATGAATTTGAAGTCCTAAGTAGAAACCGAGTTCTCCAATCATGGAAATCTCAAACTCTGATGTCATTTCCTCAGCAAACCCTTTTGCTAGTTCATCTCTATTTCTTCCAAACATAATGTCATCAACATACACTACAACAATCAGGAGTTCATTTTCATGGGCATTTATGTATAGATTGTTGTCTACTCTGCCTCTCTTAAAGCTTTTTTTTTGCAAATACTTATCCAGTCTTGAGTACCAAGCATGAGGAGCTTGTTTCAGTCCATATAGAGCCTTCTTCAGTCTGCACACATAGTCTTCTTTGTCTGTTAAAGTGAAACCTTTTGGTTGTTCCATGTGGACTTATTCTTCTAGATCTCCATTCAGAAATGCAGATTTCACATCCATTTGATATACCTTGAAGTCTTGGTGGAATGCAAAAGCCAAAAACATTCTGATGGCTTCCATTCTAGCTACAGGAGCAAATGTTTCATCATAATCAAGTCCTTCAATTTTTGAATATCCTTTGCAAACTAGTCTGGATTTATTCCTGATTACCTATCCTTGCTCATTCAGTTTATTCTTGAATACCCATTTTGAGCCAATGATATTTTTCTCAATTGGTCTAGGAACTAGTTCCCAGGTATTGTTCTTCTCAATTTGGTCCAATTATTCATTCATTGCCTTTACCCAATACTTTTCCTTGCAGGCTTCTTCAAATCTCTTTGGCTCTATCTGTGATAACATGGCTATGTATACCTCTTCTATTTGTTCTGTTAGCTGCCTTCTTGTCTGGACCCCTGATTTCTTGTCTCCTATGATTTGATCTTCAGGATGATTCTTCTGAGTGTATCTTGAGGGGGATTTCGAGCTCAGCTCTGCATCTTCTGTTGTCTTCATTGTTTCATCATCGTTTTGGTTTTCTTCCTCATGGTTGTTTGATGGAATACAATAGTCTGTATCCCTTGTATTGTTTGGAAGTTCTTCATCAAATCTCACATCAATACTTTCAACTATTTTTCGAAGAGTCTTGTTGTAGCACCTGTACCCTTTAATTTTGGAAGCATATTGTAGAAAAATCCCTTCATCTACTCTTACATCAAATTTCCCAAGATTTTCATCATTATTCTTTATATAACACTTGCTTCCAAAAATTCTAAATTTTTTTATTGAAGCTGGCTTTCCATGCCATAGTTCATGGGGATTCTTGTCACTGCTTGGCCTTAAGTGAGCTTTATTAAGGATATGCATCCCTATATGTACTGCTTCTGCCCAGAAGGTTTGAGGAATATTAATCTCTTGCATCATGGCTCTGGCAATTTGTTGAACAGATCTATTTTGTCTCTCTGCTACTCCATTCTGCTGAGGTGTCCCTGCAATAGTAAATTTTTGTTTTATGCCATATTCATTGCATAGATCTGCAAAGTCATAATCTATGAATTCACCTCATCTGTCCGATATGATGCATTTTAGCTTGCATCCTGTGTGATTTTCTGCTAATGCTTTGAATATTTTGAATTTGTCCAGAGCTTTCAATTTATTCTTGAGAAAAGAAACCCATGTCATTCTGGAGAAATCATCTATTATCAGCATAAAATAGGATTCTCCACTTGGCGTTTTAGTTCTTGCAGGTCCACACAGATCCATGTGCATAAGCTAGAGTGGTCTTCTTGTTGATAACTCATCTTTGGCCTTAAAGGATGTGTGGGTCTGTTTACCCAATTGAAAAGATTTGCATATGGTATTAGAAGGCCTTTTTATTTTTGGCATGTCTCTGACCGCTTTATTCTTGCTCAGTCTGATGACATGATCGAAGCTGAGATGTCCCAATCTCCTATGCCATAACCATGATTCCTCAAGTTTGCTAAGATGGCATGCTTCATCTTCCTCTTTCACGATGTAAACATTGCTCTCTGTTCGAACACCTTTGAGCAGAGTCTTACCTGTGGTGCTTGATCTGACTTTACAGTCTTGTGCTCTAAAAAGAACTTCGTAACCTTTATCACACATCTGACTAGCACTCAGCAAATTTTCCTTCAGCCCATCTACAAATAGTACATCTTGGGCCTTACCTCTGCCATTATCTAAGCTGACTGAGCCCTTTCCCTTTATTTTTCCTGATTTATCATTTCCAAAAGTAACATTACCAGTTTTCTTTTCATGAAAAGTTATAAATTTTCTCCTGTCTCTAGTCATATGTTTTGAGCAGCCACTGTCTAGATACCATTGGCTTTTCAGATCTTGAGCAGTTAGAGCCAGGTCACACTTATTCTCCTTCTTTTTCCACTGGAGGCATCCTTTTTTTGGTATATTTTGTGAGATGATGAATCACATCCTTTCAGAGGACATTTGGAAGGCATATGTCCAACTTGATTGCATATACAACATTTGATCATAGTTTTTGTAGAATTGTGAGTATGAAAAAAATTTATTTGATTCATAAACCTCCTTGAGGTGTTGAACATCAATATTTGTCCATACTTTCTAAATTCAATAATTTTATGGCCAAATTCCTTACAACAAAAACAATAACCATATAAATTATTTGCATACCTGATTTAAGTTTGTTTCTCCATTTGTTTGTTTGAGACAGTCTCTTCACTATTTGCATATTTTTCTGGTTTAAATTACTCCTCCTTGCATGACAATATGCAACAAAGTGTCCCTGGTTGTGGCAGACATAACAAGTGGCATTCTTCATAGGAGGGAAGAATCTCCTTTGATGGCTTTCAAATTTGACATACTCAGGGGCATATAAATATTTTTCTGTTGTTCGAGTATTTCTTTCATTCTTTGTTATTAGAGGATTTTCTGGGTTCTGTCTCCTTCCTTACAAGTTTCTTCTTTTGTAGGAACTATTTGAGCTGCTTCATCATCCTTCTTTGCTTTTACAAAAATAATCTCTCTGTTTTCCTTTTCTTTGTTTTTACTTGATTCTCCTTCATAGCCTATTCCAGATTTTATCATAGGTGATCTTTGAGCAACCAGAATTTCATTCAACTTTCTAGAAATTGTTGTTTGAGAAGAGTTTATAACCACTTTCCTTTGAGAATTTTCTAATTTATTCCTGAGACATACTACTTCTTCTTCCAATTTTTCTTGTTCCTGAGTTTTTTCCTTGATTTGCTTAAGTAACATGTCCTTTATCTTCTTGGCTTATTAAAGCTCTATCTTTAGCTACATCAGGACTTCTGAATTCTGTTCTTCTCATACATACTTGAGGAGAATTTCCTTTTGTTTTCTTCATTTCAGCTTGAGTCTATCAATCTCTTCCAGAGCACTTCTTAGCTCCCCCTCAAGGTTGACTTCACCTTCTTGTTCTTCATCTTCTAGCAGGAGACCTTCAAGTTCTTCTATAGCCATCAATAAAAATTCAGAGGTTCCATCTTCACTTGAGAGTCCATCTAAATCTTTAGATATACTGCTCTCTTGTTGAGCATAGAAGGATTTTTTCCTGAACTTCTTTCCTTTCTGCCAGTTTTTTGATGTATTTTTCTCTGACTCTTGAGCCTGATTCCTTACTTTCTTGTGAGGACACTTAGCAGCATAGTGTCCAACTCATAGTTAAAGCATTTGAAAGGAAGTTTACCTTTGTATTTACATGAGCCTTTATCCAATTTCTTGACAAATTTTGCCTCTTCTTCATCCGAGCAAGAGAATATGTCTTCCTCTTCTTCTTTCTTCTTTTCTGTTTTAAAGGTTGCCTCCCTCGTACTTGGCTTCTTCTGTGGGAGCCTCATCTCGTATGATGTTAAATTTCCAAGTAGTTGGTTCATGGTAAAGGTCTCCCAATCAGCTATTTCTTTTATGGAAGACACCTTGGGATTAAACCTAGATGGAAGAGATCTTAGAATATTTTGCACAATTATACTTTTTGGCATGGTTTCTCCAAGAGCTTTCATATTCTTAACAATTTCTGCAACTTTTAGGAAGAAACTGTGAATGTCTTCATCATCATTCATTTTTAAGTTCTCAAACTAGGCTCTATAGACTTGAAGTTTGGCAGTCTTTACTTTCTTGTCTCCCTCATGGATGTTCTCCAGAGTATCCCACATCTCTTTGGCAGTGTCTTTGTGCATTACTTTGATAAACTCTGCTTCACACAATCCATTCAAGATGGCATTCATGGCTTTTGTGTTAGCTACAAAATCTTGTTGGGATTCTTTCTCTAAGTTAGTTGCCTTTGGGGCATATCCTAATTCCACAGCACCCCAGACTTCTATTCCTAGAGACATTATGTATGTCCTCATCCTGATTTTCCAGAAGGCATAATTTTCACCTGTAAAGAAAGGGGCTTTATAGGTTTTGCATCATTCTTTACTAGCCATCCTGAGAACCTAGAATATCCTTTCAGTTGTTAAACTGGTACAAAGGAACTTGGCTCTGATACCAATTGTTGAATTTTAGTTGAACTGAGAGGGGGGGGTGAATCAGTTCAATACGTACATGAGAATTTTTCAACTTTTTATCAGCTTATTTATAGTTTACTTGTATAATCAACCTTATTATATGAACAATATTAATATGTTGCAACAAGTATTAAATTAATGTGACATTAAACTTATTATGAGAGCGGAAAACATTAAGCAGATTTGATAAATCATCTCAGCACACAAGAAACACAGATATAGACACATATATAAGTGGAAACCCATAAAGGGAGAAAACCACATCTTATTATTGTTGTGATGCAAAGGCAAGCTCCAACTCCCTCTCACCACTGTTTTTTTGCAGGCACCAACCCACAGGAGGCTCCAACCTCAATTCTGCAAGCTACAACTTGCAAGGAAGCTCCAACTCCCTTAAATTTTCTACAGGCACCAACCTACAGGAGGCTCCAACCTCAGTCAGCTACAACTGACAGCTATCAAGCTTCAACTTGATAGGGAAGCTCCAACTTCCTCAATTTTATCACAAGAAATGTTTGCTAATTTACCTCGGATGTCAGCTCTGTTCAATAGCATCTCTTTCTTCTCCTCTCTTCCTTATCTTCTCTGCCTCAATCTTCTATGCTTTTCATTCTCTATCATTACTCTCACTTTTTTTCATTTATGCATATCAAATTATATATAGAGTTCCTCACATGACTGTTTCTATTCCACAAGGAATTTTGAGTGACCAGCCATGACTCTTTGACTTCTGCCTTCTCAATTCTTTATCCAACTCATTAAAAATATAACAATATGTACAAATTTCAATATTACAGTGGGAGTTTTTCTTTTATTTAGGATACTTGCCTTTGCATCACAAACAATATAAAACAAATAAAACATTTACATTTTCAGTTACAGTATATAAACTTCACTCAGCCTTTGGCTACCTAGTTTTGTCCTTTCTGTAGTAGTCATGCAGCTGTCCTGCATACTTTGTTCACTGTCTTTCGCATATTCCACCTGTTCACTACACTTTTTAATCCCTCTGTTGTACATCTCTTCAACTCTGCAATATTTGTTTACCTCTGTCAGGTCTCATACTTCCTCTTTCTGTGAGCATATAAAATGGATATAGCAAATTTTTACTCAATCCAACTGTCGATCTGGGAAATTTCAATACTCTATTTTCTAGGTTGGAAATTTAAATAATTAAAAATTCCTTGCACATAAAATCACCTACGCTCAATTTAGTACTTAACCCAATTTCCAATCTAAGCATTTTTGAATTTATGCTGAAGTTTACCTCCTTGAAGAATATATGGCTTAAACCATAGTCGAATCAACTCGGACCAATAAATTTAGCATTGGTTAAATGACCAGGTTTCCACACATCACATATATGATGAATATTTTTTTAACTCTCCCTTTATTAACAACACTTATTTTAGTCCACATTCTGGTTACAATTTTTGAGCTCGACCATGGAAAATATCACCAACTTAACTCGTTCTAAACTTCATATCTCAATCTTCGACTTGGGATATTATATTCAACTGTGTATGGTTTAAAATAAACCTCAATGCTCCAGGCATACACGGAGGAAAATTTTTAATAGACCCACTAAATTACATTTAGTTAAATCCATAAACCTTAATACATGCATATGGGCCCAAACGCTAACAATCATCTCCATCCGATGGTTATTATCGCGCCGCGCCGCCTCATTTGATCGGATGGATATTGCTCGGCGAAGATGCGTGAACAATAATGCACGATGGTGCGCAGTGAGAGTGGTTTTGCAAATTCGCTCGGGGACACGTGTCGCCCGTCCTGTGGAATCACTCCCAACCTCTTGAATACCACCCACCATGTAAAGGTGGTGTGATGAAAACCAGAAACCACCTTTACTATTAACTCTTCGTGGTTTCGCCCTTTTGGCTCGGGGTTCCGCCCAACTTTGCGTTCCGTCGTTCTTTATTATTTAAAAGGATTCTCCTCTTCGCACCATCTCAATGCTGATTTCCGCACATTACGACCTCACTCCTCCATTTCTTATGTGGAATTGAAACACCATGCCACTATTTTCAATATATACACATCATCGTCTAACTATGAGCATTCAGGAGTATATACATTAAGACAAGGACGGAGTACATTAACTGCAGAGTCAAACACTCTCGCGCATGCACAGGGACAGAGTATCACCAGAACTCAATCATACACAGGATTTTAATTCCATCTTTCACACAAAGATTCCTATTATAGATTGTACAGAGTTTTATCACTCTGCTCATATCCTTACTTATGGAATTCGAACTTTGATTACACAGAAATCAATCATCATCCATCAAGAGCCCAAATATTCACACATGAATTAAATCCACAAGGCACAAAAATACTAAACCATTTCTTATTTACACAATGAAACATTTCTTATTTACACAATCTAATGGCCTTCTTCCCCTATGCAGCTCTATGCAGTTCTCTTAGCAGGTCGGTGCAGGCTTTTCCTTTGCCATCAATGACAACATTTCCAACATCTGTAAGTATCCCACATATGAAAAAGAGATTTACTTCATTGTGAAGGCTTAGCGAAATTGGAAGCATTACATTTTTGGGAAGGAAACGATCATCCACGTAGACCACCAACCCTTGCAGTTCATATAGACACAAGGGAAGTTGTAGAACGATCGCCATTAGAAGTGGTCCACATATCTGCAAGAGTTTCATTTGAACATCAAGTACAAGAAGGGGAACACCAATAATGTTGCAGACTTCCTCAGCCAGCCACCGATCATGGAGATAACCATCATTATCAACTCTTGTGGGCACAAGAATTATGATTGTCTAATTCTCTAGAAGAGTGATCCAGAATTTAGCCACACATACCAGACATTATTGGTGGGTAACCGAGTTCCAAATTTTCAACTCTAGGATGCACTACTATGTCACCTGGGACACATTTGTGTTCCTTCAAGCGAGCATGCCAGGATGATTTGGGAAGTGCACTATAGTAAGGTTATTGGGAATTTCGAGGTAAAGAAAACAGTGGGAGTACTAAAGAATTATTTATATTGGCCCAACCTTTGACAGGATGTCATGAAGTAAATCTGATCCACACTGCCTGCGC